>JBBMEG010000015.1:11498725-11526158 GCA_037832605.1 Cyclanthera cordifolia | reverse complement strand
AACGGCCGACCGTTACATCGCCATAAGTGAGCCGCAGCGGTTACAAGGTCGGCTGCTATAAGAGTCAGTTCATTTCTTCCTTTGAAGGGGCGATTCCTAAGCTAAGTACCTTAAGCCATTTCTTAGTATTTCTTACTATTCTCCTAATTCCGTTTCTGACTTAGGTATCGGAGGCCTTGTGCCTCACACCACACCGGTGTGCCCTAAATTTGTCTTTTTTGCAGACCCTTTTGTCCTCACCTAAACAAATAGTACTGTGGATAGACCGTTGACCATATTTCGACATCAACAAATAGCACTGGTTAAGGCCTCTCCTTTCACTTTTGTTCCTGTCAATTTTGATTGAAATATCTTCAACATTTCATGGCATTGTTGAAGGGAACTTGAGTCTGCTTGGTTTGTTGCATAGTTCCTACCTTTTGTGGTTGAATTTTTGTTGTTGTTGGTACTATTTCTCTCATTATTGTTTCTCTTTGATTTCCATCCCATGTATTTTATAACACGTATCTATGGTTTGTCCATGGAATCCATAATGTTTGCATATCGCCCGTGGATCTTTCCCTTTTATTACATTATTTAGAGAAGACTGACCTGCAGCCAAAACCATAACATATTTTTCTGCTCGATGTCCCTTGTGTTCTTTCTCTTGAACCATTAAAGAAAAGACTCTATTGACTGAAGGAAGTGGATCAGTCAGTAGAACTTGAGATCTTGAATGAGAGAAGTCTTTATTTAAACCCATCCAAAACATCATAAAAATTTCAAATTCAATGTTATTCTTCCATTTCTTTAACTCCTTCACATGTGCATTTTCCACAAGTGCAACTTGGCCTACATGAAGTGTACTCATCCCAAAGAGATTTCATTTTTGAAAAATATGCAGTATCAGTTTTTTTATTCTTTTTCTAGAAATCAAATCTTTATTCAAATGGAAAATCCTTTGCCCATATGTTTACTAATTTTTTTTAAAAATATAACAAAATTAGTTGACGACCATTAAAGAAAATATGAACTAACTATTTCTAATTTTAAATTATTTTTTGTACATTTATATATATTATGTGTAACTAAGCACATTTAAAAATAGTTAAATAAATATATTTATTGACCCTCTCGAAAAATATAAATATTTGTTAATTATAATTAATAGTTTTTTTATTTGAAATTTAGAAAGTTGTTGAGATTTTTTTTAAACATCACTTTTACTGTACAACTATATCTCATGCACTGTACATCATTCCAATTCTAACTTTACTTCACAATTAAAAAAAAAAAAAGTAGTAATTACAAAAAAAAAAAGTGTATGTGATTTAGTAATTACTTGAGACATCAGATTAGTTTTATGTTTAGAGGAGATTAAACCATGTTCTTTCAAATTTGGAAGTTGAAGAAATAGTTCATTCTACACCGAATATTGACATCCTCTCTTGAAATTGTAAATAGTTTTTTATAGTGTTCTTGCACATACAGAGTGTCATTTTGTTGTGTACATCCACTGCATATTACAATTCTCCTTCAAGTTTATAACCTTGTTTTTCTCTACATTGTAGAGTAATATGCAAAAAATCTTGGATCATCCATCCAATTGGAGACTTGCTTCAATGAAGAAATAAGTGTCAAAAAAGGTGGTAGATGAGATTTAGTAATTACCTCAGTCGTAAGATTAATTTTATGTTTGGAAGGGATTTAACTATGTTATTTGAAAATTAGAAAGAGGGATAGAGCCTTCTACACTGAATATTGACCTCCATCTCTCATGAAACGGTAAATTGCTTTTGTAAAATCTTGAACTATCTTTGTAAAATCTTGGATCGTCCATCTAATTGGAGATTTGCTTCAATTGACGAAATAAGTGTCATTCTATATCCACGGTACATCATGATCCTCTTCAAGTCTATAACTTTACTTTTCTCGACATCATCCTTGTAAAGTAATTAATATGAGAAAACATTGGATCGCTCATACAATTGGAGACTTGCTTCAATTGGTCTATGATAATTCCATTTGCAATATTGATTTATGTAGTCTTGTAAGTCGAATTTCTTTTTCGTTCTAATAACCATTTAAAGCAATTGTGACGAGAGTTGCCTCTATTGAATGAATTTGTTTTTATACAGATGATAGAGACGAGGAATAAAATGAAACTCTTCTTCGTCTTTTTTTCAAGGAGAGAATGTTGATGACAAATCCTCCCTACAAAATAATCTCCACATTTTTCTGGTATCATACAACCCTTCTTCTTTCTCTCTCTAGGCCCCTTCTTCATTTTTTTTTTTTTTTTAAAGAGGTAATGTTGAAAAATCTAGCAAAACAAGGTGATTTTGTTTTTTTTCAAAAGTAATTGAAAATTGTAGTTTTCTTATTCAAATCTTGAAATTTGTGGAAGGGAGTAAAATGAGAATAATTGTTTTAAAATTCAATAATAGGAAGTTGGTTAGAATCTTGGATGAATTTTATTTTTTATAAATAATTTAAATTAAAAAGATAAGACTAAGGGTATTTTGGAGAATAATAATTGTAGCCATTAATTTAAATGACTACAAAAAGACCTAATTATTTTGGAAAAAAGTAGCAATTTGGGTATCATTTCCCTTTTCTCTTTTATTAAATAAGCACCAGTATAGCAATGATCTGGGCTGGATCAAAGGTTCTTCAAACAGGTTTGTTGAGGGGAGAAAGCCCAATAATTTATCATGAGCACAAAGTTATTTGCAAGTGGGCCGAGTTCGAACTTGTTGCTTATGGGCCGTAGTCTAACATAGATCACTAGGCAAATTACTTTTTGAAATTTGTTTTTGAAAAACTTACAAATAAGTAAATCTACAAAATATGACCACTTTATAAAGAATAATAATAGATGTGTTCATTACTTTCGTCGCATGCTTTCTTATAACATAGTATTTATGATAGAGTACAAGTACATATTAACGACTATAAATACAAATATTTTAGAATTTGCCTACTTTTGTAATTATTTAATGAAAATAGTACAATGGTATACATTAAAGGATACAGTGATATGAGGATTCAAACATCTGACTTTTGATATACATCTTAATCGATGTTAAACTAAAGTTAGTTCAGATATATATATATATATTTTTTTTTTTTAAATAATTAGTAGGGATTAAAATGTGTGAATAAATAAACCATATGAATAATATAGTTAATAGTAAACATGAATTTAATTAGATATTTGTAAGTGGGATAATTAAAAAGAATTAGGGGGTTTAAAAGGCATAGGCAGGGTGAAGAATGAGAAGGCAAGGGTAAGGCATATAATTTAGAAAAGCATTAGGCAAAACCCATATTCCAACTTTAGATAAAACAAATTATATATAAAATTAAAGGTGAACTCCACTTGGAGGAAGTTGCATAATTAATGTATTATATTTTTCCCCTCTCCCACCTTTTCTCTCTATAAGTATATTTATATTTTATATTTGAAATAAAGAATTAATTTGTTAGTGGGCATTTCCTTTTAGGGCCATTAAAAAGAGAGTTCTCTCTCTCCCTCTCCCTCTCCCTCAATACTCCACTATCACAAAAGAAGATAAAACTTTTAACTCTTTTGTTTCTCAAAGTTGAATAATCTCACTTAATAATTTACAGTGTTAAAATCATTCTAAAATGACTCATTTATAATGCACTTTGCTCAAATTTATTTACTTATTTCAATATTTTAGACATCAGTTACATTAAATTAATTATGATAAATTAAAAGTTAGTATAAAAGGTTAATTTATAATAATAAGGTTCTAATAAATGCTGGGTTATTTTTATAAAGGTTATATAAAATTTTTCTTAATTTTTTTTAATGATTTACATTTCTTTTTAAAAATTACCAATAATGACCCAATTTTTTTTTTTAACTTATAATTAGTATAGAATATAAAGAAAATAAATAAACATTTATTTTTTTTAACAAGTGGGTTTCTTTTTTCTTATTTTATTAGACCTATCTTATTTAAATCGTATAGTTATGTACTAAAAAATAAACATTTTGGTATTGGTTTAATTTCAAAATTTTGAATAAATATGATTTATTCTATTGAACATTTCACTTTCAAAGAGAATTCATCTGGTTAGTAAAAACATTGTTAAATAATTAAAATGATAAATTTTGAAAACTTCACAAATAAAATAGGGAAATTATTACCTATAACAAATTTTCATTCACCTAGTTTAATTCTAGCTTAAAAAAAAACATGAATAGCATATTTTAATTCATTTTTCAAAAATTTCAATTTTACTTCTATTTTAGTAAACTAATACAAAACTTTCTTAAACTAATTGAATCTATCTATTGAACTATTGAAAGTTATCAACTGATTTATTAGTTAAAGTGATTGAAAATTATCTGTTGAACTGATTTAAGCGAGACAATTTTGTAATTTTACATAGATGATGAACATTTGTCGGATACATGAAAAGATTTTGATATACATAGATTTTTTTTTTTTTTTTTTTTCCTGTAGATGAAAAATTCCCATAAAATCTCCATTAGTTACTTTGAAATTATTATTTTGTTAACTCAGGGTTATATAAGAAAATCTATCATAACTACAAATTCTTTTTCTCATTTAATATTTTTTATTAATATAATTTCAGACAATTGCTGATTATTTTCGAAAATTGACGAACCAATTAAAACTAACTATTCATATTAATTTTAAAAAAATTCATATAGAAAGTATTATGAATGGACACGTAAATTCAAATAAATGAGTTTATAAAATTTAAATAAATGAGTACATATATTAAGCTAATCAACTAATTGAAAATAGTTTAGTTATAATAATCAAATCCGCTGTTAACACTAGATGTGACTAAACATCATCCCTCTTATTAATGCTAAAATGAATTTTTATCGATATCTTGATAAAATAATAAACATAATTTCAGTAACAAAAATAAAGTAAAAAACTTGTAGAAAAATTTCTATTAAATACTTAAGTTGAACTATTATAGGGTGTTTGGATGCATATTTAGAGCCGGAGTGATTAAAATAAAAAGTTATTTTAAGTGATTAAAATAATGGTTGCAGCTAATAGCTAGTACATTTAGTTACTAACTCGTTTAACTGTATATTTTTGTAAACTGTGGTTGGAATAAATAGTTTATTTGTATGTAAATTTTTGTAAACGATAAGTTACAACAAAAACTAGTTTTGATTTGAAATTTTGTAAGGAAGTTGCATTATTAATAGCTCACTTGGATGTAAATTCTGGTATAGGGGTTGTGTATGCTCTTTTTATTTTATTTACATGGACAATATAATTTATAATAAAACGTTTGTTTTATTTCTACACGATTTCTTATTTTCATTAATATTTATCATTTTGTCGCTACTAATTATTTTGTTTTGGAATTTGTTTAATAACTAACTTTATTTAAATAATGTTAAAATTATAATAATTAAATAAAGTTAAAACTATATAATTAGCACAATGTATTTAATTAGGTAATATTTCATCAATTAAATCATTGTTATCTTGTTTATATGAGTTTAATTATTATTGGTTAAAATATTATTTTGAATCAATTTTCTTTCATATTAGTCATTCTATTTTCAAACGCTTTAATTCATGTAAATAGATGTCTAAACTAAATTTAAATGTGAAATGACATAGAACTGTTATAAATAAAAACTTTGTCAATTTAAAGTTATAATAGATGTATCTTTTGTATGACAGCAAAAAGTATACACCTTAACTATTACAAACAACCATATAATAAAACTTTGGTTAATATTATTATCATATAGATTTTTAGTTTTGTTCTATTTTGGAGTCTAAGTTTTCAAATATCTATTTTAGTCTTTAAACTTTCAAAAAAAAAAATTTCTATAAATTTTTAATTTTCAATTTTAATCCCTAAACTTTAATAAAAACCTTAAATCAGTCTTTATATAATTGTTTTTAATATTTGTTTCGAAAAAAACATATTTCTCTATAATTTTTAGAAATATACTTATATTATATTTGATTGTATTAAAATGGTTAAAACTATTAAATTTAATTTCAATATAAGAATTAATTTTTAATTTTTTTAATTTTATCTAATACTTAATAAAATATTAAATGCAAAATTCATTATAATTTTTTTAGTTTAACAATGGGTGGAAGATCGAACTCATGACTCTTTCGATTCATGAATATACATTATTGTCCAAAAATTCATAATGTTTTGTATATCTAGATGTTAAAAAATTATATACATTAATTTTTTCTTCATCTAATAACTTTATTAAAATTATTGTTCAAATACCAAACATTTAATAAAGTACATACGTGGACAGAAAAGTTATTAATGGTTTTGAAATTAAGAGTTGTTTTTTGTGATTTTGAAATGAAAATTTATTTTAAATAATAAAAAAAGAGAGATTATTTTAAGTAGTTATAATAACTATAATTAAAAAAAAAAAAAAAACCAGTAAATACACATTTATAATCCTTAGTTAGATATTGCATTGAAAGAGGCCATAAGTGTAAGAGTTAATTTTAAAATTGATTTAAAGTAGAAGAACTAAATTAGAAGGAAAGAGCATATATATATATATTTATGAATAATAATCACTGCCTTTTTGGATTATGGGAGTGGAATAGCTTTAAAGAAAAAGGGGCTATTTTTCTAAAATCTAGAGCATTGTGTGTTCACTTCCAATCATAAAGAGTAGAGTAGGACAATTTTGTTCCTTTCCCAAATAATTTAGAGGTTAATTCTACATTTTTAATTCAACAAATGTATGCTTTTGCATCTTTCACGCATATAATTAGTCTCAATGAATACCATTACCATTAGAGTCATTTAAATAAGCGACTTCTATTTTATTTTTATTCATTTATTTATTTATTTTAATTAATCAACGACCCAAGATTCAATCACTATTTGTTAACAATATGCTTATTCTACTCATGACCTGTGCTGAACTCTTTCGCACTATAGAACAAGATATGTCCACAAATATAATCAGTCATTTGTCATGTGATTTTTCATGAACTCGTTCCTAATTTACATTTGAGACAGGAAATTCATTCTACCCATATAATTCCTCTAACAAACAAGTTGTTTATAGTCCAACTATAAACCAGTGTTCTCTCGGGCCAATGAGAGATGAGTACCTTTTGTTCAAGCCACATAATTAGTTTTTAAGAGAACAACTCTACTACTTTCTCAAAATTAGAGAATGTGTGAATTCCTTCTTATGACGTTGTCTTTCCATTCAGTCACTATGGCAATCCCTAAAGTGGAAGACAAATGACCCAGCGCTGTTTGGCTGGTCCACTGATGTACATCAAATGACGAGTTCATAAAGTAGGAGTTTACAACTCACTCAGAATTCAGATCACGTCTACACATGATCATCCTAGTTTAAATAATTGGTACAAGTCTATAACAGAATTACACAACCAATCAAAATACTTTTGGTACGGTCTTATCAAAAACTTATTTTTGCTTAGGCACCCTCACTAACATATCTTCACATGAACAACTAGGATTAAGTCTGCAATCATTGTAAAGCGGGTCGTACCAACAGTGTCACCGACACTTAGACGTCTTGCCTTAGTCCATATATTTTAGATGTCTTAGGTTATTAACTTGAAATTAGATTCACTTGTAAATTCTACATACTTGTCCAAGTATAGACATCCAAAAAGTTATAGACGTATCGTCATTAATCATATTAATGTAATAAAGTTTAATGTCATTTGTATATTAAATGCGCATTTAATGAAAATAACTATTATTAATAATTGAAATAAGACATTAAATGCGTACATTAAATGTTGTTTTTTAATTAAAAACTACTTGGTCTTTACGACATAGTCTCTAACAACATCGCAGTAGTTGCTCCAGAAATCTTCTAAAAATTTGTATCGTCAATTGCTTGATGAATAATGATGAACATGATTTGGTATTTCTTTCTATTATTTTGTAAAGCTTCTTTCTTAACTTGACTTAAAGTCAGTCTTTTTTGAGCTCATCATAAACTCTACCAACAATTTTTTTTAGCATCTTGTAAACCAAGTAAAGAGTTTGCATTCAAATACATCAATTACTATAATTTTCCTTTGATAGTCGAAACACTTGAAAAGGAACTAAACACTCACAAGACAAAGAATCAAACAATGAATATTTGAGAAATTAATTCACTCTGTAGAAGAAACTTTATTTGAAGCTACAAAATTTCTCATTTTTCTCTCAAACTCATTTCACTTTATTTGATACTTGATATTTGGTATCTCAACATACCCATACAACACATTCTATGAAAAATTCTAGATCCATAATTCACTTTTCTAGATATACTCTTATTCTAAGTTAATGTCATGAATACATAACTTATAAGGTAATACATAATTCTTACCGATTAAAATTCAAAATTTATATTTATTTATTTTCTTAACATACATAACTTACTTTTAAAGTCTTTTAAATAATAATTATTATATAGTGTTGATGCCAAAAAATGGCCAATGGATATCCACAGTATGATTTGTTTAACTGATGACGAAAAAACCTGCAAAAAAAAAAAAATTTAGAACACACAGGTGTGGTGTGAGTCACAGGGCCTCCGATGCCTAAGTCAATAGGAGATTTAGAAGAATAATTTAGAGAACTAAGAATGGCACAAGAATACTTAGCGTTGTTTAGCTTAAGATTTTCCCCTTGTAATGGAGAATGAACTGTCTTCATATAGCAGTCGGTTTCGTAACTACTACAGCTCACTTATGGGTAGCTTAATAGCCGGCCGTTAGAAACATCCATCATTAAACCGGATATGAATACCGACGTAACTCCTGACCTTCACCCATTTGGAGGTGTAACGGCCTTGACTCTAGAGTTACTTAGACTCGGTCAACTTTGGCAGCTTCTCACCTCCACGGTCGACCCCTAGGGGTTGCAGCCTTCTCATTGTAAGCTAGGACGCTACGGGTGTGCAACGTCTCTTTGCTCCACTTGGACTTGGTCGATTTATCCACGGGAAAGTCCTAACCTCCACGACCAACCCAATCGGGTTGGCCTACTCGATCGTCCTCCTCAGAGGTTGACTTTGGACTCGGTCAACCCTTACGAGTCCTCACCTCCACGACCAACCCACTCGAATTGACCTACTCGAGCAGAATTGCTGGAAAGCTTGATTGTCGAACTACTTTCCATTGTCAGTAACGAGGGTTTGGGGTATCCCAAACCGACAGACTATGCACCTCTAGATGAACTTCGTCACCTTCTTTTCGGTGATAGTTGTTAAGGCTTCGACTTCGGCCCACTTGGTGAAGTAACCCACCGCATAAACTTGACTTGGCTTATACCAACTAGTAGGGGTCCTATAAGGTCTACCCTCATTGCTCAAACGGCCATGGTCCCATCATCCTAGTTAGGACCTCGGGCGGCTGCCTTTGGATGGTAGCGAACCTTTGGCACTTGTCGCATGCCCGAGTATACTGCTTGGAATCTTCGGCCATGGTCGGCCAAAAATAGCCTTGCCTTACTAACTTCTTGGCTAGGGACCTTGCCCCTTCATGATTGCCACAGACGCCTTCATGCACTTCCTCCATTGCATAAGTGGCCTCGCTAGGGTCTAAGCATCTAAGAAGAGGTAACGAGTACCCCCCCCTTCTGTATAACTTATCCCCTTGCACCATGTACTTGGAAGCTTTCAACTTAAGTCGCCGGGTGTCCTTCTTGTCATCTGACAACTTCCCCTCCCCCAAGTATTCAAGGAAGGGGGCCATCCATGTTGTTGGTGAGATTGGGGTCGCCTCGCTGATTTCATTCAGCAGCTCGGTGGCGATGCTATCCTTGTCTAGGATTTCTACTGGCACGGTTCTGGCCACCTCAGTTTCGTAGGCGGCCGCTAACTTTGCCAAAGCATCAGCGTTATCATTTTGGACCTAAGTACCTGTTGGATTTGTACCTCTACGAATAATGTCAGCAAATGTCTAACATTTTCTAGGTATGCCATCATTCACTTTTTCTTTGCCTGGTACACCCCCGAAGCTTGGCTGACGATCAATTGAGAGTCGCTCATGATGGCGAGTCTTTTGGCCCCTATCACCGTGGCTATCTGCAATTCGGCGATTAAGGCTTCATACTCTGCCTCGTGTTAGACGCTTGAAAATTAAACATGAGGGCATACTCGAGCTAGTCCCCTTCAGGTGACGGCAACAGAAAACCAGCTCCACAACCTTTGTTGTTAGCAGACCCGTCAACATGAAGCGTCCACGCCTTCGAATCTTCAAGGACTCGGATTTCTTCCGACTTCTCCAACGGTGGAGTAAGTTCCATGACAAAGTCGGCTATCGCTTGTCTTTTAACAGAGGGTCTGGCCTGATAGTGTATATCGTAGTCACTGAGTTCCCGCCCATTTCATCAACCTCTTAGTGGCGTCCGGTTTTTGCAGGACTTGGCGCAAAGGAAGTTGGTTAGCACCACTATCTTATGGGCTTGAAAATAGGGACCTAATCGCCTAGCCGATGTTACCGGTTCCAAAGTTAATTTTTCAACTTCGGGATAACGAGTTTCTGCATCCACCATAGCCTTACAGGTATAGTACAACGGTCGTTGGCACCCGTCACTTTCCTTTATCAAGACTGAGCTTACCACCTACTTTGATGTGGCCAGGTAGAGTAAAAGGTCATCTCCTAGAACTTGCTTGGACAGGAGGGGTGCAGCGCCCAAGTAGGCCTTAGGTTCATCCAAGGTTTTTCCACATTCTGGGGTCTATTCGAACTTTCCCTTGCTCTTTAAAATTTTAAAGAAAGGGACGCACTTATCTGTAGCTCGGCTTATGAACCGGCTCAGGGTGGCTACCTTCCCGTTAGGCTCTGCAGTTGGTTCAGCATCTGAGGCGGTTCTAACTCCAGTACAGCCTGAATCTTTTCCGGGTTCGCTTCAATTCCTTTCTGATGTACGAGAAATCCTAGAAATTTTCCCAAACGGACACCAAAGACGCACTTGTTCGGATTGAGATTCATTATGTATTGTCGCAGGGTGTTGAAGGCCTCCATCAAATCATGTTGATATCCTTCCACCTGCTTACTTTTTACCAACATGTCGTCCACGTAGACCTCCATGCTTCTTCCAATCAGATGGGCAAACATTTTGTTAACTAGTCTCTAATAGGTTGCGTCCGCATTCTTCAGGCAGTAGGGCATTACGTTGTAACAATATAAGCCCCTAGTGATGAAGGACGTCTTCTCTTGATCGTCGAGATGCATCCTAATTTGGTTGTACCTGGAATAGGCGTCCATGAAAGTCAGTAGCTCGTGCCCCGACGTCGCATCCACTAGCTGGTCTATGTGAGGCAATAGGAAGCTGTCTTTAAGACACGTCTTGTTGAGATCAGTGAAGTCAACGCACGTCCTCCACTTTTCATTTGGCTTTTTTACCAAAAAAACGTTGGACAACCATTCGGGGTAGTGTACCTCCCGAATAAACATTGTTTTTAGCAATCCATCTACTTGTTCCACAATAACCTCATTGCACTCATGATTGAACGCCCTACGCTTTTAGAGTACTGGTTTGTGATCCCGGTCGACATTAAGCCGGTGGACCAAGACGTTTGGGTCTATCCCCGGCATGTCGTCGGTGGACCAGAAAAACACGTTCGCATTTCTTTGTAGAAATTCTACAAGTCTCGTACGTTGTTCCGGACTTAGGCCAGTCCCAATACTTACAGTTTTCATGTCGCTCAGCAAGGGTACTATTTCCAATTCCTCAGCAGGTTCTCCTCTGCCTCGCTCAACTCCGCTCGAGGTCGGGCCGAGGTCCATTTTCGAGGACTAACTTTCAACAGGTGCAGTCTTTTCGACAGCCTCGCCTGGACTTAGTTCCTTTTCGATAGACTTCACTTATGTGACCCCTACCACTCCCCGTAGGACTGTGTGGTAGCACTCCCTCGAAAATAATTGTTCCCCTCGCACTTGTCCTACCTCCATGGAAGTAAGGAACTTCATTACTTGGTGGTGGGTTGACGCGATCGCCCTTAAACCATGAATCATGGGTCTTCCCAGTATTACATTCTAGGTGGAGTTGTCGTTTATAATAAAAAAAATCTACGAAGTAGAGGACTATGTTGTCCCCTTTGCCAAAAGTTATCGGGAGTTTGATTGATCCTTCAAGAATCAAATAGCTCACACCAAATCCGACTAGGGGTGTCGAATTCGACTTGAGCCTTTCTCTTCCCAGCTTCATGGCGTCGTAAGCCTTTAGTGACAACACATCTGCCAAACTGCCTCCGTCGATAAGGATCCTTCTGACGCTGTTGTTGGAGATGGTCAGGGACATCACTAAGGCATCGTTGTGCGACTGGTGTAATGCTGCAGATTCAGCGGTAGTGAAGCTAAGTTGCTCGTCCACTGCTGTCATTATTTGCACTTCCTTGCCCCTTAGCAAGCCTTTGGCTTATCTCACATTTTCCTTCCGACTTCGGTTGGACTCCCCTCCGATCGACCCTCCGACGATGGTTCTGATCTACGGAGGTGGTGACTTTTCGCCTCCCCTTTTCTTGCTAGGGGACTCGGATGTTTTTCCACCCTCTTCCACGTAATTGTCCAGCCGTCCTATTCGGATGAGGGACTCTAGGGACTCTTTCAAATCGTAGTAGTCCGAGGTAGCGTGGTCTTGATCCTTATGGAATAGGCAGTACTTGCCCCTATTTCTTTTATTCGATCCTGCCTTAATCCGGCTTGGCCATTTAAGCTCCTCCTTATCTTGAATCTTCATCAAGATATGCTCTATGGGAACAACTGTTGGAGTGTACTTTTTTCACTGGGCGCTCTTCCGCCCTTCGCTTACGCGACTCCTTATAGTCAGCCTCACGACGGCTGACCGACCTTTCACACTCTGGAATGGAGCATCTTCCTTCTGTACCTCCTCGGGAGTTGACCAGTTCCCCTACACTCATGTACTTTTGCGGTCTGGTTAGCAGCTCGACATAGGAATTTATCATCCTTGAGTCCGGCTACGACTACTGCGAGAGCCGTGTTGTCAGAGTACCCTTCGACTTGCAGCGCCTCATTGTTAAAGCGTGCTATATACTCCAAAAAATGAAGCTCCAAGGTTGCTTGGTTTTACAAAGCTAGAGGCCCTTCTAGGATCCTTGTAAAAACTCACAAATATGGAAAAACTCAACACTTGATTCCAACCAAGAGTTAAGTTAGAATGGTGAATTCACTCTAAGATCTCACTTAGAACCTATGATGGTCACTCTTAAATTCTAAGACAACTCAATCCAGAATTAGTTTGATCAAGACTAACCAATGAATTGATTTTTCATTCAAATCTAAAGCAAGATCCGAAAAAAAAAAAGACAACACCAAAAGGGGTCAAGAAAACTCAAAGTTTGATATCAATATTCTATCCAAAATAAGGTATTACAAGCCATTTTTAAGGCCAAAATTTCGTGCATGGCTTGGAATACAAAAGGTCTCAAAAAGCTCTTAAATGCACTTTGTGGAAAATAAGACATAGGAAGCCAAAATTCAATTGTACATCAATTGAGAGGCTTAAATGCTAGACAAAAGGGTAGATTGACTTTAAATACACCTAAAAAACTCATCTAAAAAGACTTTAGCAATTATGAGCTTGTTTGACAAAGTTTGAAATTAAAGAAGACAAAAATATGTAATATATTCCAAAATTCTGCTATGAATTTTATAAGCCTCTAGAAAATTCTTATTCTTGAATCTTGTTATTGCTTCTTCATTAGAATACAATAAGGTGGTTGTTGTATTCGCATCAGAGTCTCTTGGCTCGTCTGCCTCACAATCAGTAAATGAGTGACCAGTTTTTTCTGATCTCGCCCTCCCAAGAATTGGGTGACGAATGCTCTGGCTAGGTCTCTAAATGAGGCAATGGATTTGTGCTTGAGCTGCCTGAACCATCTTCGAGGTGGTCCCGTGAGCGTAAATGAAAACGCTCGACACTTGATTGCGTCTCGAACTCCATGGAGTTTCATCCATGCCCGATATGAAACCAAGTGCTTTACAGGATCCGTAGCAATTATGAGCTTGTTTGACAAAGTTTGAATTAAAGAAGACTAAAATATGTAATATATTCCAAAATTCTGCTATGAATTTTATAAGCCTCTAGAAAATTCTTATTCTTGAATCTTGTTATTGCTCCTTCATTAGAATACAATAAGGTGGTTGTTGTATTCGCATCAGAGTCTCTTGGCTCATCTGCCTCACAATCAGTAGATGGGTGACCGGTTTTTTCTGATTTTGCCCTCCCAAAAATTGGGTGACGTAGGCTCTGGCTTGGTCTCTAAATGAGGCAATGGATTTGCGCTTGAGCTGCCTGAACCATCTCGAGCTGGTCCCGTGAGCGTAAATGAAAACGCTCGGCACTTGATTGCGTCTCGAACTCCATGGAGTTTCATCCATGCCCGATATGAATCCAAGTGCTCTACAGGATCTGTAGATCTGTCATACCCTTTGATTGTAGGGAGCTTGAATATTTTCGAGACAGACTCCTCCATGATTTTCTCGGTGAAGGGAGGGTCGACTTGGTCAACCAAATTGTCCAGGTCCAGTTCGTCTTGGTCCTGCGCCTTCTTCATGCTCCCCCACTGATCTTGGAGAAGGCGAAGTTGAGCTAACCAAGGTTGATCCTCGGCTCCGCCATGCCCCGTTTCTCTTCGACATTGGTTGAGTACATCCCTAAGATCGGCTCCCAAGTCTGATCCATTCGTTCGGGCACTTGGAGGATGTGGGTGGATGACCCTCGCGTGGTACTCCACGGCTGGCTACTTCTGATTGACTGCATCCGGGATGTTTCCTCTTCTCTGGAACCGATCCTCTAATGAACTGAGTGCTCCTTCTTCCGATCAGTACCGCCTAGTCAAAGTCGTTCGACTGGTCTTCGGTGTCGGGAATGAGCTTTTCTCGGAGCCTACGTGGCTGGGACTTTTCCTTTGGCAGGGTCCCGAACCAACGGAGCTGACTTATCTGCCGCAACATTTTTCTTGGTTGGTTGTCGCCTCACCACCTCCTGCGGTGTCTACTGGTTTCCAGCAACAACTGTCTGAGCCGGAGAAAGGTTGTTGGAGCAACTCCACCAGGCGACTCAAACTCTCCGCCATTCATTGCACTTGTTCCTCTAAAGCTGTGAACTTTGGATTCGCACGCTCCGGTTCTTGCCTAGTTGCTGCACCCTATAGAAGCAATTCTTCTGGGAGCATGCTCAATGTTCGACTCTCCTTCGACACCGTGGTGGTGGTCGTTCTCAATGTTCGACATTTTTTGTAGGAAAATATGTTAGAACTAGGCTTTTTGGGTAGAACACTCTTTCGTCCCCACAGACGGTGCCAACTGTTGATGCCGAAAAAATGGTCAACGAATATCCACAATATGATTAGTTTAATTGAGGACGAAAAAGCATGCAAAAAAGAACAATTTAGGACACACCGGTGTAGTGTGAACCACAGGGCCCCTAATGCCTAAGCCAATAGGAGATTTAGGAGAATAATTTAGACGACTAAGAATGGCACAAGAATACTTAGCATGGTTTAGCTTAAGATTCGCCCCTTGGAATGGAGAATGAACTGAATTCATATAGCAGTCGGTTTCGTTACGGCTGCAGCTCACTTATGGGCGGCTTAATGGTCGGCCGTTAGAAACGTCTGTCATTAAGCCGGGTATGAATATCAGCGTAACTCTTGACCGTTATCCTTTGGAGGTGTAATGGTCTTGACTCTGGAGTTACTTGGACTCGGTCAACCTTAGTAGGTCCCCTCCACGACCACCCCTTAAGGGTGCAGCCTTCTCGTTGTAAAGCTAGGACGCTACGGGTGTGCAGCGTCTCTTTGCACAACTTGGACTTGGTCCACTTATCCACATGAAAGTCCTAACCTCCACGACCAACCCACTCAGGTTGGCCTATTCGAACGTCCTCCTCATAGGTCGGCTTTGGACTCGGTCAACCCTTACGGGTCCTCACCTCCACGACCAACCCACTCAGGTTGACCTACTCGTTGTAATCGGAGATGCCACGGGGTGCAGCGTATCCCTGTATTACTTGGACTCATTCAACTCCTAGGGGAGAGTCCTAACCTCCACGACCAACCCACTCGGACTGGCCTACTCGTTGTAACTCTATGACGCTATGGGGTGCACCGTCCTGAACGTTACTTGGACTTTGTCGACTCGTCCACAAGAGAGTCCTAACCTCCACAACCAACCCACTCGGGTTGGCCTACTCGTTGTAACTTAGGGACACTGCGGGGTACAGGGTCTCTATACATTACTTGGGCTTGATCGACTTTGGTGGAGTCCTGACCTCCACAACCAACCCACTCGGGCTGGCCTACTCGTTGTACCTCTAGGACGCCATGGTGTGCACCATCCTTAAACGTTACTTGGACTCGGCCGACTCGTCCACCGGAGAGTCCTGACCTCCACGACCAACCCACTCGGGCTGGCTTACTCGGCGTAACTCCTGACCGTTACCAGCGGATCTAGTCGTTACTTGGACTCGGTCGAATGTAGGGGAGTTCTGACCTCCATGGCTTTCCCCCTAAAGGATGTTCATTTTCTTTTGCCGGACTCGAGAGGGTGAGGCTGCAAGGGCCAACCCCTGGAGGTCGAGGCCTTCCTTGGCCGACCCCAGGAGGTGTCGGACTTGCTTAGCCGACCCACGGGGTCGGAGGGTCAAGGCCTCTATTCAGCCGACCCCAGGGGGGTCGGAGTGGGCTTGGTCGGCCTCCGGATGGGCCCCAATCCTTTTCGAGTATTCCGAAATATTTTGGCTTAGAACATATAGGACTGTATATTAATCATCCAACACAATCATGCATGTCCACATACTAATCTCGTAATCAAATTCAAAACTCCTACTTCTAATTTCCACTAAAAAAATCAACTTGATTCATTTTTTATTAATATGTTTTTCACTTCATAAGATTCCATTTGCTTCTCACACTTAAATTAAAAAAATCCATTATTTCGAAAGAAAAAAAAAAACCAATGGCTTCAAGACAGCACCCATACCTTTATTTATTCAGCTTCTTTAATCTCTATTTTTTTTTTGAGTTAATATATAAGTTACTAAATTTCGACTGCGAGACAAGGATATTGTTGATAATTTTGTCGATAATCTTGCTTTAATCATGTACTTAATTAAGAGTTAAAGAAAGTATTAAGTAATATAATAGATGAAAGTTAAGGGGAAACTTTAATTAAACTTTGCCAAGTACACAAAGATGAGAATTAATTATTTAAAGTTGAATTATTGGGCATCCATAAAAACAAACAGACAAGCAATGTGGGTGTCTTAAAATTAATGCTTCCACTTTTAATATTTAATGAGTTTCTTAAAAGGCCAAGTGATAAGAACCAATCTAGAAAGGTTTGACTACATGTGGACTTCAATTGGGTACCACTTAAATGGTCAAATGGGAAGAAAACATTGAAAGGATTATTATTGTTTGACTTATATCTTAAATCCAAAACTATCAATGAGCATTTAAGCTTATGAGAATTAGATTGAATTATATTAGTTTAGGCTCTATTTTGGTTCCCACGTATATATTAATTGATACGTTAATCACTATAAACATCTAGTTACGTCCATGGACAAAGGAGAGAATAAATTTATCAAGAAAAAAAATGAATACAAGAATGTCGATCAAATGCAGCAAAAATTTTAAGATATTTTATATAGTATACTCTCATAAAATCTTATTACGAAAATGACCAAAATACATAAAAGCCTAAACATGAAAAATATAAAATCAATTACTTATTTCGTTTAGGTATCAGGGCGTTATTCTGACCCTCCCTCTTCTCTGTCGTCTTTGAACTTCGATTCGCTGATTTTACAGCAAGATCACTACTCGTTGACCAGGCAGCAAAATTCTTGCTTGTTGACCAAACGTGGAATATCAAAGTTCAAAACATATCTTTAGCAGATGTTGATTATAATAATTTTGTACCGAGGTTATAATAAATTCAATTATTTTGTTAAAATACATTTTGTTCAGGTGATCTTCTGTTTGGGCAGTTTGGGTTTAGTGCTGCCCATTTTTATGCTCTTTTTGGTCTGACCACTTGTGTTTTAAATGGAGTCCACGTGGCTGCTGCACCCACCACCCTTTTTCTTCTTTCCCATCTCAATGACCCTTACTCTCTTCTCTCCATTTCTGTTTCTTTTTAATAAAAGACCAAAGCAGACAAAACTACTTCTCTCTTCTTGCTTTTCATTCATCTCCATTACAACAATCACACTTTTGTTTGGTTAGCCTGTTCGTATCCGACATGTCCCGGATACTTACACACTCGTCGTGATACGCAAACACTTGTTATAGTATGATAGACAAGTAACCAATCAATTGATAGGCGGAAGTATATTTAATTATATCAATCAATAAGACATGTGTTTGACACTGCTCGTGCTACCGAGTCCAACTTCTATTGCCTAAGTAATAAACAAATATTCTTAAATTTCACCACTTTATTTTTTTAAAATGTTCATATTCTTTCACATTTGTAATATTACTCTTGACTTCGTATAAATGTTTCTCAATCGTGTTTGCATCCTTGATTTGTAAAGAATGGTGGTATCACCGTTTCGTGTCGTATCTGTATCTCCTGAGAACTATTCATCTGGCATTTTTATTGCCATTAGCGATGTGAAGAATATTTTCAGGAGGCTTTAAACTGTCATAGCCACCTCAATGAAGCTATGGAGGGACATTTTCTATATATAGAAAAGACTAAAAGGTACAAGAAAAGTGTCAGTAACTGGTGGCCTATGGCTATATCAAAATACATTGCCTTTGCTAATTGATATTCAATAATAAAATGGGATTCAAGATTATTCAATGACAGTACAAAACAAAATGCACAAGTTTATGCCTCAATTTAAAAATGGGAAGAAAGAAAGAAAAAAAGAAAGTTGGATTTCAATTTGCAAAAGGGGAATTTAAGTTGAGCAGATAAAAAGGCTTCCCCACCTTCATTTGTTGGATTGTTGCTCCTACTGTACATTATAACTGCTCCTCTTCCTATGCTTGCTAATATATTTTCATTTTTTTATAAACTTTTTTATTCCTTTTCTGCACTGTCTTTGATTAATTATTGTATAGTCATTTCAATGCTTTTGTATAGGGAGAAATTAATTATATGAAAGTTGTGCTTCAACTAAGTAGGTTCCTTCTTCTAAAGATGCTTTTTTTTTATCTATCTGATATTCTTTTACCTCTCAGTTACCTTTCCCTTAGTTTATATCTGTTTTTTTCTTTTTTTCTTGCTTAAGTTGTAAATATATATATAACATTCTCTGAATCTTTTGAAGGGAACAGTTTGGCACTTGTATTAATTGGTTCCTCTTTCTGTCTCTCTCTAAACTTGAGGCCATTTTGAAACCTCAAGAGTTTTGAAGTTTTTGAGGTTCTTTCCTAAGAAACTGTTGCAAACTTCCAGAGCTTGTCCTCATGGAAAATGGCTACTCTTCTACTCGAAACGATGCTTTCCCTATCGGTCTTCGTGTTCTTGTTGTTGATGATGATCCAACATGGCTGAGAATCCTGGAAAAGATGTTGAAAAAGTGTTCTTATGAAGGTTAATTAACAAAAAGAAGTCTCTCTCTTTCTTTGCTACTTTGTTTCTTGACTCTGAGCTTTTAACTGCTACTACAAGTTTTGAGGCTGTGGATTGTTTTTTTTTTTTCCTTTTTTTCAAAAATGATAACACCCATCTAAAAAAATTGTTTATATTTCTTTTTCCTCTTCCTTCCAAGTTTCAGAAAGACATAGCCTGATTTCTTAAAGCAACTTTGAGTTTCAGAAGGAGGAATTTTATTATGAAGTTTTGTCACTTTTATGGGATCTCTTCCTGCTAAAGCTTGGAAATGTGTGGTTTTCACTATTAATACAATTTTAGTTCATCCCACTTCATAGTTTAGCTTACTTTATTTAAGTTAGATGAAGCTTTTTCAAAATCAGGCTTAAACACTTCACTTCCTGTAATGCAAACTTGCAGTGACTACATGTTGTTTGGCAAGGGAGGCTCTGAGCTTGCTTAGGGAGAGAAAAGATGGATATGACATCGTAATCAGCGACGTAAACATGCCCGATATGGATGGTTTCAAACTTCTTGAGCATGTGGGATTAGAAATGGACCTGCCAGTTATCAGTCAGTGCTCTGCCTCCCTACCTTCAAGACTGCTTTGAATTCATAGAATTTTCTATCTTATATATATATAAGTTCATATCCTTCTGTGCAGTGATGTCGGTCGATGGAGAAACAAGCAGAGTAATGAAAGGGGTTCAACACGGGGCCTGTGATTATCTTCTAAAGCCGATACGAATGAAAGAACTTAGGAATATATGGCAGCACGTACTTCGGAAGAAGATACAAGAGGGAAGAGATATTGAAGGCCATGAAGTTATTGAAGGCCTTCAAATCCTTATAAATGGGTCAGATAGGTATGATGATAGCCAGTTCCTTAGAGGTGAGGAGCTGTTTTCAGTGAGGAAAAGAAAAGATATTGATAAGCATGAGGACAAAGACTTTGGTGATACATCTTCAACTAAGAAAGCCAGAGTTGTTTGGTCAGTTGATCTGCACCAGAAATTTGTAAAAGCAGTAAACCAGATAGGATTTGACAGTAAGTATACAATATATTAACTTTCCCTCCTAATGCTCTTTGAATTACTCTTAAAGATAAATGATTTTTAATGTCTAATTTTGCAGAAGTCGGACCGAAAAAGATTCTTGATCTGATGAATGTTCCTTGGCTAACTAGGGAAAATGTAGCTAGCCACTTGCAGGTGTGTCTCATCTACATTCATTCTTGCTACTGGTCTAGCCAAAAGGAAAGCCTTCTACTTCTTAGGAATCTTATTATGAACTTTTTTGTGTATGCAGAAATATCGCCTATATCTGAGTCGATTGCAGAAAGAAAATGATCCAAAAGCTTGCTTTGTTGTCGGGATGAAGCATTCTGATTCGAGTTCGAAGGATGGAGATGGAAACTTTAGCCTTTGTAGCTCGTTAGTCTTGCCACAAAATGATGTCACCAATAGCAGCTTCAGTTTTTCAGGTGATAACTTCCTTCAGAGTGTAGATTCCATAGGCTGTGAAGTTGATAGGAAAAGGATTGTTCAAGAACATACATCAGAGCCAAAAAGAGCTGCTGCTGCTGCTGCTAGGACTATTCCTGAACCGATAAAAACGCAGTGTACGCAGATGAATTTCAGTAACTCTTTTGCCTCTGCTGAACCTGAAGGGAAGTTCGCCGCATTTGGTCCACGCAACAAAACATGTTACCCTTGGGCTGAAGCTCCAGAGATCAAGTTCCAAGAAGAAAGCAAGCCACTTGTGCATTTAGATGGAGATTTCAGTCAGTTCCCTCCAACAGTTGCGCCACATCAAATCCAAACTGACCAACTACAATCGATTTCATCCATTAGTTCTGGACAGTCAGCAGCAAAGAGAGACAAAGCAAGTTCAATTGAAAGTAAGCCTCCATTTTCTGAGGGATGTAGCCAACAGATGGTCCATTTGAATCTACCAAAAACTCCAACTGATTCATTTTCTGGCAAGGCTAAGAGTTTCAATGAGATCAATGACCATTTTGAGCTCATTTCAACAACTACCCCATTGGGAATGAAAAACCAGAATTTCAGTCTTAACTGCAACAATTCAGCTGATTTAGGAAGTGGGTTACCATTTGTAACCTTGGAAGAAGACTTGCAGGGCTATTTACTTCAAGATGGTTGTCAACCAAAGATCTTCGAACAGCAGATAATAGAGTTTCCAGATTACGGTGATCCAGGTATCTTCACTGATGTTCCAACTCACCTTTACGATGCAATGAGGTTTGGCTACGAGTACTCCTACGACCCAACTGAGTATCCAGTGATAGATGAAGGCCTATTTATTGCATGATTATGCTATTTACACATCCCCTGTATGCAAGGGCAAAATGATGTCTTGATAATAAGTAAGCTCCTTAACTTGATGGATTTAATATTACCTTACTTTCCCAAACTATTGGGATTTGGATTTTGAAATGTGTATATAGAAGTAGCAATGAAAAACTTTTTCTAAGTATATTAATAAGTCAACTTCACATTTTTATCAACCAATTCTACACATGTAACATCTACCGACATCACAGATAGTCAGCCAAAGAGTGTTGTGACAATTGATGACTTAAATAGTATGCTTAAATTGATGGGATTCCAACTCAAGGAGTGGATGTTTTTGGTTAGGAAACTAATGGTACATTTGAGCAAGACAAAATTTTTACATATGTAGATATATAGATTTAAACTTATACAAAACCTACCAAGCAGGTAATATTTGTCATTTCTTTATCAAATTTCTGCATACTGAGTACTCCACAAACAATCAGAAAGTGGGCTACACAAAAGCCAACTTTTTGATCATTTGAACAGCATCTTCTAAGGACAGATATAGACAACTTACTTTCTAACAACTTTCTTTAGTTTCATGATGTGTAACGATGCAAGTGCATCCAGCTATTGAGAGAGATTGATCAACACTGGATATTTGGAGAAAAGTTTTCACAGCCACTCGTTTTCTTGCCGAGGGAAGTGACTGATTGAGCAATGCCTCCGTATCTCTTTCGGGTGACACTCTTGGAATCGTCGGAAGTGACCGAGGGTCCCTTAGGAGGCAGAGAGCTAATCTTCTGGGCTGCGCTGCTGTTTCCTGGCTTCCTCCCTAGCTTGGGTGATAGAGGTCTGGTGGCAGGGATCTGTAACACAATATTGATATATTCTAATCAATAACAAGAAAATTGATATATTCTAATCAATAACAAGAAAATGTTCAGAACATATGCAGAATTCAAAATCACTAACCACAGTTATTCACGCCCGGGATAGGGCTGGTAACCAACCCGTGACATGCATTCGGTGCACTAAATAGATGACAAAGTACCTTATTAATGTGACCAGCAGGCAATTTTGGTCCCCGGTTATAATTTTGATTTGCCTTTTTAATGCGATCCAAAGGCGATTCTGGTCCCTGGTCAGAATCTCGATTTTCCTTAGCTTCAAATATCCTACTTTGATGTAATTTGGTACTGTCATTCTTCCTTTTTTCCTGTATGAAAGAAGACTTCAGTGGTTTTACATCACAAGTTGGACCATGTTTAAACTCATGCAGATATTATTTGTTTGGGAGAAGTTAAGGCACTGCTTTTTTCAAGTGTAGAGAATAATATCCTCACTTGTCAACAAGATAAAAAGTAAAATGATCAACCTGACATCTTGCCTGCAGTTGCTTTTGCTCCATCTCTTTGGCCTTGGCTTTGTCTTCAAGCATTTGAAAGAACTGAAATAACAAATGAGAAGAGCATTGATGAAGGGAAAAATTATAACGAGCGTTATAAGAAAATCAACGAAAAGTAAAACACAATCTTGCCTCTCTCCGTTTTGCCACTCTTTCTTCACTCCTAAAGCTGAAAGGAGAGCATATAAGAGGAGGCCGTACTTTTCTTTCGATTCCACTTGCATTTGAAGATCTGTGTTATGACAGTATTTCACAATGTATGTTATGTTCTATGTTATATGAACAGAAATTCTGAAATCAGAACTTTTATTAAATCATTAGTTCAATGAAATGAAACTGCTTTACATTAAAACAACTTCATCTTTTGTCTAAAAAGGCTTTCAACTTCCGTCCATATGAGTTCCTCAAATATTCAAAATAAACTAGGATATTTAAAAGCTAAACTTACCTTTTATTTTCTAATGGGGGTTTGAGCAAAGGTTGCTTTAACGATGCATTAACAGAAGCCTGAAATTTGGATAAATAAATCATCTTAAACAAATGTTAAACAGAAGATTCAAAAAGCTAGTAAAAGTCGGGCATGTGCAAAAAAATACTGAAATAATCAGTTAAGACTTCACTATTAGAAGTGCCTACCGCTACCCTATTGATAATCTTCCGAGGTGTTGAAGTCTCTATGGATGCTGCAAGTGAACTCATATGTGCCCTTTTTCTTCCAATCTGTGGATGGTCTGAAATTTTACCAATTTCTTTAGAGCATGGATTAAAATGCATCGACATGTGGACGGATTTCATTGTCAACTTCTCAACAATATTCGCAACATGTTTCTTACTCTTTGGAATAGCATTAGCCATGCTTACGCATTGCTGGCTAGAGGTTGTTGTTTGTTTTGCAGGAGACGATTGAGACTTCGGTGACCAAGTTCGAGTCAGTAATTTGGTGGAGTAATTTCTTAATCTTTTCAAGCTCCCCCCTGAAGACTTAACCTCCTTTTCAGTAGCTGGCTGCAAGTATTCAAAAGATAGAGCATAGCGGTTAGTGAGAAAAATGGCTAATGTATCTAAACTGCAATCAAGAGAGAAAAGAGTTTGATCACACATACGGAAGTCGGTGTTTTCACATCTTCAACAACCGTCATCTTCCGTTGGTCTTCCACATTCTCATTCTGGTTCGCATTTTCGATATTAGGAGCATTCTCCATGGAATTGTTCTGTTCAAGAACTTCTTCTTCCACCTTGTCTGTTAATGTTTCCACCATACTAGAATCATGTACATCAGCATCAGCGGGAGATACAATCTCAGCATGGTGAATAAAAATCTGTTGTTCACTAATTTCTATCACTTGGTCGTTCAGCCTCAATGGCTCCGAGTCGATGCAATCATTTTTCTTGGTTTCGACTTGAATTGTTGCATCCATGGTGTTTGGTTCCTCAATCTCAGCTGCTGCTTTTTGTGCAGCTTTCCTCTTGTAGTGAGCTTCAAAATATGCCTTCTTCTGAGCAACAGAACCCGGCTTCGAGAACTTCTCGAGTTCTTCCTGATAGCGATTACGAGAGAATGCGGACCATTTCTCCCAAGCCAGAGGCTCTGTCATAAATCTTCCAAACGAAATGGATTCTCCAAGAGATGGAAGAGGATCTCCCAGCTAAAAAACCACAATCCCATTTACAAAATAAAGACATAAAAAGATAAAACCACAAGAAAGATAACATTAAATCAAACCAAGGGCATAGTAGAAATCTAGAAGAAATTCATATCAAGATTTACACTAATCCACTTCCCAACAATTCATAACTTACAGAAGAACAACGAAAGAAAAAAAAAAAAAAAAAAAGAGATCCATTGAAACAGTAAGAATTAAAAAACCCAATAGAACGAACCTCTTTAGACTCCCTTGAAGCACAAGAAGGATGAGAGAAAGATCTGAGAAGACAAGCTGATTCACCCATGTCGCCGCACTCCACAAGAAGAACAAAATTCCCAACAAAAAAAACAAACAAAAGTGAAAAGAAAATAAAACCCAACTCTCGGAACCCTACAAATCACAGGCTCTTGAGAATTCTTGTTCTTGTTTTTTTTTCTGGCCACAAGAATTTCACGGAATGAATTTTGCGAAATATCAGTGTCGGATGAGTGGTATAATGAAGTGGGATTGAGAGCTTGAAGACAGAAATTGGGCCCAACAAAGACGCTGGTTGAATCCGAAGCTTTTGCAACGTCTAGTTTTTTATTTTCAAATTATCAGAGGGTACTTTGGTAATTGTCGACTGATTTTCTAATGCTGTTGTGATGTGATTTGGTACATATAAGGCAAGATCCCCAATAAATAATTCGGATATACGTTGGAATAATTAATTTCTTTTTCTTCTATTTTTTTTTTTCTTTATTTAAACGTTAAAAAGTTTATTTTTTATCCTTTTTTGTTTACCAACCATGGAAACTATTGCAACGGCTAGGAGGATGAAGATTTATTGAAAGATTAGTGGAATGATTATATTAATAGATCTTTAAATATTGTTTTTTTTTTTTGTAAAAAAGTTTGTAGAATGATTATTAATAATTTGTTCACATCTATTTTTTTGTGAAAGGTTCATAAAAAGGGTTTATAATCTTTTTATAATGATAAGATTTTTTTTTTTAATCTAAAATAATTTCTTTTATTTATTATTTACGAATTTCAAATTATTTTTTATGATTTGGTCTTTTTTTAATAATACTCTTTTTTTTCTCTTTTAGATTTGTATTATTTTATGATTTTTTTTTTTTTTTGGAGAATAATTTTATTTATCTGTGATAATATCACTTCTTTTTTTTCTTTTTTAATAACTTATTTGCATTAGTTTTTTATTAATTAATTGAAAACTAATAGTTTAAAAGATAAAACTAATTGAATACAAGTAAAAAAAAAAAAAAAAATGATTGTGTAGTTAACATTAATTTTAAATGAGTATTTGATGTGTGTAGCACATTTCGTAAGGGGTGTTATAATTATAACACAAACTTATCAAAAATTTATTTATAGCAAAAAAAATTTTAAAAAAATTGTAATTCTAGTTTTACCTCTAGTAAACTTCAGTTACTGTACTGATTGATTTCAATCACTTAACTAGTAGACTTGAATCACTTGACTGATAGACTTTAATAAGTGTACTAATTGTCTTCAATCACTTAACTAATGAACTTCAATCACTTAACTGATCAATTTCAATCACTTAAGTGATAGACTTCAACCACTTAGTTGATAGATTACAATTAGTGTTTGATCGACTTCAATCGCTTAACTGATAGACTCAAATCAGTGTACTAATTGACTTCAATCAAATAATTAATGGACTTCAATCACTTAACAGATCAACTTCAATCAGTTCAATCACTTAACTTGAACGAATTCAATCACTTAACACAATACATCATACCGATTATGGTTTCAAAATACGTAGCGATTAAGCGTTTGAAATAATACAAAGAGGGTGATTGAGAGATCCGGGGAGTCTTATGGAAATTGATTTAGAAAAATGAAATCAATAAAAGAATCGATCAAGAGAATGATAGAAAGCATTGATCGACTTCAATCACCAGACTAATTGACATCAAATCAGTGGACTAATCAACTTCAATCGACTGATCGACTTCAATCAGCGGACTTCAATCACTAGACAGATCGACTTCAATCAGTTTTTGGCCCAAGGGCTTTTTCGTCATTTTGATAGACCCGCCCAAAAAAGTTGTTATAGATGCAAATAGTTTCAAAATATGCTAACACCAAAAATTTATGGGTTTTTTTAATATACATGCATAAGCCGCATTTAAATTGTAAAAATTGTTTTGAAAATATGATATTATGTAAATTAGAATAATTTCAAATTAACGTATTCAAAATTAATGATATTAGAAGATGAAACATTTTGAAAACACCTTTGAAAGAACTAAAAGTTGATTAAGTAACCATAGTTAATTTTAAATGAAAAATTTTAGTTTAAAATTATGGGCGTTTGCATGTATATTAAAAAAACAATAAATATTTGGTGTATAGTGTCACGGTCTTGCTTGTCCAGTGCGTGTTGCACATGGCCGCATGAACTTCTACACCCCTTTTTATCATGCTTTTATGTTATTTTGTTAATATTGCATGTTAGGATAGTTTCCTTCATTTTTGTCT
>JBBMEG010000015.1:11467101-11498625 GCA_037832605.1 Cyclanthera cordifolia | reverse complement strand
CGTTCTTTCTCTCTCTTTCGAAAACCTTTCTCGAGGCTCATTTTGGGAGGTTGGACCTGTCGTGCCACCCGCTCTGCAATTTTCATTTGGCTGACTTGCTCGCTGGGTTAGAGCAAGTGCCTCACGATCGCTTTGCAACGACAACGAAGTTGGATCATGACATACAACACATTTTGAAACTCTTTACACCTATAACACATATTTTTATCTCATTGTTTTTTTCATCTGTGGACAAACCTTCACCAAATTGATTTCCGTCAGAAAAACTACATCAAAGCTGCCTTCGAGCTTCAATTCGCGAGTGGAATGATCCGCAATGACTGATTTCAATCTGCAATGGTCGATCTCAATACCTTCGGCAATCGATTTCAAATCAGCAATGAGTGATCTAGAAATTTGCTCCTCAACGTCTTCGTTCACAAATCACAAATGGTCCTTGAATTCATCCTCCAAATCACATACTCGAGCACCAAAGACGACAATAGCTTGATTGAAATTGTTGTTCTTCCAAACTCGAGCGCAATTCAAACAAATGAGGAAGAATCGTCGAAGGAGATCAAAAAAAATGGAAAAGGCAGGAGTAGAACCGGAAATTCGAAAGTAAAAAGAAAATCTGCCGTATATGAATTTTTGAAACATTTGTGCAATAATTTTAATTCACATTAGAAATGTAGTTGCCCACATCAAATCTGTCGTACATGTATATTATTAAGATTTAACCAGATTGAGTTTTGTTTAGATCAACAAATAAATTATTAAGTTAGTATTATTATTAATTGTTTTCTAAAAAAAAAAAAATTATAAACATAGCAGTTGTAAAAATATTTATATAATAGAAAAAATGTTTATCGTACAAAAAGAAATAAAAATTTAAATTAGAATAAGAAAAGTTGTAAATGGTGTAGGGACAGGTAATGACCGATGAACCTTTGCAAAAGACTCTAAAAAAAGTGAAATTAGGTGATGCAGTATCACGATAGAGAATAAAACTGGAATTACACACAAAAACTAAAAAAAAAATTTGCTAAAAATGAATTTTTGATAAATTTGTATTATAATTATAATGTGTTTGAGTAAACATGTTACCCATATCAAATTCCCTTCAAAGTATATTATATGAATGAAAACAATTTTCAATTAGTTAAATGAAAAGTAACGATAATAAACACTTTTTTCAAACAAAAATAATAATAAAATTACGGTTAATTTTTAAATTGCAAAATGATTTTAAAAACACGATATATGAATGATAATCATTAACAAAACATATTATTAAAATATGATATTATGTAAATGAGAAAGTTTTCGGCAGACTAATTTAAAATTAAAGATATCACGAAGATAAAAAAACAAAAAAGTTATAAAACAATTATAAATTATATTTTCTAAAAATAATATGGTATTAGGCGAATGAGTAGAAATATAAACACACAAATATATAATAACAACAAAAAATAAAAATATATTAGTGTAGCCAATAAACTGGTAGGTCATGACTTCGAAACTCCACCTCAATTATTGTTATAAAAGAATAAAAATATATCATAATACAATTAAATAAATTAAAAACGTGACATTTGTAAAATTATACATTCATAAATCTAAAATTAGATAAGTGTAGATCAAAATTAAATTTAAATAACGAAAAAGGAGTAGATTTTTATATCGCCAAAATAAATAAATAAATAATCCTCTTAAAAAAAAGAAAATTCTTCCATAAATAGAACCAATGTGTCAATGTAGCTAACCAAAAGTTTTGAGATTGACTTCTCATAAATCTAAAGCCTTTTTCAAGTTTGAATTTACAAAACATATTTTTAAGAGGTTCAACAATGGGAAGCCTTGCAGTGTGAGTGTTTGCAGCCTACTAATTTGTTATTCAATCCTAAAGAAATGTATTTCACTCACAAAAAAAACACATCATTGCCAACTTTCATATTCTTGTTATTGAGTGCTCCAAATCAAACTTGGTTTTTTTTTTTTTTTTTTGAAAAATACTAGAATTTCATTCAATAGCCAATAAAGACAAACAATCATCTCCGACTGAAGAGCTAATGTCAACGAGAGATTCCCCCTCCAAAAAGAAAAACATTCATTCACAAAAGAAGAGAATAAACTACAAATAAGAGAACCAACAGAGGGTAGTTTGACTAACCGATCAACCACCTTGTTACAAATTTTGTTACAATGAACAAGTAATGCCGACTAAGAGATTGTTTTGTTAATATCATATTTTTTCAAGTCGGCTTATACACATCTCAATAATTATCACAATACATCACCAGGTCTCAATAATTAAACAAAAGAACCAACAGAGGGTAGCTTGACTAAACGATCAACCAATTTTGTTACAATGAACAAATGATGCCGACTAAGATATTGTTTTTTGCTTATACACATCTCAATAATTATCACAATACATCACTAGATCCTACAATAAAGAAAATTACTTCTTAAATAGATGATCCTTTGAAAGCGTCACCTCTTAATTACTTGAGACTCGAGTCTGGAGCAATAGCACTAGTGGGCTCGTTAAGAAAATGGTTTGTCACCGATACTTTCTCTCTAGAATGTTCGTATTGTTAGAAATACTACATTGTAGCACTTATCTCACATTGAAAATTTTTCTTCATTACCAATTAATTTTGAGGTGGAAGTCCATATTATCTAATATGATATTAGAGATCTATATCAGTTATTAATCCTCAAAATTTCGAGAATTTCACCCAAACCGACAAAAGACTTACAGATATTTGATGATCTAAAAAATTTAGATCCGACCCAAGTAAATATGCCAAAGTGAATATTTCGAATATCAAATTTGGATATAATTGAAGATGGTCTTCCCTATATGGCACCATTTTGGAGGAGCATGATGGAAATACTCGCCTTGGGGCATCTATAAATATCTAAGCAATCTTAAAATAAGGTGAACTACTCCTCGCATTGTCAATTGATTTTAAGACAGATATCGACACATGTTAATATGAATATGAAGACTACTCCACTTAAACTACTATTTCCAAAAGCAGCTTCAAGAGGAAGCATCAGCTAGTGTTTAAAAATTGTAATAGCGAGTCGAGGGGCTTAGCCATCACTACAAACCAAAATTAAGGCAATTGCAATACGTGAAAGAATGAAGAGAGTATTTCCAGAGAAAAACAAGATTTGTGAACAAAACCCATCAGACAAACTTGTTTTTACATAACCTTGCTGTAAGTTCATCAAACATATCGTATAAAGCTCCCTAATTTTTCGGCCAAGTACCACCGTTCTATGTACCTTTCAAAACTTTCCACTTTAAGATGTTCTTCATGCTGCTGCACTTCCCAGTAAACCGACCACTTTACTCTTAAGTATTAACCCTGAAAATGTAGATTAAGATATCATACTACTTGCCTGAAACTTATTTCTGAAGAATAAAAATGTCAATGTGATCAATAAATAATAAGGTATCTACACGAAAGAATACTCACTTCGCCTTCTCTGTGGAGTTCTCATCTGACTCCTCACTTTCAAGTGAGCTAAGTTTGCCGAATGATTCCTTTGCATCTCCGAAGAAGTCTTTAACTTTATCAAGAACCGTCTTCAGCTTGTCTTGTGTTGGTAGCTACAGATGTAAACAATGTAAGGAAACATGATGATATAGTGAAAAATATCACTCATCACAGGTAAAGAGTATTTTTTTGGAAATCGAGAAATCGAAGCATTGCTTCACTATATCCGAAATAATCACGTCCGTCCCTAGGCCAGACACCAAGAGACATCAAAAGAATAGAAACACAGGAGGTGTCTATAAATTAATGTTACACGTGAGTCTTGATACACAAGTAAAGATTATTACTACATGGTGTTCAAGGATTTGTTTTCTCAATCTTTATAAAATCTTAAGAAGGATCGAAGAGAGCAACTGCAGAACCAGAAAATCCATTCTTACCTCAATTACATCTGAGGTAGAAAGTGCGGATCTCAAATTGCCATTTTCCTGCATGAAAATATATAATTAACATTACGTCAAAACATTTTTTGTTCTTCAGTTAGGCAGTATAATATAAATATTGTCCTTACAAATCATAAATAAAGGTTCGGAAACATTACAACAATCTTGTAGCCATATCTGAACTTTGTTGCCGTCCGCAACACACGAAACTGTTTAAATGCCGTCTTCTGTATCTCCTTTTCATCCTGTTCATTGGTAATAGATTGTTAGAATCTTAAATAAAGTTTAGAATGGATTATTCTTCAAGGTTAGAGAACTAGGTAATTTTGAAGAAAAAAACTGAGAAGTGCAGATTGACTATTTCTCTCGATATAAATATTGGCAACTATCCCATCTGAGAGGAAGAGAAGTTCTTATGTCAGGCAGGAATTTGTGGCATGTAGTGGCGTCTATGGAGCGAGAGAAATGATAGAATCTTTAAAATGATGGAGAAATCTCCGAATGATATTTGGTCCTTTATCAGATTTTATGTTTCCCTAAGTCAATCATTTTAGAAATCATTCTTTAGGCTAGATTATTCTCAATTTGAAGGCATTTCTTATAGGCTCCTTCTTTTTTGTATGTCCATGCATTATTTCATTATATATATATATATATAGCGGGAACTGTCTCTAAGATTAACTAAAGTTGAAACATTAATTTCATCAGATGTCATTGTCAGGTTTTCAAACAGAGGTACAGAGGGCAAATTTTACATATGCTATGCCGTATGTTTTTCAAATAACAAATAATAAATCAATGAAATTTGTTTACACATCTAAAAAACACTCCCTTATCAAAGTACAAGAAAAGCTTGTAACTTTCCTTAAATCACCTATATAAAGTTTGAGATAAAAAATATCATTAATCATCTTCTCTGTTAGACAATAACTTCTTTGCAGATGAGTTAATAAAATAGATGATAATTAAACCTTACACGGTAAATAACAGCAGCAAGATTCCTAGCCAGAGTGTCTTTATAAATATATTTGCCAAGGAAATTATCCTTTGCAGCAACCATGATTTTGGCAGTTGTGCCACCGTTTATGAGACTCAGCGGGTACCATAGATCAACCTGCGTACAAAGCAAAAAAGAGGATGATGATGATGATGATGAAGAAGAAAATTATGTTATTTCGAATAATTTTTACTTGGTTTGTTGTCTTACTTATATTCTAAAACTTAAGCCAAATTTAGAAATTATCTGATTTTGGAATTTGGAATTGCTTTTCGTAAGAAAGATTACACACCTGTTATAGAGAAATGATGAGAAAATGCACCATTTCCAAAATCAAATAGCTAGCGAACAATGCAGCAAAAACGTTTTTTCAGGTTTTGAGTTGATAATGAACACTCCTCGCACAACAATTTCACAGAAGAAAGATGTTCCAAACAGAAATCTAGACAGTATAATACATTAGTAGCTGGCCAGAAACATGTTGTTTGTGGCTCCTACTTTCAAGGAATAATGATGAGCAGTTCTAAAGAGTAGCCTAGAAGTTTTTTGGCTCTTATGAAAGAAACCCTGTGATAAAATTCTTGTTTCAGATTAGGTAAAAGTAAGAACCAAACTCAATTATACTTTCCAACCCAGTTCAAATTAAAACTCAAACAATAGTACAAAGTCTAGGCATAATCTCGAGTAACTTCAAATCTCACCAGATGATCGAAGATGAATTTAAACAGAGAGAAAGCACAGGGAAAAGTAAAAAGGAAGGCGAGAGTTGAGAGAGAACAAACATTGGCCATACGGATGAAGATAACGAACTTAGGGTTGCCGTCGTCTTCGATCTTGGGCAGGGGTGGAGGCGCAGCCCGTTGAGGCTGACGAGCCTGCATCCCTCGTTTGCCTTTGGCTTGGACCAGAAAAGCGCGGCGATGATGCCTCTGGTGCGGCGTCGTGGTGGAGAAAAGCGAGTGCCGGACAAGGCCATCTTCGTGTAGCTTCGAATTGGAAAGGGGGAGTCGAACCAGAGCGTTGAGAGACATGGCAACCTCCATTTTAGGGATCGGAGTTGGTCTGAGTTGAAGTTGAATTGGATATGGGCATTTGTAATTGAACTGGTAGGATCATCCTTCTCGTTAAATCTTATCCACCAGTATCACAGTGGGGACACCAGTCTCTCTACCCATACGCTTGGTGAAGTGCGTATATATGTGTATACATGGTAAAAATATTACTACATTTTAAATAACTTTTGAAAAACCTTTATATACTTAGTTTTGTCTTAAAATGTCAAAAGAGTAGTAGCTCAGTGGTATCTATGAATATCCAAAGACTATGAAATTATAGGTTCAAATCTACCTTAGGGAGTAATAAGTACAATATCTCAGGACGTTACATGTAAATCTAACTATTTGCGAAGCTAAAAAATTTATGGATCATTGCTCACTTTAAACTTTCATCAAATTCATCCTAAATATCTTTGACGCTTCCATTATACAAGACAATCACCGCAATTTCTTTTGATATTAGCGAATTCAAGATCCATGACGCTAAAACATCAATATTGCTTTTACATGTTTTTTTTTTTTGTTAAATTTGAGTCGGTAAGATTCTTCATAGTTCTGTCACAAATTTATGTTTATTTTTATTTTATTTATATTTTTTGTGAGAAAGCCATTATCATAGCATTTTCCAAGAAATGAAGTTTGTAGGTTGGATGAAGGGTTGGGAAACAAGTATGACAATAGAGGTGAAGGAATGATCTAGAGAGAACGAATTAAATTGGGCACTAATAACTGCGAACCCCTCTATGCTTAATTCTTCAACTTCGGAAAATATATGTTTTTGATAGATTAATGCTTGATGAAAACCTCTCTTAATTAAATAGAGGACTAAGAATACAATGAAAACTTAACCAAGATGATTAAGATAAGTATGGTAAGAAACTAATAAAATGGTATATGAGAGCAAGCAACCGAATAGTAACATAATTGAATCCAACACTCTGACCTATTAAATGAGGGACATAGTGAAGTCCAAGAATACAACATGATAATCTAATTCAAGTTTCTTAAAACAATTGGATTTAAACATTGTGTTTAAAATATTATGGAAATTTAATTAAGTTTGTAATTTGATACACTCATTCAAATTTATAGTTATAATGACATTGAATTATGCATGCTTATTACAAACGTATGATAGAGAGAGTTCTAATTGAGAAACCTGTTAGATATGACGTAGATTTATAAATGAATCCTAACAGTTTTCTCAACCAATCAAATTTGCTGACCTCATGTAATACTAAAAGTAATATATATTAATTCAAATATTATACTCTTTAAATCTTGTGATTTATGGTGAATAATAATTAAAGGAATGAAATTTTATTTATGTCAAATTTTTTTAGAATATTCAAATATGACAAAAATTATTCAGGTTAAATTGATGGACAAGTAAGCCAACAAACTAATGAATTTAATAAGTATCGAAAGCTAAAGTTTTATTCAAGTGAAATGCATAGTTTTAATCAAATTAAATTGATTGAAAATAATCTATTTAAATTGAAATGGATTGAAAACAATAAAAGTCGAAACTTGTATGCATGTCGACTATTTTTATAGAACGTGCCGCTTGACTATAAAATATTTGATCATATATATAGAAAACCGCTTTTTAAATACATAGATTATCTCCCACAATTTTTTAATTTAATAATATCTTTTTGATCACTAGGTACCTATGATCTTAACAGGATCAGATTGGAGAAGAGCTTTTCACCCATGGTAAAAAATCATTTACTTCCAATTAGAAATAATTCATAAATGTTGGTAAAGAGTTAAAGGTAAATTCATAAATCACATTGTGACGGATAAAATAAATCCTTTTGGCCTTTGTGAGTTTGGTAGTAGGTAAGTATATATGAGATCAATTAATGCAGAAAACGAATTCGAAATGGGATTACGAAATGATGACATAAGACTCATTAATGTATTGTTTGATTCTCTTTCAACAATGAGATATAACTGTGCCCAAATCTCTAAACCAAATTCCCATAATTGAGAAAAGCAAATTAACAAAAGCATGAATCTTGAAGTTGACATAATCTCGGAAGAGTTGATCAAACCTTCAACTCCAACTCCTCCCCATCTTCGCCTTTACACCCTCTCCTTCATCGATCAAATCACCGTTCACATTTACGCCCCTGCCCTCTACTTCTACCAATCCGACGACCCTGATTTTGCCGCCGCCTTTCGAGACCGCCTCCGAAGCACCCTCCCCATCCTTCTCTCCCATTACCCTCCCCTTGCCGGCCGCCCCAACTATGCCTCCAACGTTGTCAACTGCAATGACGTCGGAGCCCTCTTTCGAGAGGCCCGGGTCGACACTAGGCTTGCTGACGTAGTCCGATTGGCCCGCCCGGATGATCTCAATCGGTTGTTCCCAGTTGAGTTGGACCAGTATAACGAAGAGCTAATGGCAGTGCAGTTCACGGAATTCGCGTGCGGTGGGGTGGCGGTTGCGTTGTGCATATCGCACAAGATTGCGGATGGCATGACGCTGTTTTCGATGACAAAGAATTGGGCGGCAGTGGTGCGTGGAGAAGCGGGGGTTTTGAAGCCGCACATGGAGGGGGCTAGGCTATTTCCACCGAAAACAACATCGTACGACACATCCATGACGATCGTGAGAAACAGAGTGGCGAGGAGGTTCGTGTTTGAGGGTTCAAAAGTGGAGGCCATTAGAGAGAAATATGGAGCTATGGAAACCCAGAATCGACCTTCAAGAGTTGAGGCATTGTCAGCTTTCGTTTACAGTCGCTTTCTTGCTACTCTCAAAGATGGCGCTTCCAAACTGCCAGCTGACAGGTAAATTACATATCTCTCAACTAAATTCAAACTTTTCTCCAAATAAAAGGAATGAACTCTTTGTATGATTATTTTGAATTAAAATCTCAGGTCATATCTAGTAAACTACACAGTAAATCTGCGTCCAAAAATGGAGCCTCCTCTTCCGAGCGACGCATTCGGGAACTACTACTTCAACACCATGATCTTTCCTTCGCCCAACATTCTTGACGACCCTCACTGCTATGGCCTGGTCAAGCAACTTCGAGAAGAAACCAACAAAATCAATGGCGAAACAGCCAACTTCATTCTCAATGAAGACAAGAATCTCATGGCAACCGTGGAGGACATTGCTACCAAGTTCGTGAAAGGAGATATGGTTTCTTGTGCCTTCACCAGCATCTGCAGGTTCCCTCTTTACGACGTTGATTTCGGCTGGGGCCGCCCTGTCTGGGTCACATTTCCCGCCCTCTGGTTCAAGAACCTCGTAGCATTCTTGGACTCCAAAGATGAGGAAGCCATTGATGCCATTCTCCACTTTGAAGAACCGCTCATGAGCCAGCTTGAAGCTGATCAACTGTTTCTTCAGTATGCCACTCCGACTGGCCCCCTCACCTGAAAATCTCAACCATCTAATCAGTGTTTTTTCTTTGTCGTTCTTAAACCTTTGTTTTCTTAGTGTTGTTTGTATGTGACTGCATGTTTGTATTGTTCTAGTATTGACTACCATATATATTATTGTGTTTGCAGAAAATATATATACAAGTATAAAGAAAACCTCCTCTCGTAACTAAATTTTTTTGTTTTTCCTCTTAAAATTGAAACATGTTTGGTAAACATTTTTTCTAATCCAGAAATTTAGAAGGTAAATGTTTAACTATTGAAAATTCAAGAGTGCCATTAATTTTTTTTAAGTATTTATTATGCATTTTATAACTCAATAACAATATATAGAGTGCTTTTAGTTCAATTAACGCTTGCGTAACAAATTTTGGAAAGGAACCAGAAATTAATTAACTACTACTAATGTCACCGGTTATCAAATGCTAATGCGAAAAAAAAAAAAAAAAAAAAAGAAAAAAAAGAAAACAGAGTTACCAAACAACACCTAAACTTGTATATAGTTATTGACTTACTGTAACTTAACTTATGAAGTTGGCCAACATGAGGATAGCAACTGACACGCTCACATTCCTCTTGTCATTTGTCGCTTGTCTGACTGTCCACTTGCCCCGCTCATCCCGTGCTGCTCGTTCATTGTCCTCTTGTCATTCATCCCATTGACTGAGTCATATCTTACCTCACAATGTGAATCGTAGGTAACCATAGTAGACAATCTACAAACCAGTGGCTTCAATCTCTTCTAGCCATCTCTCACAGTCGTTCGTCCCTTACGGTGATCTTGATCTGGTTGTGAATGTGTAGCAAAGCGAGTTTTATAAGGCCAACCCGATTACTAAACTAACCATCACAAACCCCATCTTCCTTTGCCTGAAACATCACTAGGTAATCTAACAAAGTGTTGTTCCAAACTATTATCAAACAGAAAACCATAACAATCTGGTATTGGTTTTCACCAAGAACAAGTGGAGTTCCTTTTGAAGGTCTTTCTGGTGGAACCCAAGATAATAGGCACAACCTATAGAACAGATCAGGTTCAAGTATTTGTCTTTTGAACGTTATACTCTCAAATTACTAGTGTTCGCAGATCAGCAATCTGATTCATAAATTAATACACACACACACGTTAACCTTAAAATGCTTGACAAACATGTATATTTGTGCAGGCGGCCAAATATCTAGCACAACATATTGCTCAATAATGTGTACAAGTTATGCATCGGCTACATAAAGGATTTGAGAATAGCATGCAGAAATAATTAAGAATAAGCATAATGGAATATGGTTATTTGACAGTAAAGAACCCCACAATATATTATCATAGCAGCTGACAAATCAACGATCCATGGATATTTAACCTAAACTATATGCTACTACTGCATCATATTTCATCCCAATCAACAAGACTGGGTAAATGGTAGTAAATATCTCTTACTCTCACTAAATTGACGCTGTCCGAGTGGGTAATTTATGAGGAACAAGCACCGCTTCATTACTAGCAGCTTTTTTTGCAGCAAGCTCCTCTAAACGTTTCCATGTGGCTTCTCGTCTAGCTTTTCGCTCATTTTCCTTCAATTCGTCTTCCTGAAACTTGACTAAGCATTCCTTGAGCAAATCAGGATCAAGATCATAAAATATCTTTCGGACATTTAATGTCAAGCTATGCACAGCCTGATTCCAATGACTCCTGGCATTATTTTCCAGAGCTGGAAAGATGATGGGCAGTATGACCTTGCGGTTTTCCTTGATCAAATTTTCAATGTGATCATTATTCCACAAGAATAATGCTCTTTCTGCTACCTAGGAAAATCAAAAATGCTGCATTAGCATAGGATTCAAGAACATAGGGAACTTCACACCCCTTGAAACATCTCTATATCAAATACTTCATTCCAGTCTTCACATGCCAAGTACTCGGGAGTAGAAATGCCACTACTCCATAAAGTAAATAATGTTTATCTAGGGGAAAAAATCTATTGGAACTTCGGAAAAATAACAAAAATGAATATAAAACAAAAAAGAAGATAATCTTCCCACATTCACAGCTGTATTACCTAATTTACAATCTTACACATTCAAACAAACTTCATGCTTACAAGTTACAAGCTAACATATATAATCTCTAATTATCATACGGGGAGATACACTTGGATCAGGTTGATAGAACCGGAAAGCGAGTTGTATTATGATATAAAAGGAATAAAAATATAAGATAAACCAAGTTTAAAGGTTACATGCTATGAAGCAAGGACACTACAAAATAGCAGAAGAATCCGTGTGCAAGATTCTACTAGACACATGTCTGACACGCCATTTTAAGTGTCATTTTTACAAAATCGGACATGCGTCACATACCTACGGACACACCTTGGATACATAGTGGACAAATGTGGTATTTGAACCCAAATGTTAGAGTTCAAACTAAAAGTCTCAAAATAATTGATGTTATAATTAACTAAATAATTAAAAGGAAAAGACAAAAGGCAAGAGAAAAATAAAAGAATCACCTCTCCCATTTATCACAAAAAAAAAAAGAAAAAGCAATCATCTTTCCCTCTCTTTCATGAAAAAAACTTGTCTTCAACTTGTAAGGTACTCATTTGCTGCCACCTCTCACACTTAATTGACGTCCATTATAATTATTTTGACATTATAAGCTTTTTAGTAGAGTACATGATACATATATTTATTTAACATAAAAATCAACGTAAGCGTGTCCTAGTTTTTTAGAAATTGGCATATCGTGTCCTGTCATATCAGTGTCCATGTTCATGCTTCATAGGTTACATGGACTGAGCTCACTTCAAGACCCAATACCAAAATGGCTTAAACATTTAAACATTTGATACCCTCCTCACTGCGCATATCCTCTATGTATAACCAAAAGCCTTACGAACTATTAATCTAATTCCTAATATACCCCTAATATGAATCCAATCCCTGGTCTGCCTAAACGTACTGGCAGTCAAATCTATATGCAAAGCAAACAATGTCACCAAAACATATAACCGCGCCACAGAAAAGAAACTACTTAAAATATCAACAGGTGAAATCCAACAATCAATAAGAACAACTAGTACCTGAAAATGTGAACTATTTAGACACCGAGCAATCCGGCGAAACAGGGGTACCATGCAACGCTGAAACTCTGGAAGTTGAGTAGCTTCTAATACTTCTTCCAACTCACTGAGGAACATGACTTCTTTTGAACTATTTGTAACAGGCCAATACTTCAATAAACCTCTTATGACTGTATCAGCAAGCTTGCAATCTTTCTCGACAAATTGTGTGATGCAGTATGATAACTGCTGTTGGTACATAGCTAGACATTTTGGTTTATGCAGAGGGATCAATGCACGGATAAGAAATAACTTGTGCTCTTCTTTCAGAGGGAGAGCGAACCCATTGACGATACTTCCCAAAATTTCTAAGAGTTCAGCAATCCCATTATGCTTTTCAGTCTCAAATACAAACCGATAAAATATGTTATTTATGGATTTTCTAATAAATGGCCGGTGTACCATAAATTTCCCATAGATACGGTGCAGAATAGTTTTCAAGTATTCTCTTTCTCTAGGATCTTCAGAGTCAAACAAATCCAGCAGTTTCAGAATGAAAGAATGATCAATATATCTTTTAGCCAATTTTGCGTCCATCTCAGGTGAGGCCACAAATCTGAGAAAGAATTCGTACACAATTTGCAAATGGGGCCATGCAGGATCCATTGAAGGCTCTTCCTCTTCCAAATCAAAACCTTCAACAATCTTGTTCTCACGCGGTTGAGGGCTCATTGTTCTAAATAAATTAAGGGAGACCATTTTTATAACTTCCTGAATAACAGTTTCAGTAAACTTACTGCTCACAGAAGTTACATAATCCACAATCTCCAACAAAGTTTGTCGCTTGATCTCCTTCTCTTTAAGGTGCTTTGTTGGGTCACTGAAATCGAAAAAAAAGCAGCATAGATTTAGTTTCTTAACAAACAAATTCTGCTTTTCAGAGCTTGGAACTTCCCTAAACCCAGGCAATGGCTCATATGAAGACGTGGAAATTCCATTCAGTTTCGAATTAGCACCTTTATTAGCCTTGCTACCATGATTTTGCCCCACATCTTGAACAGAGTTCATAGCTGGGAAAGGTGAAACCAAATTTACTGATTTTCCAGATGCTAAATCACTGCTCCTCGAACTGGTAGGTGCCAAATGGCTAGCACCATGTTCCCCCCTACTCTCAGCTCTCTTCGACGATTTTCGGGGAAGCTTACTAAATATCTGTTTGATCATAATTCATATAAACCTATAAAGCGACACCCTCGAAACAGTACAACACTATTTTTCTTTGGCTTCCAGAAAACTGTTGAGAGCTACTACAATTCTATCAATCAATGAAAACACTCCAGTTTTCCAGTGTAAACAGGAGGAAGTAGTACTCATAGCAGGAAAATAACCAGCATCAACAAAAATGAATAAACAGTAAGCAGACTCATTCCTACAACAGATCAGACAAAAACGCTGGTCTGAACTCATTTGATTCAACAAAACACCAAAGAGCGAAATCGAACATATAATCTGCCATTTCCGAAAACCTAATCTGACCCCAGATTTGAATTCGAACACAGCCAACCGCCCAATACAATCAATACCAAAGATCTGAAATCCTGAACTGAATCCGATTCTATAAAGTTCTCAGAGACAGAATTAAGCAAGAATCAACAAAAATCTATCCGAATTCTTCCGCTCAAAACACTAGGGTTTAATTTAAAATTGAAAACAAAAACAAAAAGAAGGGTCGAGATTTCAAATGACGAAGAGAAACAAAAAAAACGAAGCGATAAAAGAGAATCAGAGAGCCTCAGAACCCGATAAAAGGAAGGATTTGTGAGGGAAAGAATGGCTTTCGTAATAGTTAAAGAGAGGGGATTACTTGTTCTTGGCTTTCCCTTTTCTCCTTTGTGGCTTCCTCTGTTGACTGATATTTTCGAATCAATAAACAAATAAATACTATTTTTTTTAATTTCTAGTGGTGATGGCCTATGGCGATGGGATGGGCCTCTTCCCTAATAAATTCAAGAATTTTCTGTATATTCCCTTTTATACGAATTTACATTTTTAAATCCATTTAGAAAAAACAAAACAAATCCATTTTTGTTTTCTAATCTCAATTTATTATTATTATTATTATTGTTATTTAATTATATATTCAATTTCAATATAATGTTTCCCTATTTTTGGCACCAATTATTATAATGGATGAGGATATCTTTTGTGGAATATATTTCATGTCAAAATTTTTACTAATTAAGTTATTCATCTACTTTTTTTTGTAAGTTTTAGGAAAAGTTATTAAATTAGTTAAAAAATAATTATCATTATAGCCATTTTTTAAACAAATAACAAATATATTAATTTTATTAATAAATATTGACTTATTCTTTCCTATAATACAATAATAAAATCTATTAATAATTATAAATACAAATATTTTAAACTTTGTCTATTTTTATAATCATTTTGTGAGAATAATTCAACTCATACAATTTTTTCTGAATTTTATTACATCTATATTCATGGACTACACTTTTTTTTTCTTTTGTTAGAAAGCATAACAAATTTTAGCATCCATATTTTAATTATGGTAACCTTTTAAAAATATTATGAAATGCTTAACTGGATTAAAACTTATAGGTTCAAAGTTTAGTTGAATAAAGTTTGTCATATTCAACTTTGATTGTTTGAAACTTATCCGTTAAAATCTATCAATTTTATATGTATTAATTTAATTTGTCATATTTGAATTTTTCTAAAATTTTGACATTTATATTTTTATATATATATATTACTACTCATACAAAATCTCCAATTAATTTTTGGATTTTCATGTATAGCAAAAAAAAAAAAAAAAAAAAAAGCCAAATACATACCATCAATAGCACTTTTTTAAAATAATCATATATATAATACAAAAGTTGTCTCGTGTAGGTAAAAATACTAAAACGTTCTACGTCTATCAATCTCATTTCAATCATTTTTTTCCTTTAGTCTATCACTTTTATTTTTATCCGTACGTTGATAGTCCTTAATTAGTTCACGATAGCCTTCAATTAGTAATGACGAAAAACAACAAGTATCTTACTCCTTTGGAAAGTTTTCTCTCCGTAAGCATAGATCTTGTCTCAATTTAGCTAACATAGATCTTTAATTCCATAGATCTGAAAATAAAGAGATGAGTTTGAAACTTTCTTCCGTTGGAAAAAAATGGAGAATCAGTTGTGATCACTGTCCACCACCGCTATTTTCTTATCAAATTGACCAAAAACTATTTCACTTATTTACTTTCTCTTCAGTTAAACAATTTTGGTAAAATAGAAATCAATGGAAACAATAGCCATATGAGAACGAGAAAACAAAAGAGGAGGAGGGTATGACTGGGGAGGGGTTGATTATAAAAAAAAAAATTTAAATGAAATCAAGTTGCATTATAAATGAGTTTTTTAAAAAAATTCATGCTATAATTATAATAGACAACTCAAAATTATACGATAAATTCCCTTAATTTTGTAGACATGTGTAGCAATGCAATCTTAAATATTTTTTAGTTTATTAGTCCAAAAATCTTTTCTCTTAACTAAAATGTTAAAGTATAATAATTCAATCTTATAACCTTATAATTAAAATTTAAGATAAATGATTTAATTACTTAATTGACCAACAAAATCTTCTTTTTTTTCTTTGTTGGATATACTTGAAAAAATTGTAGGTGCAAAATTTCATTTTTATTTTGCGTCTAATATTTAATATCATTTTATATAAAGCATAAAGTTGTCTGAGGGCAAGTTGATGTCATCAAATGTTGAAATGAAATTAATTATTTACTTTCATGACATTGTTGGCGCCAGTCTTTTTTTCTTAATTTATTCCTTTTTTTCCCACATTTTTCCTGAAAGTATCCAACGGATCAACTTTTAAATCCTAATTATAAAACGTTTTCCCCAAAAATAATTAAATAATTTTAAAATGCATTAATTAAGTACGCGTTGATTGGCTATGGGCTTTGAATTTTGAACTAATTCAACTTGGACTAAATTGATGGAGTTCTCTGAATTATTAAAAAAAAAAAAAAAATTAAACAATTACATGGTATAACTAAATCAAATTCTGGGAATGAAACAATATCGATTTTCAGAATCAAATCAGTAACGTTGATATTGGATTAAGTTAACACTAAACAATGAAACCACTGGATCACTGAGTAAGTTTTTCTAACATTTGGGAATGAGGCTATAAAAGCTATAAATGAAGTTGATTGGGTTAATTTGTTATCTGATTAGAGATTGACAACCACCATGGATGCATCTTGATACTCGTTGTATTAATTTGAATGAGAAAAACATCTCGACAATTTGAAGAGAGCAAGTTAGGTTTTATGAACATACCACGATAAACTTGGTGTATCTTCCTCTCCCTTCTCTTTAATTACTTTGTTTTTCATCATTGATTTTTGTATCATAGCTTGGTTCAAGATTCTACCGTGTATTTGATCAAATTTGAGGGAAAACCAAAAGACTTAAATTTGTTGATTTTTGAGCCAGTCAACTTTCAGTATAAGATTATCGCCATTAAGACTTGGTGTCCTAATGTTATTTGGTTTATTAATAGCATTTGTAGTTGTACCCTTCGATCTTATATTGGCGATTTTGAGGAAGGTGGCATGTAGTTCTATTTCTGACAATTCTAAGCCTCACTTGTCGACAATTGATAGACGCTTATTAATCGATTGTAAAGGCCCAACTCTAACAAGGGTCCCATCTAAGCCTTCACCCTAGATGCATGAGTAAAATGACATTCTTCATTAAATTATCCAATAAATAGTTCTTAAATAGATCAAAACAGGCTACGATACAACAAGATAAGAAAATAGTACCCTGGTTCTAGAAAAATTCATGAATATAGAGAAATCAAATGATGCAAGAAAATAAATAATTAGACAGACCCATTGTCGCTATAGTTTCGGATCAACCATCTTGATAAAGCCCATGCGTACCAAACATAACATCACAATAATATCCAAACATCACGACTACTGATCACAAAATACAATTCAGGACATCAATTAATTCCACCCAAAGTGCCCTAAACATGCGTATAATTACCCACAAGAATAGAAGTTAAGGATATGTTTCCCTTACCTTGGCCGAAATCCATTAATTAAGCTTAACTGTGCTCGAACCACGAGTCATAGAAGCTTCCTCAACAAAAACTGGCCAAAATAGGATTAAGGAGTCAAAACTGGCATTTAAACCATCAAAATCAAACTCAAAGCATAAAAATATTCTAAATTAACTACCCTAATTTTTCCGGCGAGGTTGACTGCGATGGGTGACCGAATGGCGATGACGGACGGCGTCGCGTGAGGTAGGGGTCGCCGGAGCGTGAAATCCACGTGCAGAGGTCGAAAGCTTATGATCTAGGAATGCGTGGTGCGCTGCAAGTGGTGGAGAAAAGACTCGAAGCACGCTGGCGTTAGGTTCAGAACGCGCGTTAGGCTCGGGCGGCAACTCCAGGTTTGGATTGGGCGGTGCAGACCTCGAGAACAATGACACAAGACACGAGGCGGCAGATCTGCTCGATGTCAGCAGTTGTCAGGGATGACGCTTACTGGTTGGCCCCTAGCTCCACGGTCGTGGGGGCGATTCAGGTGGCGACACCCGTCCACTACCTACTGGTTGGTGGAGGCGTCTGCATGGATTCTGACACTACTGACGGCGGCTGTCAGCGATGGCAATGATTGAACAATAGAGGTGTCGGTGGCTGTCGAAAAATGTTGAGAACGAGAGGGATTTTGGTATGGTGACTGATGATTGGCAAATAATAACCCTGAAAGTGGTTTTTTGTCCTTTTATAGCTGCATAAGTTCAGTTCAATCATGAAAATGCCATTGAACCCTAATTTTACCAAAATATCTTCAATTTCAAAATTCCTTATTTACCCATCTCGGGTTTAAGCTCAACCAAGTACCTTTAAGCCAAAAATAAATTAAAATAAATTTTCGGAAGTCCCGATAAGTCCAAAATTAACCTTTAAATTACTTGGGAGAATACTCGGGCTTTACAATATTCCCCCCTTAGAAAACTTTTGTCCTCGAAAGTTGCCTAAAGTATGAACAACTCGAGGTAACGGGAACGAATGTCATCTTGTCTCTCCCAGGTGGCTTCTTTCACTAATTGACTTCTTCACATAACCTTGACTAAACTGATATCGCGGTTTCTCAGAACCTTCTTATCTCTATCAGAATTTGAACAGACTTTTCCACAAAGCTCAAGTCCTCATTCAACTGTAATGGCTCGTGAGCAATGATATGAGTAGGATCATGCATGTACTGTCTGAGCATCAAAATATGGAATACATTGTGCATATTAGACATAGAGGGAGGTAGGGTTAACCGGTATGCAGCTGCTCTAATCCTCTCAAAGATCTCAAAGGGTCTAACAAATCTTAGACTAAGCTTCCCCTTAGTCCCAAACCTTAAAATACCCCTCATGGGCGAATCCTTGAGAAAAACGTGGCTCCCCACTTCAAATCCAAATCTCGGTGCCTGACATCTGCATAGCTTTTCTATTGGCTCTATGCGGTGAGCATTCTTGCACGAAACTCTTGCATTGACTGCGTTATTAGTCAGCTGCAGCAACTTGGAACCCAGTAACTTCCTCTCTCCTACCTCCTCCCAGAACATAGGTGACTTGCAATGCTTGTCAAACTCCATCAAGTATAACCACTTATACCACCTGCTTGGAAAATCAAGCACACAGACTCTCAACATATCTTCAAAAATCTGGTTGACCCCCTCGGTCTAACCATTAGTCTGAGGATGAAACACAGTATTGAACGTATAGAGAGATCCAACACACGTGTAACAAAACACCACGAGATTCAGTCACCATCTCAATAACAACTCAACAGGTGTACATCGAGGCAAATAACCAGTGTAAGATACACGATCCATAAACACACAAGCATGATAAAATAAACAAATGCGAACACCTGCACCAGTAACATCTAGCTCACTAGCCTCTTGTTGAGTAGGGAAACACTCGACCCCACCGCAAAGCTAACAAAACTACACTAGTCATGGTGGTATTCCCTTTGACACTTTACCCTTATAACAAATCTTCTTTTCCAGGTCGCACTGACCAACACGACTCTTTCCACAGTTACCACAACTTTAGGTGAATGCACAACTGTCCTCTGATGATCCTTGAACTAAACGTCTTCGTCTCACGATGTTGAACCTTCGACCAAGATGGACTAACATCCTCAAACCTTTTTTTTTCACACATTTAACAACAGATAGAATAAGCACAAGGTTTTTACTCCTGAACTTTAGATCAACTTTTTGTCCAACTCAACATATGCATCACATCTTGAACAAGCGACTCACCCTCTCAGGGAACTGGCAACACATGCTTCACAACCACTAGCCACTCAACATGCATTGGCCCCTTAGGCCTCCCACAACCCACCAACATGTGTTAGGTGAACAATAACGTCAAGGGTCACACATCTCTGGCTAGTACTTTCTAAGACAACCTCAAAAGGTCGAAACAGTGAACTCTTCTAGCAGTACAACTCTAGGTAAACACCACACTGCTCACATCAAACATCTACTTTCTCAACATCTGGCTACCACTACAAAGTTAAGCAATCAACTCGAAACACAATCTTTATAAACCTTTCTTTATAAAACACAGTTGTCTCGTTCCTTTCTTGAATGTTGGTGAAATGCGAAGTACGCTCCTGCTTATCAACATCGGTGACTACATCTTAAAGAACATTATTTTGAACCTTTACCTCCTTCATTACTATCACATTGCATCTTCTTGCAAGAAAACACAAAACAATCAACATTTTTCCTCTTAAGGCAATCCAAATGATAAAAAAAACCTCCCCAAATGGAACATCTAGGTCTCAACGACCAACAAGCTCTATGACAACCTAAACCGAGATTTACCTCCAAGGAACATTGACAACACTTACTTGCACGACTGTCCAAATATTCTATCATGCATGGTCAACCACAAACACTTTCAAAACATTCACAATCAACCATGTCGTCAACCATGTGACCATTGAACGATGCCCAACAACATGAGCCTCACAAGGATCCCAACTTTTCACTGATTACAACCGAGTCTCTTGACTCCAACTCAACATGCTACTTATCAGGATAATAACACGAAGTTTCATCTACTTGACTGCACACAAGCACCACGTGCTCATTACTTTTATTACCACTGGAAACACAAACCAAACTTATACGAAGTTGTGACACTTTGACTCTTTTAAACATTTGGACTTTCTGAGTCAACTGAGACATAGGCTCCACTATCTTAGAGAAGTTCCATAAACTTTTGTAGTAACCAGCTAACTCCAAAAAAATATTCTCACCACTGCCACCAAAGTGGAATTGCAACAATTCCTCACTGTCTCGATTTTAGCCGGATCCACTGACACACTTTTACTTGAAACAACATGCCCTAGAAAGGAACTAAAACCAACCAAGTTCACACTCGGATTACTTGACACACCACTAATTCTTTATGAGTGTAGTCAAAACTTTTCTTAAATGCTCGAACTGAGCTTTTGAATAATTCAGAATGTCATCAACGAATACAATCATAAATGTATCCAAGAACTTCTTGAACACTCTGTCCATCTTATAGATGAATATTGCAGGTGCATTGATTAACCAAAACGTATCATAACACACTCATAATGTCTATAATGGAATCTGAAGGCTGTCTTAGGAATATCCTCATCTAAAATCTCCAGCTGGTGGTAACTAGAATGTAAACACGAAAATCCTTCTAGTTGATCAAATAAAACATCAAACCTAGGTAGTGGGTATCTGTTCTTCACTGCCACCTAATTCAACTCACAGTAATCAATACACAATCGCATTGAACCAGCTTTCTTCTTGATAAACAACATTAGGCTTCCAAAGGCGTCTAACTGGGTCTGATGAAGTCATTATCGATCAATTCCTACAATTGAACCTTTAATCCTTTAATTCAGCAGGGACCATTCTATATGGCGCTTTCAAGATAGGAACTGTTCCAGGCTTTAACACAATACAAAAGCCACTGCTCGAGGTGGCAACCCTCACATCTCATTTAGGAACACGTCAGCAAACTCTCTGACCACTTGAATAACAATGACTAAAAATTTTTATTTCTCAAATTTTGGATATCAATGTTAGGTAGAACATGCTTCAAAGGACACAACTTACTAGCCTTCAAAGTAAAAAACAACTTGAAGCATTCTTTGGCTTTTTTTCTTCAAACTTGAAATTCATTTACGATGAGAACTAAAACAACTTGCTTTTTGACGACAGTCTATCACCGCGTGGTTATCTGACAACCACTCCATACAAATGATCACATCAACCTCGCTCACAGACAAAATTTTGAATGCAACATCTATTACATGTCTATCACAACTAGCTTGCATGCTTAAAATTTTTTCATAAGCTATCAAAACTTCAGCTCTGACGCTCAGCCTATGGCCTTTGAACTTCTCAAAACCTTCCTAAGGTTGAAACCCAGACCGGATTCTTCAGTCACATACATCTAGCTGGACTTAATCTTCTCCTTGAAGCTCGACTGACTGCAAGCGTGCTATAAAGAAAAAAAAAACTTTGCTCTTGGACTTCTTATCCAACCTTCAAGTCAACAAACACAAGCTATGTAGTCAACGACATAAGTTCTTGAAGTATCCGGCTTATGCACCTCCACATCTCTATATAACCTAGGATGCAACCTTTGATTAACTATTAGATCTTCTTGCTTGAACAACGCTTTCGCTTCCGATTGTAAGGCAAACTCAACACACTCCATCTTCTGATGCTCAGAGTAACCCACTTGGTGGAACACTGTCTTCAAATACAACAACCTAGTTCTTACCACCAACGATCCATAGATAACTCATCGATCCCTTCAGATCGAACTTCTTGATTCTTTGATTAATTTGGTGTTCTCAACAACACCCTTGCTAGATCCCAAATTGAACATCTGAATAGCTTCTAAGGCCTCTATGCTCAAACTATGGACTGTTGACGTTCCCTTGAATTAACTAAGGTTGATGGGCAATTGATTAACCAATTTGGCCATCATAGGGACTTGTGCTTGATCACCTCGACTCTTCCTTCGCCATCTCCCACTAGTAGAGCTACTAGCAACTCTCTCAAGAATTATTTATGTCTCATAGGAACACAAATTCCTTAGTCACACCCCGTCTAACAATTCCACTAGATATTGTAGATAGAACACAATATATCCCAAAATAGATAACATCATAATAATTCACAACATTTCATAGTAGCATATACAAAAGCATATATAACACATCATCAAATTTTCACAGCATATCATAGTAGCATAGTCAACAACATATGTAACATGTCAAAATTTTCAGTTTACTATTCATGCATTTTCAGTTTACTATTCAAGCTTTTAAACCTTAACAACAACGGGTTACCTGGTGGTGATCGGCAGATGAAGACCATTGGACTCAATGACTCACAACGTTAGTCAATCTAAAAAATCTATGACTCTGAGCTATGATACCAACTGTAAAGGCCTAATCCTAACAAGAGTCCTATCTAAGCCTTCACCTTAGATGCATTAGTAAAACGACATTTAAAAACTAAGTCATGCTAGATAAATGCTTCATTAAATTACCCAACAAATAGTTCTTAAAAAATCGATCAAAACAAGCTACCTAGTTCATAAAACGATCCAACAAGATAAGAAAACAGTGATACACATGGTTCTAGAAAAAATCCATGAATATAGAGAAATCAAATGATGCAGGGAAATAAAGAACTAGACAGTCCCATGGTCTCTACAGCTCCTAATCAACTATCCTGATAAAGCCCATGCGTACCTATGGATGCCCACAGAGAAAATGGTGAGTTCGTTAAATCCACACTAAGGATCCTTAACCTAGAATTAATAAAAACATGAATATGGTAAATGGAAACGAATGCATGATGTAAAATGATGAATTTAATGAGTAGTAGTACTTGGGCAATCCTAGTAGGGCTAAGCCATCTCGGGTCTTTATATTTAGTACGACGGGGCAACCCTAATGAGGCTAAGAAACTCGGGTCTATTATGACAATGTTGTCGAGGCAACCCTAAAGAAGGCTAACCCAAACTGAGTCTTACTGTAGATTACTGAATGTGGGCTTCATAAAAAAATATAATCACGACAGAGCAATAATAACCAAACTTAACATAACAATAATATCCAAACATCACTTTTTCAAGTAGTGATCACGGAATACAATTTAGGACATCAACTAATTCAACCCAAAAGTGCCCTAAACATGCATATAATTACCCACAGGAACCCAAGTTAAGGATATGTTTTCCTTACCTTGACCGAAATCCACTAATTAAGTTTAAATGTGCTCGAACCACAAGTCCTATAAGCTTCCCCAACAAAAACTGGCCAACACATGCTTAAGAAGTCAAAACTAGCACTTAAAAAACCATCAAAATTGGACTTTGAGCATAAAAAATACTATAAATTTACTGCCTTAATTTTTTCAGCGAGGTTGACGGTGGCGCGTGACCGTATGGCGATAGAGGATGGTGGCGCGTGAGGTGAAATCCACGCATAGGGGTTGAAAGGTCGATCTGGTAAGGCGTGGCGTGCTGCAAGTAGAGGAGAACAGGCTCAAAGCACGCTAGTATCAAGTTCAAAAAGTGCATCAGGCTCGAGCAATAAGCTAAAGGTTTGAATTGGGCGGTGCATACCTCAAGAACAATAGCGCAAGACACGAGGCGACTGATTTGCTCGGTGTCACCAACTATTAAAGACGACGCTCACTAGTTGGTCCTCAACTCCACAGTTGTGGGTGCGATTCAGGTGGCGACATGCGTTCCCTACCTACTGCTTGGTGAAGGCAGTTGCACAGATTCTAATGTTGCTGTTGGTGGCTGTCAACAACGGTAATGATTGGGCGATAGATGTGTCGGCAGTTGTCGAAAAATGTTTAAAACGAGAGGGATTTTGGTGTGGCGGTTGATGATTGGCAAATAATAACCCTAAAAGTGCCTTTTTGTCCTTTTATAGCTACATAAGTTTAGTTTAATTACGAAAATGCCATCGAACCCTAATTTTACCAAAATACCTCCAATTTCAAAATTCCAAATTCACCCCTCTAGGGTTTGAGCTCAACCAAGTACTTTTAAGCCAAAAATAAATTAAAATAAATTTTCGGAAGTCCTAATAAATCCAAAATTAATCTTTAAATTGCAGGAGAGAAAACTCGGGCTATTGTATCGATAGGTTACGATTCTAGTCTAGTCATTCACGATTTATCTATACCGTTGATTTGTGAGTTTGGTCGTGAAATTGATGAATTAGAAGTTTACATTTGAGTTTAGTAACACAAATCTAAATTTTGAAGAAATGTTAATTCTGAATTTTGAAGTTAACTTCACGTCTTTCATACAATATATTGAGTTGTTGAAATTAATCACAGAGAAAGAAGGAAGAAATTCAACTTAACATTTATTAAAAAATAAATTTATATAGAGGTGAAGACAAGTACAGTGGAAAGTGGAAAATAATGAAACTATATAAAGGTATAATTACACATTTACCCTTGAAACCCACCCTAACGTCGGTATATGTTAGTAATGCCCATCTTGGCCATGAAGCTTTGAAGTTGAGCAGTTGGTAGTGCTTTTCTGACATATCTGTAAACTGAAAACAAGATTGAATATCTACAACCTTAAGGAAACTATTGTCAATCTTGTCTCTCACAAAGTAGCAGTTGATTTCTTTATGTTTCGTTCTCTAGTGAAAGGTAGGATTTTTTTGCAATGAAGACAACTTATTGGTTATCACAATAATGGTAATAGGTAATCGATAACGGACTTGTAATCTCGTAGAAGATATGTTAATTGGGTGATCTTAGTGTTCACATTTGCGATGGTTGTGAACTCGACTTCAATAAACAACCTTTAAACAATTGTTGTTTCTTCATATTCCATGGTATGAGAGAATCGCCTCGGAAAATAAAAAGTCACCCACACATCGTCCTGTGTGTGTTGTTTTTTTTGCTAAAAAAATATCGTGTCGCACGATTTCTTTAAAATAGCATAAGAGATGTTCGGCAGATGTCATATGTGACTCGTGTGGTGAAGCGATATAATGACTAAGTTTTTGGACAGCCAATCATACATCAAGTCGAGAAATTTGAAGATACAATAATCAGCCTATCAATATTAGATATTCAAAATAGTTTTATGGATCAAGAGGCTGACACGTAGCATCAAGCTTTGGTTTCGATATTTTTAGGTGGGGCACTAGCTTTGTGACAAGAAGTTCATGGTCTTTGACAATTTGAAGGAAATATTTCCTTTCAGATACATATATTCCTTGTTTGGACCTAGTCAATTCTAATCCAAGAAAATATTTTGCACGGCCAAGATCTTTCAAAAGAAATGCAGAACATAATAATTGTTTTAATTTGTCAATTTCATTTTGAGAAGGTAATGCAATTAATATATCATCTACGTATACAAGAAATGCAATAAAGTTATCATTTGATCATTTAAGAATTAGAGAACAGTCGGCTCGAGTTTGAGTAAAACTATTAGCTAAAAGGACACTAGAGAATCTAGTAAGTCATTGTCTTGATGCTTGTTTTAGACCATAAATCAACTTCTTTAGTTCAGAAGCTATTTATTTTTTGGCATTTAAAGATTATCTAATATCCTGGGGGTAGAGTTACGTACCCTTCTTCAAATAATCACCATTAGAAAGGCGTGGTTAATGTCCATTTGAATGAGATGCCAATTTGAAGAAGCAGTTCGGAAGAGTAGGAGTTTCACTCTAACAGCTTTAGCCACAGGCAAGATAGTATCAAAGTAGTTACTCCTTCATCTGATTGAAACTCTTTGTAACAACCCGAAATTTTGTCTTCAGCAATTATTAAGGGGTTTTGGACTTATCGGGACTCTTGGGAGTTATTTTGAAATTATTTTGCCTTTTGAGGACTTAAACGAGGTTTATTCAGAGAAGGGTAAAGTTAGAATTTGAAAACTAGGGGTAAAATGGTCATTTTGAGCTAAGAGGGCATTTTGGTAATTGTACATCTATTTTTTACTTATATTTAACGGTAAAAAGCACTTTTAGGTCATAATTCTTAGACAACTTCCTCAATTTTTTGCATTTTCCCAAATGTGAGGTGTCTTTTTTCGTACTTTGCGATAACTTCTACAACACTAATCATCAGTCTAGTCTTTTTTTCGTGTAGTAGCCACCATAGCTAACCCCGTAGTATCGTGTGTCTCCGCCTGCCACGTGCCTACATCCTCGGAGCTACCCACTAACCAGAAGGCAAGCCTATTTTCCACGCCGATCGCGTTAGTTTTCGTCAACTCGTGTCTCGCACCACTTTTCTGAGCTTGAGATTTGCCAATCTGAGTAGTGTTTTCTAACGCTCAAACCTGCTATGCGTTCTAAGCCTAGCCTCTACGCTTCTTAACCTACAGGTACTGTCCCCTACACATCTCCATCACTCGTCGCTGGCGTTCGGCCGCGAGCCACTGCCATTTTCGTGGTGAGTTCGTTTTGATAGTCTGAGGTGCTATTTTTGACTCGTTAATGCTGTTTTGGCCTTGTTGTAGTGAAAAAGTCCTAAAAAACTACAGTTTTAGCTACTCGAGCTAATTTTGTTGAATTCGGTTAAGGTCAAGAGACCTTATCCTTAACTTGAGATCCGAAGGATAATTATAAGCATGTTTAAGAGTTTAATTAGGATTATTAGTTACTAATGCCTGATAGAATTGTGTATGGAAGGTTGTATGTTGTATATGTGTGATGCCTTGTTGAAAGACTCGTATTATTAAGTTGTATTGTGAATCTTCTTCGATAATCATGTTAATTGCTACACATGATTTTTGTATGTGAGCATGTTCTACTTTTATGCCTTGTTAGCATGTTAGTCACTATTTTTTGTTTTACTTCAACATATTACTAAAACCCAGTTAGTGAATCTGTTATGTGATACCCAAGCATAACCTCGTTTCATTACTAAGACCCGATAGGTGAATTCGTTATGTGATATTCGAGCATACCTTATTTCCACAGGTAGGCACAGGCTTTACCAGGATGGCTAATCTGAAGCTGAGAGGACCATGGACTCCTATCATTTATCACTCTTGCATTACTTTTGTTTATGGTTTATTTACGTTAGAGAGGTGTGATAGTTTTACTACTTTATTTTATGCTTTGAACTTAGTACCATATTTAAGAACTATTTATGACTTCATTTCAATAAATGCATTTTTCAACATGTCTTCAGTTTTAAGGGTTGATGCATCTAGGGTAAAGGCTTATATGGGACCCTAGTCTAGTCATGCCTTTACACCATTTGCTAATCGGACTCTATATCTATCAACCATGCCATTTACGCTGTACTTCATCCTGTAAACCCACACTACAAAGATTTCTGTTGCCGAAGGGGTCAAATTCCGTCGCCTTTGCTTTTGGCAACAGAGAAAATTCTGTCGCCTTTTTTGTCGCATTTGTCCCGTCAGCGAAGCCAAATGGGACGAAAACTTTGCTTTCGTCGAATTTGCTCTTGAGGGCAAAGGCGACGAAGACTCATCCGTCTCCTTTGCCTACCACCAGTGACAGATGATTCTTCTGAAGGCAAATGTGACGAAACAAGGTGTCCGTCGCATTTTGTGGCCAACGACGACACAGTAGTTTTTTTGTCGCCTTTGCTCTCTGTTTTTTTTTTTTGAATATTTATAAATGGTTTTAATTGCTGAATATTTATAGCTTATGACTTTAATTGGAAATGTTTGAATCATGTAAACATTGAAATTATGAAAACAAATTCTAAGACATTAATAACCAAAATGAAATAGTAAAATTCATTACATAATAAAACAATGTTAATAACATAAAGGAAATTAAATAAGTAACGACCCTAACCTAAAGTGGAAGACCTATCCCTAGACGTCGAACAAATCCTTCCTCGTGCTGATCTGACGAACTCATCATATGCCTGCAATAAAGAAGAATTTGAAATAGAGTTTGAAATAACTTAAGGAATTCAATTGTAAAGAAAATCGTACAGCATAACAACGTAATTTCATGTTACCGAAAATAAAACCTGTCAAAAGCAATTCAATGTCTATCTTTGCTGCAGGATAGCCACGACACATAATACAGATGAACGGTTTAATGGCAAAAGCAAATCTTTTTTCGTAGGAGATTTCGGACCAGAAATGAGCAAAGACATGATGAAATTTGTTTCCTTCATGCATTTCCATAGTGGAAGATTGTACGGTACAATTGTCACTGGCCAAACGGAATACGCAGTACTCATATTCCTTCATGCTTGAATTAGGTTTACAATTTTCCTTTTTATCATATATTATTACTTATTATATTTTGTTTACCATGTTAAAGCGGTGTTTTGATACACTAGCTTAATTGAGAGAAAACCAATTATCCCCATTTCCAAACGTTCTGCTACCGATCATTCCTCAAAATCGATCGATGACGGAAAATTTCAGAATCGAGCTAAACAGAGAAGTCATTCATTGCTTAGGATACCGCCAGCAAAATACTGAAACTGAAATCCAAAAGAAAAGAAAGCAAATTCATCGCAGTTTATTTTCTATGGTTCATCAAAATTCGATCAAATCATAACCAAAGCAATGTACCAAATAAAATTCAAGGCTCTGAATGTTTGAATGGAGACGAATTGAGATCGAGAGATGACAATCGAATAGTTGCGGGACTTTTAAGTTGATCCAATTGTTTGTTACCTCGACGAAGAAGGTACTCGATGTAGATAAAATTCTTGCGATCAATTTGCTTGGCGTTGCGGTGGAACTCAGCGGAGACAATAGATTCAATCTGGCGTCGATCTTCGACAGATTTGGAACGAGCTGCTCGGAGAAATGCTCTATATAAACCTAGCACTTGCTTTTGCATCCCTGAGAGCTTCGGCCCTATTGCACCTTCTTCTTCTTCTCTTGATGTTCTTGGTAACAGTTCGCTCTCGCTATGTAACCATTAGCTTCTTCAATACGTCTTAAGCTTCCACTGTGGAAAATTGTCAAAAATTATTAAAAGTAATACCTAATTCCTAATTAATCCATAAACTATAAACTAAATTCAAACTTTAACATAACATAAAGCTTAATTCTAAAAATGATAAACAAAAGCAAAAACCTAATTCAAGAAACTAAACTTTAAACAAAACCTAAAACCCAATTCAAAAAACAATAAACAAAAACTAAATTCTAACAACTAAAAACCTAAAACTTAATTCTAACAATTAAACTAAAACAAAACCTAAAGCCTAAATTTATAAACTATAAACGAAAATCTAATCCTAAAAACCAATTCAAACAAAAACCTAAAAACTAAACCCAATTCTAAAAACCAAAACCTAATTCTAAAATCTAAACCAAAGGGGAAACCTAAAGCCTAAATCCAAAAACTATAAACCAAAACCTAATTTCTAAGTAATGAAACTAATTTCATTCAGAATCTAAACTTACTAAACACATAACATGTAATTTCAAACGAATTTAACGAAAGTTCAAACGAATTTAACAAAAATTTAAAGGAATTGAAAAACTTTAAACGAATTTAACAAAACTTAAAACAAAATAAACACGTAATCTTACATTTTGGAAGAAGGGTGGCGGATTACGGTGAAAGAGGTGGCGAAGATGAGGAGTTTTATGAGGGGTTTTGGGAGAAAATGGAAAAAGAAACGGTGAAAATGGAGAAGAAATTACAAACTCTGCATTCTGTAATCGAGGGCAAAGACGACAGAATTAAGCTCTATTTCATTAAAAAATAATAACGTTAGGGCTTCGGCGACGGAGAAGTGGTGACGTCGCCGAAGCCCAATCATTTTTCCGCCCAAAATTCATTTTTGGGGGAAAATGATTGGGCTTTGGCGACTGAAAAGCTTTCACCGTTGCAATTGCTCATTACAAAAAAATTAAATTACATCAAAGGCGACGAAAGGAGCTTTTCTGTCGCCTTTTCCGTGAGCTAAGGGGACAGAGACGTGTACTGTCGCCTTTTGATGGACGCAACGACAATGCTGGTTTTTCCTGTCGCCATTGCTTGTCAACGGCAACAGATTTTCTTTCCGTCGTCTTTGCCCTCGTCGCCTTTAAGCGAATTTCTTGTAGTGCCACTTGCACCCAATGGCATTATGTCCGTCAGGCAAGGGAACAATTTCCCATGTTTTGGTAGGTTTCATTGCTTTTATTACTGTATCCATAGCATCTCTTTGTTCAGATATACCATTTACTTGGTGAAAGAAAGTTAGCTCAGAGATGGTGGACACATTTAATATATATTCTTTGTGTTGATGTGAAAGTTTATCAAAAGAGATGTAATTTTCAATGCCATAAGCTACTATAGGTGTATGTTGGATATTCTCTGATACCAAGTTACAATAATAGTCTTTTAGAAACTGGGGTGGTTGCCTAGTTCTTGTTGGCCGTCTAACATCTGGATCAATTGATAACGAAAAATGGGAAGTATCTTCATGGCTGGTTGTAGTTAGTTCTAAAGGAAGTATATTGTCTGCTAGAATTTACGAAGATGTATGTTGTGCGATAGTATATGAGACTACTAAAGGTATTTCTTTTGTTGTTTGAACAGAAGTGTGAGTAGTATTTGTTATGTTTGTATTAATAAGGTCAATATCATCTGGAACAGAAAGACAATGTCCTATGGGATGAGGTAAAACCAACTCAGTGAAGAAATCCACCTTGGAAAAAACTTCTTTCTTTAATGTTATGAAATGGAAAAAAGTTGTAACAGCCCGGCTTTTTCGTCCCCGCTTATAAGGTTAGTTTTGTAACAGCCCAACTTTTAGCTCCTGTTATAGCAAGGTTAGTTTCGTAATTTCAAGTATTTTCGGGAGTGTTTTATTACTTAATTTTAGTTTTTGTGGTTTATTAAAGTAAGTTCTCGGGGGTTGTTAAAATTAAATTCGGAAACTAGGGGTATTTTGGTCATTTTTAGCCCTAGGGGCATTTTTGTAATTTTCCAGGGGGTTTTTGT
>JBBMEG010000015.1:11432467-11467001 GCA_037832605.1 Cyclanthera cordifolia | reverse complement strand
TAAAGACTTTTCTTCAACTTGCACACAAGTTTCTTTTTACCCTTCTCTTCAAAACCCTCTGGCTGTTCCATATAGATCGGATTCAGAGGTTTCTACAGCCAGATTCCAGAGGTTTCTATAGCCAGATTCCACCGTTCAGATTGTAGACACTTGTGTCACGAACACACTGTCAAAATCTCAGCTCGATCCGACGGTTGGTTACCTCGCAAACGCCAAAATTCCGAACCTGGGCGAAACCTTTTTCTCTCCTATTTTCTTTTCTCTCTCTTCCATTTTTCGGCTCTCTTTTTGTCGACCCGGTGAATCTAATTTGGTGCTGACATTTTAAATACCAAAGCTCTAATGAGCTTAAATGTGAGCTTTCTCCACAATGTGAATAAACCCAACAATATATAATATGGTAAATTATAAATTTAGTCATATGATTTGATGAAAGCTAGATATCAGTTTCTATAATTTTAAAATCTAGACTTTATTTTTTATGATTTGTAAAAATCTACAATTTAGTTTTTATGTTTGAAAAACTTAAATTTAATCTTAAGATTTGATAAAATTTAAAAAATAGTTCAGTTATTTTTTTGTTTAATGATGAGAGTGTGTGATAAGTAATTAAATATTGGACAAAAATAAAGAATTTATACATCACATTTACGTACTTAATTCGCCTACCATTTACGAATAACATGAACTATTTTTTAGGTTTTATCGCATCATATAGACTAAATTCTATTTCTTCAAATCATAGAGACTAAATTTTATATTTTTCCAAACTATATGGACTAAATTTTATATTTTTCAACATCATAAGGACTAAAGTTTAGATTTTCAAATCATATATAGGAACTAATTAAACTCTAGCTTTCATGAAATCATAGGGACTAAATTTAATATTATAGTCATACATGGTTAAACTTAAAAGTAAAGAAAAAATTGCAGCCTTTTGTTTTTCTCAAAATTTTAATGATTAATCATTATTAGAGTGGTTATAATGTCATGTCTTTGAATAAACATTAAATGTTTTATTTTTTTTAGTGGATTTTAAATTTAAAATTTTGTAGATGAAATACCAAAAGTTGAGAAGATGAAAGTTCACGAGTTGTTGTGAAGATGAAAGGTTAAAATTGTGAAAATGAAAGACCAATAATTACTACAGTAGAAGATTGTAATACTTATAAATAGATTGTTCAATATTCATAGTAAAGATGTAGTAGTTGCGGAAGAAAAGTGAAATACAACAAGAAAAAATACAAATAAAATATTTTACTTAGAAAAGTTAAGTGTTTTGTCTTTTCCGTTATAGAAAAAAAAAGTAACGTGAGTTTCACGAGATGTCACTAAATATCACAAGTAAAAAATATAAATCATGAGCAATAAAATACTAATAGCAATTGATCTTGTCTTCTAAGCGCAACCTTTTTCCTCGCAAACATATTATCAATTTTACTATATTAATGTGCATATTAATCGAAAAACTAATAAGCAATGACCAGTAATCCGCCTATCATATTATTATGTTAAAAAAAAATTATATTTCCAATACGAAATAAGTGTCACAAAATGAATATTTCCAACCTGACCTAGATAGATTTGTATTGTTGAATTATGTTAAACAACATAACGAAAGTTTGAACTTAAGACCTCATATTCTGATATCTTGTTGAATTATGTTAAACATCAATCAATTTAAAAAACAAACTTAGAGGTTGAGGTAAATTTGATTATAATATATATATTGATTAAAAAATAAGAATTATATCAACTAACATGTAAACATATAGTCAGAATTAGCATGACTTAATTAGCATTTAATTAGCATCTTATACTAACGATCTCACAGATTCGATCCTCCATCTCACTTATTGTAAAAAATGTTGTATCCATGTATATGTATATCCATGCAATAAACCATATAGATAGGTATATATATTATAATATAAATATCGTACTTTCTTTTTTTAGGACTGAAATACTCATTTAAGTTTAAATTAATATATTAAATCTTTAATACGGATGTGTGTAATTAATATTGATAAGATTGATAATTTGTAGCGTATTGACAGACAACGCTTGCACTAACAAGATTAATCCTTTATAACAAGATTAGGCTATTTGAGCTTAGTTCTTAATTTATTTTTAGATATTCAAGGCTTAGGGTTGGACAAGAAAAGTGGAGATTGTTTACTACTCAACTTAAAAGAAAAAAAAAAAAAAGACTAGATGTTTCTAAATTATAGAATTGGGACGGATTGATTGATGAACTAATTCATAAATTTAATTAATTTGGTCTAAAAAATTTCACTAGTTCAATTCAATTGAGAAGTATATCTATCTTATAAGAACGTATGATTTTCAACAGATATATTAATAACTTGAGATGAACTATTATTTTGATCTTATTTCATTCCAAGGATAATCCTTGGACACAAACAAAAGACAATAGTACTAGTACAAGCACACCATATATTTTGGCTCGATTTTTTTCCTAATGGAAACAATAAAAATCCAAATTTAAATGATCACACACTTGGGTTTAAAGAAGCAAAAGCAAGAAGCTCCTCATTGAGCAGAAAAGCATCCATTTGGTTGTGCTCCAAACTGATGAAAGCTTCGATTCCGGCGCCATTTTTTTCGTCCAACATCATCACCGTGTTCTTCAGCTTGAACGCAGCCATTGTCACCCAATCCGCCGCCCCCCACCCGAAATCCACTCCGTTGTAAATTGGAAATTTGCATCCGCTGCTACATCTATAAACCATTTGGTTTTTCCCATTTTTGCTCAAAATTTCTCTGGATTCATTCAAACGCTTTTTTATGAGTTCCGTCCACTCTTTTGTTCTGTACTTTTGGGCGTATTTGTTGCAAAATTCTGACATTTCCTTTCTCATTGTATACACTAGCTCATGTAGTTCTACTTCTTTTTCCCTGGTGGCGACCACCTGAAAGAATGAGACTAGGCTTCCCACTGTACTTTCCGGCAGCGTCGGCACCACCCTTGTACGTAAATTTAGTGTTTGTAACATCACTGTCTGGTGGTTGTTTGGATTTGATGCTGAAATGATGGCTTTGTAAATCAATGCTGTCACAACTTCCACTCTTGTTGGATTTTCAACTTTGTCGGAGATTGTGTTTTTTAGGGCTTTGATCTTTGAACCTCCAAACACCAGCCTGTTGAGGACAGTATATAATTTTCAGACTATAAAAGAGAGAGTAGTAAAAAAGAAAACTAATTGAAATGGGAACACCAACCCTAAATTGTAAATTTTATTATAATATTACACGTTAACTTCTTCTTCTTTTTTTTTATGCCAAAATGACTCTTATCAACCAGCTTACAACATTTTTCTTTTGTCAAAAAAAAAAAAAAGTTTGATCAAAATTTTGTAAAATGTTGCAATTACCATTTATAAAGCATGATTGTTTCAAAACTCGACTTAAAAGGTTAATGTTAGATTAATACTTGATTTTTACTCAATTGACAAGGAGTAAAATAAATTCTTACTTTTTCAATATTTGAGAATTTCGTTATCTCACCTTAAAAAACTAAAGAGTTTTTCAAGTATTTATAAAATAAAGTGGATTAATTTTTCTTATCGTCAATTAATTTCGAAATGAATATTCACTCCTTCAAGTATATTACAGATAATTTGATGCATTTTCCCCTAAAACTAATACTTACCTAGTTGAAAGTTTCATTAATTAGTTACTCTATAAAATTTGGCACCTAAATTTATTATTAGGAAAAGAAAAAAGAACAAAGTCTCGCATGCATCTCCTATATCTTCTACTTTTTCTGTCGTGTTTGTATTAATTTTATATAAACAAGTATACATATGCTTTAGTTATCCACAATTTAATATTTGTCGCCATACAAAATGATTGATACATTGAATTAATTGTCAAAAAATAACTTCTAAAATAATTATCAACAAATACATAGAAAATTAATTAATTCCGGATAAGTAAAATTATAATGTATTAATCTTTTATGATTCTTACAATCTAATTTGATTGGTAAGTCAACTCTTAATCTATACCTAATATAATTTAATTATATTTTCAAATCTCTCTCCAAAAAAAAATGATGATAAGAATATAAACAAATTAAAAATAACTTCTAAAATAATTCTCATTTTATGCCTCCTATAATCATTCTCATTTTGTTTGCCACAAATACACTCTAATCAAATAATTGCTTGCTCTCATTTCTCAAATTATATATTAAAAAAAAAAAAAAAAGACAAACCATATTTTTTGTTCTTGAATTTACGAAGGTAATTAAAGTTCATGTGTACCTTTTGCAAGCGAAGTTTCCTTGTTCGATGACAGCGCCGGACATGGCGGGCAAGTCCCCGTGAGGGAAGAAATGGGCGGAGTCAAAGAGTGGTCTTACCATTCGTTGACCGAAAGTGGTATCGCGAGTCATATGGGCCCAGTCTTGTATGAATCTGACCAGCGTGGCCATATCCCCGAGCTTGTGGCTGAGTAGAACGCCAATGGCTAACCCTCCACAGTCAAAGTGGCTAATTTGAATCGCCAAAAAAGGACCTGATTTGGAGTCTTTCCATTGCAGCCCATCCACAAATAACAAATCAACCGTCTCGGTTTTAGGGTTTTCAAAAATGTCCCTTAACCTTAGCCCTTCCACTTTGGCTTCCAAAAATGTTACCCCCTCGTCGTTGCAGTCCACCCACTCTTTCTCTTTCATCCTACCCGCGAATGGGTAGTACCTATAATATGTCCAAACATTTTACTGTTGGTCGGATTTTGGGTTCACAAGAGGTAGGAGAAAAAGTAGAGTAAAATTGAATAATTTGAAGATATAAAATATTTATTTGATAATTAGTGTTTTAAAGTGGAGGAATTGCAAAAAAAACTTTCATTCAAATTTGTGTTTTAGGAAATCGAATGTTTATTTTAAATGAACTATGATATAAAGTTTGATTTGAGGTTTGATGAGATGTTGGAGAGAAGATTAGTAGAGGTTGAGAAAGAACTGATGATAAGTTTGTAATATATTAAAAACAAAGATAAATTATAAATTTAATCTCAATGATTCGAAGAAAGTAGAGTTATCAATGATTCAAAGAAAGTAGAGTTCATACGGTTTAAAAATATAGAATTTAGTCATATGATTTGGAAAAATATAAAATTTAACTCCTATTGTTTGGAGAAATATAGAATTTGTTCCCATGATTTGAAAAAATAGAATTTAGTCTTTATGATTTGATAAAATTTAAAAATTAGTTAATGTTATTTGTAAAACATAGGCAAATTAAATACGTAGATATAACTTTTGATATATGAATGATGTGTTTCTTTTTTTTGTTCAATCAAGCTCACACTCTCATAATTAAACAAAAAAATAATTAAATTCTACATATTTTATTCACCAATATTTACAAATGGTGTATTATTTTTTAGACTTTATCAAACTTTAGGGACTAAATTTTAATTTTTCAAACCATAAAGACTAAATTATAGATTTCCCCAAATCATATGGAACTAAAGTTTAGATTTTCAAATCATAGGATCAAATTCTTTTTTTTTTTTTTTTTACCATAAAGACTAAATATATAATTTACCCTAAAAACAAACAAATGATTTTTTTACTATAATTTCTTAAATTAAAATAAATAATAATATTAATAAAGTTTTTCAAAATTACTGTAGTTTTTTTTTTTTTTTTTTAATTTATAAAAAAAAAAAACTAGTCATAGAAATTCAACTTTGACCAAGGATTTCATTGTTTTTGCATCTCCTCCCTACATGTGTGTGTTTTAATTTAAGAAATTATATTATATTTTTGAAACTAAAATTTTGTATATTTTTAGAAATTGGACTAAGAATTCATTACGAGGGGACAAAACTATAAGGAAAAATTTGAAAGAAAACATAGTTACATTCAAATATAAAAGTTCAACGGTCAAAATAAATATGGGTTACATGTTAAACTAAGTCTAAATATTTAAAGAACAAAAAAAAAAAAAAACGAGGGCTATGAAATCGTAGTCAACAAACTAAGATAAAAATAAAAAGTACGAGAAAGCTACATATATTTATGTGATTCATAGCTAAAATCATAGATAAAAAAGAGAAGATTATTATGAAGGAGAAAAAATATAAGAATATCAACATAAAAGATACTAACCTTTTATGAGGAGTTTATATGATACTCTTGCATTAATCCAATTACATAAAGGTCAAATACAAATACAAAAATGAGTAATAAAAATTAATTTTAGAGTTTTATTAAAGTAGTGTGAAAATCAATCATGTTGCTCTTGCGTTAGAGAGATGACAACATGGGCTTAGTGGGGGACCAGAGATTTATTGCATAAAATTGGTGCTACTGCTATAGCCCCTTGTGCCGCCTACCGCTCTACTTTCATTAATTTATTCCAGTCAAACATTAGCTTTTAGTTCTATTCATAGCCTACGAATATTATTATTAAGTCATTTATATGTACTACATCATACTTAAAAATGATTTAATATTGTAATCCAATGAAACCTGAGGGCCGTTTGGAGTTAGATTTTTGCAAAAAAAGTTAGTTTGAATATTTAAACGAGAGGTTATTTCGAGTAATTAAAAATAATGATGATAGTAAATTCGTTTGGATGTAGATTTATGTGGAGTAGTTGAAGTCAAAAGCTCGTTTGTATGTAAATTTCTATGGAAAAGTTAATAGTAATAGCTCGTTTGGATGTAGATTTCTATGAAAATGCTACAGTACCTCGTTTGGATGTGGTTCTAGCAAACGAGTTATAGGTAATAGTTCGTTTGGATGTAGATTTTGGTGAAAGGGTTGTATGCGTATTTTTTTTTTATATATACATGTACAATTTTTATAATAAAATTATGTTTCATTTGTATATAATCCCTCATTTTTATTGATATTTATACTTTGCCTATTCTAATTATTTTGTTTCAAAAAAATTTTTAAATATCCAAATTATTTAAATAACATATAAAATTCTAATTTGCAAATACATTCAATTATATATGTAATATTTATGGATTTCTTTGTTATATTATTACTGGTTAAAATATTAATTTGATCCATTTTTTTATATTAGTCATTGTATTTTCAAACGTCTTTAATACATATAAATTGATTTGTCTAATAAGTTTATCTCATTATAAATAAAAACTTATTTATTTTAAAGTTAAAGTTAAAAATTTAATGTTTAAAAAAAAACTAATGTCACATGACATAAAAAAATGTTATAAATAAAAATTTTGTCAATTTAAAAAGTTATAATAATCATGTATTAGCTAGTAATGGTAAAAATAGTGTGAGGATAGTATTATAATCCTCATAATATGTGTTTTTAACGAAATTAACATATTTTTCCATTTTAGAAATATGTTTACATTTTTCATTTACTTGTATTAAAATGGTTAAGATTATTATATCCAATTCCATCGATATAAATTTTAAATTTACCGTATGTACTAATTTTTAAATGTTTTTATTCTATATAATGTTAAGTGCAAAATTTATAATGATTTATGTTTATTCAATAACAAGGTTAATGATTGAATCTATGAATTTTTTGATTTATTGATACACATTATTGTCTTAAATTTTATAAGATTATGTATATATAGATAATAATAAATCATATATCTTAAAGTTTTATTTTATCTAATAAATTAATAAAATTATTAATCAAATATCAACTTACATTTAATTAATAATGCATATTGATGAATATAAAAAATTAGAAATGAGGAGTTTTTTGAGTAGTTGAAATAAGAAGTTATTTGTGTGATTAGAAATGAGAAGTTATTTGAGTGGTTACAATAATTCGTTTGGATATAGTTTTTATAAGAGGATTTGTAAATTCTTCTTTTGTTGAATACACCTAAATTGAATGCACTATCCAAACACCTTATGAGAAATTCGAAAATCTTACTTCACTTTTGTTGCATCTAAGGGTGATTTCGTTTCGATTTTTGTCGGTTTTGTACCAAACCGACAATCGAATCAATATTTTTAGTTTTCACTACTTTGGTCCAAACCTATGTACAATAAATGTAAAAGCTATTGGGTTTTTTTTATTTGGTTCAATGTGGGTTCGCTTTTTGGTTTTCACTTCAATAAAAATTTGATTTATTTTCTAAATTTTTTCTCATTTCTAATTTGATTTTTAATTTGATTCTTAAATTTTTTTTTTTTTTTTTTTTTAATTTTACAAACCAAAGACAACATTTTCCATAAATATCATAATATTCATTAATATCTTCCATCAAGAACTGAAACATGGGTTATTTCATTTTGTCCTCACTCACATACATTCTAGAAAAATCATTGGCGAATTAAATATCTAAATATATCTTATGATGCTTTTTTTTCTAAATAATTATTTTTCTTACTCTCTCGGTTGCAATATATAAATAGCTAACTTTTATATTTTATTTATCAACAATTATAAATGAGATAGACTATGTTTTAGATAAACTTTTTTGTATAATGATGAATTTATGTTATCCAAAAGACAAAAAGATGAAAAGATATATTATGGAATATCATAATTTAAGACATATATCATGATCAAAATAGAGTTCATATGGAAACTAATAGAATTTTAAACACGAAATTCACGTTGTATTATGTCAGCAAGGTAATATCATAAAAATATAATTTATTTGGGTTAAATAAGAAACCAACGAAAAATGTAGTACCCGTCGAGAATATGATTAAAGTATATATCATTATAAAAAAAAAAAAAAAAAAATTATATCTTTATATCATAAAATATAATTGCTTAGGCAATAAGAAATTTTTCTGTCCAACCAATTAAGTTTTTGACAAATATAGTTTATAATCAAGAAGAGAGATTAATTTTAAAAAAAACACATGATTTAGACAATGACTCAGCTCAATAACCTGGTTGTTATTATTGAACTGACAAAACAACTCAAGAAGCTTAAATGTTGGATAGTACTAAAAACATGGCAATACCTAGATAAAGTATTGGAAAGAGATTGTTGAAGCAACTCCGATCTATTGACACCAAAACCTCTACCCGAACCGCGATGATCATCAAGGCGGAAGAAGAAAACAAGAGGAACATACATGTGAGGGGCGAGCTGATCAAAGAGGGAGAGGGTATGAATTTTGAGATGAGGAGGAGTTGGATAAGAAGGCTTAATGGTTTCTCTTGAAAGAATTTGAAACTGCATGGTGATCTCCAATTAGCCCTCTTTAGAAATATTGATATTCAAGGTTTCAGTTTCTTCACTTTTATAGAAGAGAAGCCAACAATACAAATATAAATGAATAATAAAAGTTAATTTTTAGAGTTTTATTAATGTGGTGTGAAATCAATCATGTTGCTATTGCGTTAGAGATGACAATCAACATGGGCTCGGTGGGGGACCAAAGATTTGTTGCATAAAAATGGTGCTACTACTACTATAGTCCCTTGTGCCGCCTACCACTCTACTTTCATTAATTTATTTCATTCGGACATTAGCTTTTAATTTATTCGTAGCCTATATTTATTTATACATATACATGTACTAGTTCTTGATTATTTATTATTTATTTATACATATATGTGTACTAGTTCTAGATTATTTATTCATAGACTATACAATTATAAGTATATAAAATTTAGTTTCTCTTATTCAAAGTATTATTATTAAGTCATTTATATGGACTACTACATCATACTTATAAATGGCATAATATTCTGATAGAATGAAATGGGAGAGATTCGAAAATTTTCCTTCACTTGTGTTGAGTATATGAGTGATTTCGTTTCGATTTTTGTCTATTTTGTGTCAAACTGACAATTGAATCAATATCCTCAATTTTTCAATGATTTGGTTTAAACCGATTTCTAATAAATCTAAAAGTCAATGGTTTAGTTTTTATTTGATTCAGATCTGTTTTGGTTTGATTTTCGATTTTGATTTTAGTAAGAACTTGATTTGATTTCTAATTTTTTGTCTCGTTTTCAATTTTGGCTTTCAATTTGATTCTTAAGATATTTTTACTTTACAAACCAAAGACAATATTTTCCATAAATATCACAATATTTATAATGTTCTTACTTCATATTACACATTTAAATTTGTTCTTCCATCAAAATTAAATACCAAATAAGTTCGTATTTGGTTTGGTTTGATTTTTTTTATTGGTCATTCTATCAAGAACTAAAACCAAATCAATATCTTTCGATTTTCTAAAATATCAAACTCAATGATCTGATATTGTTCAAAAAAAAATTGAACTGATCTATTAGGTCGATTTGGTTTCTTTGATTTTCGATTTTTTTTCTTTCCCTCCTAGTTGCTTGTTTTGAAGACACCAAACTTATCCTATTTTTATATAAAGTTTAGAAAATACCCTTACACACAGACTACATCTCTCTCTATCCTTTATAGAGAAACTCTCTATCGGTGAACTCCTGGACGATATCTCTAAAGATTGATTTGTGAGCATTTCTAGGCATTTTTGGATGCGTTCTTAGACTCTCTTTTGTTCTCTGGCGAGAATCGAGGATAGGTGCGTGGTTTAGGGGCTCCACTGAGCAGTTATTCTAGAGCTGAAAAGGAGTTGTTCATGGATATGGGACGCTTGTGTGTCGTGCACGCGAAAGAAGGTTTTGAAAAGATCTCAAATGGCATTTGGCCTTTCTTTATCATGGTTATTAAGAGGGCAAAGAAGTAGAAGGTGGGAAAGTTTTATGGAAGAAAATAAACTTAAGAAAAGCATGAGAAGGGCCAGATTAGATGAAAATGAAGAGAATGAAAGGAGTAGGAGTACCTTTTAATGGTGATAAAGAGGGGGAAGGAACGAAAAACATAGAAGAGGGGAGAAATAGAAGAGAAAAATCGAGCTGCACAAAGTACAAAACAGAGAGCAAAGAATCGAAAAGGATTGCAACAAGAGAGAACGTTTTTAGTATTACTTGCTTAAAGAATACACAGAGAGGAATGTTCAATAAATAAGGAGAAAATAGTAGGTAGAAGCATTAAAACACTGATGTAAATAGACATAATAAATAAGGCAACATTAATAAGTAAAACCAATAGTAGACGGCCTTCCCACAGTACTTGCAGGTGAGGGAATAGCAGAGAGCAGAGAGAAGATGGCAGAGAGTTAAGGTGCTGTGACAGCCCCCCTCAAACGAGGCCGGACAACGACTGAAGTCAGAGTTTGATTCTCAGCGCCAAAAACGGTTGTGGAGATAACGGCTTTGTCAGCATGTCTGCAAGTTGATCCTGAGAGCGAATATGACGAACATCCAGTTTGTTGGAGAGAATTTGATCTCGAATGAAATGAGCATCAACTTCAATGTGCTTGGTGCGTGCGTGATAAACTGGGTTACGAGCTAAAGCTGTTGCAGAAACATTATCACACCAGGTAATTGAAGTGGTCAGTAAGGGAACATGCAATTCCGAGAGCAGAGAAAGAAGCCAAATAACTTCACATGCAACAAGAGACAGAGCGCGATATTCAGATTCCGTGCTAGATCGAGCAACGACAGCTTGTTTCTTGGACATCCAGGTGATGAGAGAGTTGCCAAAATGCACACAATATCCAGTCACCGATTTCCTGTCATCCGGACACGAAGCCCAGTCAGCGTCAGAGAAGCTTGTCAACTGCAAGGAAGGAGCCGGTTGAATGTGAATGCCATAGGTTTTAGTTCCTTGAAGGTAACGTAGAATGCGTTTCAAAGCTTTCCAGTGAGAAGTTCGAGGTGCTTGATTGAATTCGCTCAACTTGTTGACTGAATATGCAATGTCAGGCCGTGTGTGTTGTAAGTAATGAAGTGACCCGATAATACTTCTATATGTTTGAACATCGGTTAAGGGATCACCATCAAGTTGTGATAGTAGTTTACCAGAAAGCATAGGGGTAGGCACTGGTTTGAGATGTTGAAGATGATGTTTCACAAGGATATCTTGAACATAGTTGTTCTGAGTAAGCAGTAAACCAGCAGCAGTTGGGGTGACCTGAATACCAAGGAAGTAATGCAGCGGACCAAGATCTTTGATAGCAAAGGGAGATTTTAGTTGTTGTATGATAGTGTGAAGGAGGGCGGTAGACGAGGCAGTAAGGATTAGGTCATCCACATAAACCAGAAGATATCCAGCACCAGCAGAACCATGGAAAATGAACAAGGAGTTATCTGCCTTAGAGGGAACAAACGGCATCTGAGTGAGATAAGAATGCAATTATGCATACCATGCGCATGATGCTTGTTTCAGCCTATAGAGAGCTCTGTTAAGCTTGCAAATGTAAGAAGGGAAAAAAGGATTGATGTAACCTTGCGGTTGAGGTGTATAAACATCATCATGAAGAGTACCATGAAGAAAAGCAATTGACACGTCTAGTTGTCGAATAGACCATCCCCATGTTACAGCTAAAGTGAGAATTAACCGGATTGTAGCTGGTTTTACCACTGGGGAAAAAGTCTCACCATAGTCAACACCATGTTTTTTAAGGAAACCTCTCGCAACTAGGCGTGCTTTGTACCTATCAATATTCCCCTTGGCATCTCGTTTGATTTTGTAGACTCATTTGGTACTGAATAAATGTTTACACTCAGTTGAAGGAACGAGTGTCCAAGTGTTCTGCTGTTGAAGAGCAGTAAATTCTTCATCCATTGCCTGGCGCCATTGACTAACGATTTGAGCTTGTTTAAAATGAGATGGTTCAACCAAGGACCAGTCTATAGAGTGTGGAGCAGTGACCGTTAGTCCTCTAAAGATGGGGTTCGGTTTTGAGATGCCTGCCTTAGCACGAGTGACCATAGGGTGTTGATTAACAGCTGCCAGAACCATAGAAGTGGGGGATGAGATCAGGTTATCAGTAGGAACAGGGGATGAAGGTTGGACACTTGGAGGTGGAGCGGTGCAAGGGGGTTCAGTACAAGAATTGGGATTTTCAATTGATTCAGGAATAGGTGAAGGGGAAGTTTGATGAATGTTGGATGAAGTTGCAGAGTCCATAACTGGTATAGGGGAAAAAAATGGGGCAAAACTAGATGCAGCTTGAGTAGTGTCACTGACTGATTCAGTGGCTAATAAGTCTTGTGTAGAAAACAGATCAGCATAAGGGAATAGATTTTCATTGAACTGAACATGCCTTGAAATAAAAAGTCTTCCATTAGCACTAAGACATTTATATCCCTTGTAATGGTCATGATAACCAATAAAGATGCACTTCTCAGTATGAAATTATAGTTTGTTGGTTTGAAAGGGTCTAAGATAGGGATAACAAGATGAGCCAAACACACTAAAAAAACTATAATCTGGTAGTTTCTTATGCAGCATTTGAAAAGGAGATTTATTTTTCAATATAGGTGTAGGCATTCGATTGATTAAGTAAGTAGCAGTGTGAAAAGCTTCCCACCAGAACTTCAAGGGCATGTGAGCTTGAGCAAGAAGAGACAACCCGGTTTCAACTACATGTCTATGCTTTCTTTCAACTCTCCCATTTTGAGAGCTAGTATAAGGACAAGCCATTTGAACCCCAATACCCAACTGTTGACATAAATTAGCAACTGGTTTAAATTCTCTTCCCACATCACAACGGATCGTTTGGATTTTAGAGTTAAATTGTCTCTCAACTAGTCGTTGGAAATCAGTGAAAGCCATAACAGTTTCAGACTTGGATTTAAGTGGGTAGATCTAAGTATGCCTTGTGTGATCATCCAAAAAAGCAACATAATAGTTGTAACCTTCGTTGGAGGAAATAGGAGCAGGTCCCCACAAGTCCATATGAATAAGAAGAAGTGGTTTAGTTGCTTGAGAAGTGGAAATTGAAAATGGTAATTTATGAATCTTCCCAAATTTACAAGCCTCACAAAACAACAGATTTTCATTCCCTTTTACTGAAGACTTACATTGAGACAAAATTTGACCTAAAATTCTACTAGAATGGTGGCCCATTCTTTGATGCCAAATCCCTTTTGTACAAGCAACAAAAACAAGATGTGAATTGTTTGTCAAATTCTTCTTGACCTGTGGTAAGGTGGTCTCGGAAATGTCTTTACTTTTAGCAAGTTTAGGCAGGCTGTGGCTGGTAGCTGCTCCAAAATGAATCACCTTATAAAGTTCTTGATCAAGTTTCCCTAGGATCAGAATTTCCTGGGTGTTTGGAACCTTAACAACACAGAAAAGGTGATTAAATGTAACCGTTATATTATTGTCTTGGGTGAGTTTTGATATGCTTATCAAGTTTTTCTTCATCATAGGTACATATAGAATGTCTTTCAAAACTAAATCTAAGCCTTTAGTTCGAAGATGAGCAACGCCTAAGCCTAAAATAGGAACCTGAGTTCCATCACCAACAGAGATGAAATGCTTACTAGAAGATTCTCCTTGCAGGCTCATTCGACTCATGTTAGAGGTGACATGATTTGTAGCTCCGCTATCCAAATACCACATTTCATCTCGTAGAGTTTCTAGAAAAGTCATGAGAGCTATAGTAGAAGTTGAATTTGTTTGAGTAGGCTGCCTTGAGGGTGCATTTGTTCTTGGAGCATATCGATTGTAGCAGACTGCTGCAATATGGCCAATTTTTCCACAAATTTGACATTTTTCAGTAGAATAAGGAGCATACCTGTCTTGTCCCTTCCATTTACCTCCTTTCCCTTTTTTATTCGAGTAGCCTTGAGGTGAAACATTTCTTGGAGGCTGTTGTCCCTGATTTCTTTTCTGATTTGAGGAGTTTCCGGAACTACCACTAAACTTGAGCTTGTTGTTAGAAACCAAGCAGAAGGTTGAAATAAGGAAGAGTTACCTCTGAGATTTTGAAGTTTCTCTTGTCTTAGCTCATAGGAAATGAGTTCATATTGTAGTTGCAGCCAGTCAGGTTCATTGTTGCATAGAACACAAACAATAGGGTTGTAATCTTCGTCTAAACCAGCTAAGATATATGAAGCCAACGTCTTTGAATCAATTGAGTTTCCAGTCATTGTCAGGTTATCGCTGTATTCCTTCATTTTCATCAGATATTCTGTCATTCTCATCGTTCCCTTTCGAGTTTGTTACAGCATTTACCTGTTGTAATCTTCCTGAGACCTTGAATGGATTCCATAGCAGTTTTCAATTGCTTTCCACAGGGTTTGAGAGGTGTTATGACCCATTACTTGAATGGCCATTTCGGGTGTCAATGAACTGTATAGCCAGCTGACTAGTAATTGATCAGTGATGGTCCAGACGTCTCTTTCATGATTCAAGAAGGTCATTCCTCTTGGGTCGTCTTCAGTTGGTGGAATAATAACAAACTTCTCAGAACAAGGATTGCTTCCATCTAGATATCCTTCAACCTTATATCCCCTAAGAAGAGGGAGAATAATGGTTTTCCAGAGAAGAAAATTACTTCTATCTAGTTTGATTGCAGTTACCTGATTCATGAGATTTGAGCAAGACAAGTATCCCACTGGAGTATTTTTGATGTTTGACAAGTATCCCTTGACTTCCTTCATTAATCTTTGCCTTCTCTTTCTCTGCACGTCGATCTGCTTCCACCTTTCTCTGAGTTTCTTGATCGATAGAAGCCACTGATGGATCGGCATGCTCTGATACCAAGAAGAGAAAAACCGAGCTGCACAAAGTACAAAACAGAGAGCAAAGAATCGAAAAGGATTGCAACAAGAGAGAACGTTTTTAGTATTACTTGCTTAAAGAATACACAGAGAGGAATGTTCAATAAATAAGGAGAAAATAGTAGGTAGAAGCATTAAAACACTGATGTAAATAGACATAATAAATAAGGCAACATTAATAAGTAAAACCAATAGTAGATGGTCTTCCCACAGTACTTGCAGGTGAGGGAATAGCAGAGAGCAGAGAGAAGATGACAGAGAGTTAAGGTGTTGTGACAGAAATTAAAGTGAAGTCGAGGGTTAAGAAAGGGAAATAAGAGGTCAACCATTTGGCTGGAGCTTTCTTTTTGGAGGAGAAATGACATCCTGAAAGTCGCTTAGTGGTATTTATTTGAGATTTTATATGGAAGTTATTTTGAGCGTTTAGTAATAATTTTTGTTTGTACGAATAGTGTTTGTGGATGAGTTTTGAAATGTGTTTTTATTTTTGATAAGATGTGCATTTATGAATATTTTTAAATTAAAAATACTTTTTAAAAATATATATGAATAAATAAAAGTTAAAAACTATTAAAAACTATTAAAAAATTAAAAAAAAAAATCAAATTAGCACGTAGCACCTGGTCACATCCATTCCCTCACTACCCGACAGCTTTTGAGAAAAAAAAACATTTCTATGGAGACTTGAGATCTTGAGGGAACAGAGAGCCCAAGTGTTCAACCAGCTGCGCGCCACCCATTGAAGACAAAATTCCTTAGATGTTCATTGATATAAATAACATATATTTTATTCTTTAGTTTTACTATATATTTTTTTCGTTAAATTAATATGAAATTATGTAATTCATGACAATTTTAAGTTATCTTATAAATTAGGTGCATGGAGTTTTGTTATAACCTAAAAATATCCCGAAAGACTCGGAAGAGGTCGGGACTCGCACGAAGAACAGAGAAGCCAACGCCATCCCCCCGGGGTCAGCCAAATGGAGGCCTCGACCCCCAGGGGGCCGACCAAAGTCCAATGTCGACCCCCCGGGGGTCGGTCACGCCAATGCCGACCCCCCGGGGGTTAGCCTCGCCACTTCCGACCCCTCAGGGGTCGGCCAAATGGCGGCCATAACCCCTTGGGGTCGGTCGAGTCCATGTCGTCCCTCTGGGGATCTACCAAACAAGTCCGACTCCCCTAGGGGTCGACCAAGGAAGGCCAGGACCCCTCGGGGTCGGCCCTTGCAGCCTCACCCTCCTCCGGTCCAACAACGAGTAGGTCAATCCGAGTGGATTGACTGTGGAGGTCAGGACTCCCCCCATAGTCGACCAAGCCCAAGTAACGTTTGGAGGCGTCGCACCCCGTGGCGTTTACCAGTTATAACGAGTAGGCTAGCGCGATTGGGTTGACCGTGGAGGTTAGGACTCTCCTGTGGACGAGTCGACCGAGTCCAAGTAATGTTTGGAGGCGTCGCACCCCGTGGCGTCACCCGTTACAACGAGTAGGTCAGTCCGAGTGGGTTGGTCGTGGAGGTTAGGACTCTCCCCCAGGAGTCGACCGAGTCCAAGTAACCCAGGAGGACGATGCACCCCGTGGCGTCCCCGGTTACAACGAGTAGGCCAACCCGAGTGGGTTGGTCGTGGAGGTTAGGACCCGTAAGAGTTGACCGAGTCCAAAGCTGACCTCTGAGGAGGGCGATCGAGTAGGCTAACCCGGGTGGGTTGGTCGTGGAGGTTAGGACTTTCTTGTGGATAAGTCGACCAAGTTCAAAGTAGCACTAAGAGACGCGGCACACCCATGGCATCCTAGTGCTGCAACGAGAAGTGAGCTACAGCGGTTACGATACCGGTTGTTATAAGAGTCAAGTCATTTCTCCCTTTCAAGGGGCGATTCCGGAGCTAAATATTCTTGAGCTATTCCTAAGTTCTAATATTACTCTCCCTAAACCCGTTTCTAACTTAAGTATCGGAGGCCCTGTGGCTCACACCACACCGGTGTGTCCTAAAATTCATTCTTTTTTGCAGGCCTTTTCGTCCTCAGATAAACAAATTCATTGTGGATATCTGTTGACCATTTTTCGGCATCAACAAGTTTATATGATTTAAAAATCTGAACTTTAGTTTCATAGTTTGGAGAAATATAAAATTTAGTCTCTACAATTTAGAGAAATGTATAAATTATTCCATATGGTTTAAAATTATATAATTTAGTCTTTAATAAAACCTAAAAAATAGTACATGTTATTGGTAAATTGTAGGCAAAGTAAATACCTAAATGTAACTTTTGATGTATAAATGATGAGTTTTTTTGTCCAATCAATTACTTATCTCTCACTCTCATGATTAAACACATAAACAACTAACTTCTACGTATTTTATTCACCAACAATTATGAACAAGATAGGCTATTTTTTAGATTTTATCAAATCATAAGGATTAAATTCTAATTTTTAAAACACAAGGGACTAAATTGTCGATTTTTAAAACATAAGAGACAAAAGGCCTAACTTGACACATAGAGATAAAAGATGCAAGGAGAAAAGGCTTTGGTGAAGATGTCAGCTAACTGAAGATTGGATCAGATGGGTAGTAATTTGAGGATGCCGACTGAGATTTTTTCTCTTACAAAGTGGCAATCAAGTTCAATATGTTTGTCCTTTCGTGAAAAACTAGATTATTAGCCAAGTGCACAACAGCTTTGATTGTCGCAAAACAATACCTGGGAGGTGACATGGGAACTTGCTAGTCACTTAAACAACCATAAAATTTCACAAGTTGTGAATGCAATGGCCTTGTATTCTACTTCGAACATAAAATCGTGGTATGCTTTTTTAATTTCCGTGATACCAAGGAATCTCCTAAGAAAATGCAGAACACGGTTGTAGACTTTTGTGAATAAGGACATAATGTCCAATCGGAGTTAAAAAGAGCTTGCAAAACAAAATTCTTAACTATAGGGAGTAATATGTCATGACCTGGTGTACCTTTTAATTATATCTAAGCAGATGATGGACTGAAGCCAAGTGAGATTGTCAAGGAGCCGATACAAACTGACTAAGTCTGTTTATTGCAAATGTAACATTCGGGCGAGTAATTGTCAAATATATTAGTTTTCCTATAATACGACAATAGGAAGTTGGTTTGCTCAATAAGGTATCTGAATCTAAAAATAAAGGAGTAAATGTTAGTTTTTGTAAGTGATTCATGGGTAAAGGTTTTAGGTTTTTCTCCCAACAAACGAGCTTTCTCTACCATTTGCAACATGTAATGTCTTTGACATATGAAAATGCCCTTTTGAGACTGTGCCAGCTCAAGACCAAGGAAAAAACATAGGGGGCAAGATCTTTTAAGTTTGAACTTGGTGTCCAACAAGTCCTTAACTCTACGAGAGATCCAAAGTTTTTCCCAGTAAGAATTATGTCATCAACATATACAACCAACGCCATAAAAGTAGTTTTAGAACCTTTGATAAATAAAGAATGATCAGCTTGAGACTGAATAAAACCAAGGGCCAACAATGTAGAGGAGAACTTTGCAAACCATTGCCAAGATGCCTGCTTGAGGCCATATAAGGATTTGTTGAGTCGACAAGCTACGAGACCTTGGATTGATGAGTTGGTTGCTTGTCTGTACCCTATAGGTAGATCCATATAAACTTCTTTGGTAAGTTCCCCATGAAGGAAGGCATTGTTGATGTCTAACTAGAATTAAGACCATTGGTGTGTGACTGCCAAGGTAAGGAGGACACGAACTGTGACAAGCTTGGCGATAGGGCCAAAAGTATCAATGTAGTCTAAGCCTTCTTGTTGCATGTATCCTTTGGCAACCAACTGTGTCTTGTAGCGCTCTATCGTTCCATTAGCGTGATATTTGATTTTATAAACTCATTTGCTCCCAATTGTTTTCTTCACAACTAGTAGTGAAACAACATTCCAAGTGTTGTTAGCTTTCAAAGCATCTAGTTCTGTGGTCATAGCTTCATGCCAATGAGTATAGGTGAGAGCGTGATGGTAGAAACTAGGCTTATAAGTAGATGAAAGTTGAATGGAAAAAGCTTGGAAAGAAGGATTAAGTTCGTTGTAGGAAACAGAGTGTTAGAGAGGATATAGTGTGGATAAAGGATGAAGAAGAAACAACGATATAGTGATAGTCTTTGAGATAGGATGGTTTGTTATGTAGTCGGGTAGACTTTCGGAGAACAAGTTTGTTTATGGGGAAAGGATGTGGACTTGGGGTCTATTGATGGTCGTGTATCGTGAGACCTATTGGATGATAAAGGAATATTGTAGTAAATGACTTCATCTGCTAAGGGATAATTTTCAACATGATAGAGTCAAGTTCGGGAGAAGATGTAGGTAAGTCATAAGCAAGGGCTATAGGATCTGGACAAGAACTAGGATTAGGCAGAACATTTATTAAAAGGTTGTCTTCGACATCGAAGAGACATTTAGGTCATGTATAAGAGTTGGAGTTGTGGATAAATGAAGGTCAGTAAAATTTTGAGCAGGCGTCTGATGTGAAATATCATAAGGACATGGAAAAGAATGGTTGAGTTGTGTTGTCATCGGGATCGGTTACATAGTGGAAGGGAAAAACATGTTCTCTATAAACCACGAAATAAGAATCTGGTTAGTTTAATTATTGAGAAGTTTGAAACTTTTCATACCTACTAGATATCCGAGGAACACAAATGGTATGACCTGTGGACTATATTTGTGTCAAAACATAAACACCCAAATACCCTTAAGAGTGTGTAGTCAACAGGCTTGTTATAGAGCTGCTCAAAAGGCGTCTTCCACTCGAGGAAATCGTCTTTTGCACAAAAAATTGAAGGTCTGGCTTGCAAATAAATCAAAAGGATGGAATCTATATATATATATATATATATATATATATATTTTTTTTTTTTTTTAATGAAATCTAAATAACGAAGATAAGATTTTCGTTCCAGCTCATCTCATTTTAGTCCCGTACAAGTTTATCCCTATTGCTAATTTGAAGTTAAAATCTATTGAGTAAAATAAAAACAATTTTTTGGTTGGATCATTTTGGAGATGAGTTCTTTTTTTTAATGTTTTCAAATGTCTAAGTTAAGTAGATGTACTTTCATTGAAGCATAAAATTTATTTAGTTAGTTTTTTACTTTTAGAAAAAGTTAATCTAGTCAAAGCGAACACTAAACTGACATCAATGATGTATTATCAACTACAAGATCTCTCTCAATCTCCCTTGTACTAAAAACAAAATCTATTATTTTGTTCATGCCATTAGCTTATTCATTTAAGTTGATTGGTGGATGAAGATGGTATCAAGAGAGGAGGTAGTGAGTTTGGATCAAAGGAGTACATTAATATTATTAATTTATTGCTCTGGCTGGTGTAAGGAGTAATATGATAAACTTTTGGTTCTTTAAGCTTCTTAATAATATGAGTTGTAACTACCTAAACTAATTTGCACTCGCAGGATAACCATTAAGGGAAAAAAAAAAAAAAAAATACAATCATGATTTTGGTACAATGATGTGTCCACGATAGAACAAACTAAATTGGAAAACACCTAGTGAACTTCTCTCTGCTGTAAAAACTATGAGGAAAGTACCAAAATTCCTTCCGCTTCACAAGCTATATTCAGCCTTGGTCTCAATAAAAGCTTGAATTGACGGTTCTCTCCCGAGAAATTCGGTTAAGACATCGATTGGTTCTTTTGCACCTCCTGGAGCCAAAACCTGCCACATTAGATTGGGAAAAGATTATTCAATGAGGCAGCCAGACTCTTAATTAAGATTGGACGCGGCCTAGAAAATTTGTATGTTCCCTCCTAATAACTCGTTTGCAGCTTCATTCTCATGCATTCTAGTACAAAACTAATAACCTCGTTTTTAATAGTCTCCTTGGGGAAGAAAGATGGGTTAATAATGGACAGGATAAGTAATCAAAATGTATTATTACCTTGTTTCTAAACTTCAAGCCAGTCTGCTGGTTCAAAAGTTCGCCACGGAACATTGAGACAAATATATCAGCCGAAAAAACCTGCAACAGTTAGTTAGGTTGCTGCTCATGATTTAGGTAAACAAATATAACCAATGCTCTTACATAAGTGCTCGCGACCATCTTCTCTTTACAATTTACACAATGAACAACTATTCCATCAGTGAATTACTAAAGATTTCCGAAAATTACATGTTAAACACAGGCATATATTATAGTCATCTGGCCTATAACATTGGTAGGAGATTAAATCCTGACTGCAATTGATTGAATCCATAACCTTTAAGCACTTTATGACTTACTAGGTTTAGGCCAACTGCATATATTTATTAGTAAAGCTAAAGCATATTCCAAATCATGATCTAATTGTCAAAAAGGGTCTAAGACGTGATAGGATTCAATACATGATAGTCACCTACCTAAGAATCAATTTCGTCTAGACATTCACAGATATCAAAAATTAAAATTAAATAAATAGAGGATATTCCAAAAATAATTCACGTGCTTAAAAGTGTAATGTATACCTCACTCCATATACGACTATAGCAAGCCGCTTCATAACCAATAGCACTACATGGAAAGCATGAAGCAGGATTGGTTCCCTCTAGCATGGGTAAACCTAGCATTACCTGGGAAAATGCCGTTATATGAAAACCTAAACTCTTAAGTTCATAAAAAAATACTGAAAAAATATTACCTTCAAATGGAGATGCTTGAATAATTCAATAATGTCGATATCTTCAGCACAATGTATAATTTGATCAAAAAGACCTACATACAATTACATACATTGTCCAAGTTATACAATGAAAAAGAACGCATGTGATGGATAAGAGTGCAAGAAGAATGTGGCCGCATATTGAGTTGCAAATATGAAGAAATAATATCTTACTGGAAATGCCTTTTAGGGGTAGAAATGGATTTTGAAATTTTGTGATACAGTTCTCTCAAGTCTTTGGGCCAATGCTGTCAAAGCAATGATTTTGATTCTTTGGTATGAAGATTCAGAGTAATTTACCTAAAGGTCCAAATGATATTTGAAGAAAACATCTTGCTTCTTCTCGAACTGCCTGATCAAGATCTTTTTGAACTCGTTCTCCTAATCTAATGATAGTTGGTGTGCATTTATCATTTATGTAATAAGACCACACTCATAGGAGGTGGGACATGTCTACTACTGTAGCTTTTCAATCATTGAATGAAAATCCATTTCTTGTTTTGCCAAAGAGAGAGAGAGAAGAAGAAGAAGAAAGTGAACGGAGAACAAGAAATGACATACAATAAAGAACTTCTTGCTTCAACTTCAGAGCAGAAAAAGAGTGTCGCCATTTTTTCAGTGATTCACATACTTCATCCGAAATGGACACTGTAATATCCTGAACATTGCAAAGAGAAAATATGGGTTAATACTTGCAATAATAAAATACTACGAAAACGTGACTCAGGTAAAATGTAACCATCACAAATGGCCCTTGACCATCTTATCAGAATCAGTGTTTTAAAAAGTGTTTTGCGCACAAAAACGCAACGATACTTTGGAGCCTAAAGCGCAAGGCTCACAAAAGGTGCGGACACTCATAAGATTCAACACATGGCAGTCACCTACATAAGAATCAATTTTTTTCAAGATGCACCTTTAACAGAAAACCAAAAAATATATATACATGTGTATATTTACACAAAACATATATATTAATCTCTCTTTCAATATACAATTTTTAACACAATCGCCCCTTAAAAAACATGAAACTGTTAATCTCAAATAAAAATTTTGAAGTTCTAATGATCAAATTTATGGTCACTAAATACATATTCATCTTCATCCACTCCTTCATTAGCGATAATTAGAAAGAAAGAAGTGAATTGACAATGACGTTTTTATTTTTTTTTAAATAAAACTCCTAAGTAATTGTTGATTAAATTTGAAATACAAAAAACAAATAGAGAAAAACAAATAAAACATTATAGTTTTACTTAGATTCAAAAAAACATAAATAAAAAGCTCATAATTGCATGCATAGGGCTTCATGAAAGCGCTCGCCTGTTGTAGGCTTTTATATTCGCACCTCGTCTTTGCAAGGGAAGGCGCTAAAAAGTCAAGTGATTTAGATCGGTTATATTACAAGGTTTTTCCATCTATGGAGTTGAATACGTTGAAATACACCAGATTTCCAAATAACGATGCCTAAGAAAATGTTGATATAAATGCATTACCCAGTGTTTTAAAAAGCCCACTAAGGCGCGCGCATAGGTTCAAGGCACACTTCATGCGAGGCTCGGTTAATAAGGCAGGCGCCTTTTGACGTATAAGCCCTAAGGTACACCTAGGCACGCACCTTGTGGGGTTTTGTTTTTCTTTTGTTTTATTTTACTCTTTTACCCATAATTTTTGTGTTTTGTCTCCCTATAAGCTTTGGTTGTGCAAATATTTGAAGCACACAATAAGTCTTTTAAGGTATTGAAATATTTTGAATCACTTATGTATATTATTCTTAATTAAAACTTAATTTCTTTTCATGAAAATGATAGTTAATAGTTGAATTCTATGTATTTTTATACAATTCTTAATTAAAACTTCATTTCTTTACATGAAAATGAAAGTTAAATGTTGAATTTTATGTATTTTATATATTATTCTTAGTTAAGCTTCATTTATTCCCATAAAATGAAGGATAATAGTTAAATTTTATGTGTGTTTTATATCATTATTGTTAAAAACTTCATTTCTTTCCATAAAGTGTTTTGATTGTGCATATATTCATTTTTTTTTTATTTATGTTTTTTTTAAATACAATGCGCCTTGAGTAAAAAGCTCGCGCCTTTTGTGCACCTTGCGCCTCAGGCTCCATAGGGCCATAACGCCTTAGTGTGCCCTGGGCTTTTTAAAAGACCGGCTTACCTGATGGAAACCAGATAGCAACTTCAAAGAGACGCTTTCATAGCACCTATAAAATGAATACAATCATTAATAGATGGATGCAGTTGTTGATTAAACTAAGGAATATTACAATTTATTGGCTACCAGTTCTCGAGAATCTGAGCAGGGATCTCAACGAAGTCTGGATCAACACGCAACCCTGAGATCCTAGTAAATGATGCACGATTGCAAATATGTTGAACCTAAAATTCAAATCAACAATTTCAGGAAATATTGCACGTGGGTTATAAAAGGATGATTGGACAAACACTAAAATTCTGGATTGTTAAGGTAGTTTATCCCAAAGACATCATTTAGTTAGGATGCCATCACACCTCCATAAGAAGACATCATAACTTCCATCACAAGATTTTGGTCACCACGTTTATAGTCAATCTTGTCTGTCTAAGATGTAGGTGAAATCAAGCAAGGGAGGTCTTGTGCCAGTTAGGGGCATGGCCAAAGCCAATGACCACAATATGTATTTATCAAGAGTCAGATTCTATCGAACTCAGGGAACTTGCCTCAACTATCCTAATTCTGACCATCTTCCAAAGTCAAACCACAACAAATATCCTCTTCTAGGTTCTAATTGTGTGATGTCTTGGTTAGAAAAGAAATATACAAAATATATCATACCACATGGCCGAATTCGTGGAAAAGATTAACCACTTCAGTGAATCGCATCAACCCAGCATGAGCACAAGCATCCTTTTGTAACTGAGATATCAGTAATGCCACAGGTATCTAATCAAGAAAAAAAATAATTTATGAGGATACAGTTTTTAAAGAATTATCATAAAAACTATTGTTCATTGGTTGGTCGCTGTCGATTTTTGGTGACAATTGACACCGAACCGACCCTATCGGTTTACTTGAAAATAAAATCGAACCGACCGATCAGTTAAGTCGGTCGGATTGGTTAGTTAAGCCATTCAAAATGGTTAGTTAGGTCGGTTATGTCGATTAATTCATCTTAATTATTTTTTCTTTTTTTTAATAAAAAAACATATTCATCATATATTGAAATTTTAAAAATTAATTAAAAAAAATGAACATACCAAATACTTTTTAAAAACACATTTAAAATTAATTTAATTTTACAATAATTTAATAATAAATATAATTAATCAAATGAAAAATATGAATATTATATGAAGGAATTTATAAAATTCGATTAAATATGTTTTTAACCGACACCGATCGATTATACTTGTAAACCAACCGACCGCCCTTAGTTCGGTCGGTCCCTACGTTTCAACTTAGAAGTACAAGTTTCTTGATGCACATGTACATAAGGTCACTGTGATTATAATGATCCACACGTAGCATGCAACTTGTAAGAGAGTAAACATTGGATTCCTATTAAATTTCTTTCTTGTCAAAGACTCAAAATAGTAACATGCAGAGAAAATGAGAAAAACATTCATGATGCATATGCAGATCTGATTCTGGTCAATAAAGTCCAATTCAATTAGATATCCAGTTCCCATTCTCATCATTCATATTTTAATTTCATTCATGTTTCCATTATTTTGAAAAGAAAGCTGGAAGGTATTAAATAACTATTTGAATTTCCTATTCATATATCAAACATTAAAGTGGGAAGGAAAAGCCAAAAAGGTGCCCTACTCAATAACAATAATGTGTTTCATTTCATGTGGCTTATATCCTTAGATGAAAAATGAAGCCGATAATATATTTATAACATTTAACAAATCTCAAAGAGCCAACAAGAGCATAGCTGAACTTCCAAAAAGTATGTGCTTATAACCAAGAGGCGGTTCTAATCACCCACCTCAATTATTGAAAAAAAAAATATATCATAAAAGTTACAGGAGAAGGTACGTAAAGCTAAGACTAGGAAGTAAATTTCAGTCCCCCCACCACTATTTTTAAAATATGAAATCGTATTGAGATTGATAAGCTGCTTGAGAAACAGAAATTTATCAAATTGAGCCCTGATTATTACTAATTCATAAATAAGGGAATGCCTACATAAAATAAATAAACAATAAAAAGGGGAGAAATATCAAGAACAGTTCAAAAACCACAACAATGCAGCATTAAAATTTAAGTAGATTACAAATATTACCTGTCGCGTACCATTTGATAGCAATGCACTGTTTTGTAGGGCCACCACACATGTGTGAATGTATTTTCCCTCCCTAATCAAGTACAAAACATAAATTCATCCACCAATGAAAACATAATGACAAGATCGATTGTATAATATGTTTGAAGTCCTAATCAAACCTTGAGTAAAGATCAAGAAAGAAGTAACCAATTAGTTCACCAGAGTTGAGGTCAAAAACTGAGTATAATTTAACGTCATAATGCCATACCTCTGCATCTATCACTTCCTCAAACCTTAAACCTGGTGCAGCAAAAATTCAAATACAAAATTGCAATTGTAGTACTAAATTTTTGAGGCAAGAAGAAATGCATGAGTAAATGCAGTAGGATCATGCCCTTCAAAATGTTTTTTAATGAAAATGATTACCGAAGAGGTCTTGCATTATCTTGAAGATCCCAGATAAAACCAAAGAAACTGGAAAGTATTGCTTAAGAGTCACAAAGTCCAGATTGAATTCTTGAACTTCTACCTTTTTGACATAGTACAATAAATCCTCCATACCAAATGGACTTTCTCCTTCCTCTTTCTTCTGATGTCTCATAATACCCAAGTAAGTTGCATGAAACCATGTTATGGAAAAATACTTGACTGACTGAGCTAACCTTTAGTCCCTTCAAGCTGACCAGCTCCTTGGCAGCCAAATCTGTTAAACTATCAGAGATGTTTTCCAAGAATTCAAATACCTGGATAAAAATGCAGGTAATTACCAGCCTAAAAGGTGACAAGTTTCCCTTAAAATAGAGAATAAACGAAACTAGTTGGTGGTTCTTCTTAAAGTTCAGTCAATACTTCGTCACAAATACACTTTTTTAGTCCCATCTTACTTTTTTTATTTCTTAAAAGTTATAAATATATACGATAAACAAAGAGAATTGGCATCTTTGACAACCTTAGAGGATGACCTTGCCATTCTATAGCGAACAGCGTAGTCTGCATAGTTTGAATAGCCTTGTAAACGTGCAAATTTGTGACGCAGAAGAACCTGAAAATTTAGAAGAAAAAAAACGTTAAACAAATACTTTCTGGAAACTTCCATGTAAGCAAGATTTGTTCTCCAATAGTTGAAGCTCGGTCATCATATTTAAGTTATCGTTTAGAAAAATGAAGCATGGCTATATCTTCCAACATGAATCTACACTTGGTTTTCACTAGCAAATATACCAAATTTCAATCTAATTTTTTTAGTTTGATACTGATGTGAAAGACGCCAATTTTCCATCTTTTAACAATATTTACTCCATTCCACAAACGTGAAATAGGAATATTATTTTTCATAAACAGTCTTTAGAAAGGAAAAAAAGAGGAAATTTTATTTGCCAAAGTGATTATGACCTCCAAATCAAAACTTGCTTGGTAAAATTAAATTTTAGAAAAAAAATCATTTTTAAAGAAATCACGACAGCTTGCCCTCTTTTCAAGTGTAATAAGTTAGTGTAAAGTAAAAAAAAGTTCAGACTTTCAGTTCTTTAATATTTGAAAACCAAGAGATTATCCATATAAAATCATTTTAAGAATTTGATGAGAAATTAAAATGATGGCTTCCCTCATAAACTTAATATAAATTAAGTTAATGGGTCACATGAAGGCAAAGCTCGGAACTTAGAAACCAATTTGAAGTTTAAATTAGCTTAAAAAGAAGAGATAATCAAGTTAATTACCAAATTTTCTAGAATAGAAAGATTCACTTCTCCACATCTCTTTCCATATGCCATTGCCACCATCCTCCTTGTTGCGCCAACCTTAAAACAAGTAGCGTTAATATTGTCAGTACATGTTTATCCTTCGAATCTATGATATGAACATCTCAACATCACAAATGTAACCCAACTCAAAAACTTCAGCCATTGAGTTTGTAAGCAGAAAGTCACATAATACTACTTTCAATTAAAGCTAGAAGTTCGTGCTATTTTTTTTTTAATCTATCCTTTTGTGTTTCAGCTCAAGATTTTTCACAATTTTTAATATATCGTGCAAATTGTCAAAACTAATATTCAAGTTATAGGCTAAATGTTTTCGAAGAATTTCAGCATCATGTTCATAAAGGACTAAAGCTTCCAAACTTTACTTATTCCTTCCATTAAATTTGACATATTAAATATAAATAATTTGCATTAAGTTCTTGAAGGTTACGTGAGAATCTAACTTTATGGAGTAGTTCAAACTAAGAACAGATGAAAGATACAATAAAATACACAAAAAAGAATACATATAAATAGGTTGAGTCCAAATTTTGAACTAGTTGGACAAGATTCCGAATTGCTTTTTGGTTCAGAAGAGCATACCTTGCAATGTTCTAACACTGCCGCAATGTGATGGCTTTTCAAGATCACCTTAAATTTACCATTTTCAGATTTAACAAGACTCTGAACGGAGAAGAGATAGTAAGTACATTAGTTGAATCCAATAAAAAAAGTACACTAGTTGGCACTGTGGGAATAAATCGAAACTTATGTTCCTAAAAATTGGAGTAGTTCCAAATTTATAAAGTATAAATAGTGTTTTCAAAGCCCAAGGAGGAGCGTAAGGCGATACTCTCCTTGATCGCCTCAAAGCAAGAGGCGATAAAAAAGCGAAGCCTGAGTGAAGAGAGGTGCAACTAATAAATGCATAACTAAAAATATATTGAGCATAAATTGATATATAAAACATTTATTTAAGTAAAATTCAAATTAATACATAATAATATTAAAAAGTAAAAGAATAAAAAAGCACACAATTTATGTTATTATATGATATACCATACAATATTACATTATTATTTGCATAAAAAGTAAAGTTAAGTAAAAGTATAAATAGCAAAAGATTTACATCAAGTAACTCTAATAAAAATTAAACAACACACACAGGCATATATATATATATATATTTGAAATAACAATTAAACAAATTCAATATTTTTAATAGAGATATTGTATGGTTGTTGGACTTCTTCATGAACTAATTCTAGGTTGGTATTAAGTTAACATATTGATAAATAAAGAAAATTTTAACAAGGCGCAACACGGTTTATGTGCAAGGCGAAGACCTTGAAAATACAATTCATATTAACAAGGATAAACCATTCAGTCCATCACGTATCATAGTGAACATATTCTTCAAATTTTCAGTCACACTTATTCTTAATCATTGATCAACAGAAATCTTTATTTGTAACTTCCATGTACTTTACTGCCAACATCCTCATTAATTTTCCACCGATATTTAGACATTTCTGCACGTCCATCCATTGATTCAACATCGTCATAAACGGTGAATAAACATTTCTATTATATCATAGAAAATGAAATGTCACTATTACTACAAATGTAAATAATAATAAATTTGGACTTATTTAAAAATGTTAAATTTTATTTGTTGATTTAAAGATTGTTTGTGATTGTTCCATAAATATCTATCGGTGTCAACATTTTATTGATATTTCTATCAACATTTGCACAAACTTGAGATCTCAACATTTCCATGGACGTCAATCTTTAAAACCTTAGCTTATAACCACTAAGCATAGATGTTCCTAATGAAGCTAGTTTGAATATTAAAGCAAATCATAAAGCACATAAGTAACTCCAAACATCCTGTCACCAGAAAATGTGAGACTACAAGTACAATACAACATGAGACTTCAAATAAAAACACGAAGAAGAAAATGTGATATAATGCCACCAGAAAGGAAAGCTAACAAAAAGAATTTTATAGGTCGGTATAGAGTTTATGCATGGGCATTAATGTATTATACAACTTAAACATATAAAACGAGAAGAAAGAACCCAAACCTCAAAAAATTCTCTAGGTAAACCATCCAATTCAGCCTTGCTAAGAAGGATGAATGTACCATCGTCGTTCAGATTTTGAATATAACGGAGGCTAAGCTCTTCAATTTGCACCCTCAATCGCAGAAATTCCTCCCTCTTTGTTGAAGTAAGGTTTAATCCATTTCGCTCAAAGTCTCTAACCTGTCACTGATTGAAAAGAATCACCACATGTTTTGAGCAATTGGAGCAAGTAAATTTAAATGTCATAAAAAATAACCAAAATTGACTAGGTAGGCTGCTTTATCATATTTTAGTGCAGATTCTGGGGCTTGGACTGTTGAACTGTTGATCATCAAAACTAATTAGAGGGGTGAAGAGTTGTTTTTAAATCGATGGGGTTCCTTTAAAAATTTATGTTGCAAATGCATACATTGCCAATGAACCTATATTTTCTTAGGAATAACATCTTCAGTTGTTCATGAAATTGGCCATTTGCTGAAATAAGTTTGGGAAACCAAGTTCCAAAAAATAAGTGTCTGAATATGTTTCCACCCATACACAAAGCAGGAGGAACAAAAAAAATCAACAATTGTGAGGGTGGTGGTTAAACCGGCCTCTAGGAGCCTTAATCCACCAATGCTCAGATTGGCAAAATAAAATTAAGTCTTGCTATCTTAGTTCTTTATAATTTAAACTTTAGACTACATTGTATTCCATGCAATTATTTTAGTAGTTAGATTTAGTAGCTATCTTTTCCACTGAGAGAGAATATACATATCACTCTATTTAGAAAAAGAAAGTATAAGAATCTAGCTATATTACAGCCTACTACAAGTCCATACCAAGCACTGTACAAAACGCTTCTGTTCAGCAGTTGTCTGCTCCCCACTCGTAGAAAAGGCTTTGACAACCAGATACACATCTTCACGTTTGCTATTTAGCCCACGGATAAAACAAAACAATGAGTTCTTTAACTGACAAGGGCATGCATATCTATCGTGCTCTGGAGTTTGTTCAGAAAAACAAAACTATGGAAAGATAGTTTAATATGGACATGTTAGTAAGTAAACTTTCAATGTAACTAATTTTGTTTCTTGTTCAATAAAATTGATTCCTATGGCATTAATTAAGAATCCAGATACATAATTCGCTTCATTTTGTTCTCCTTCATATCATGGCAACAATTTACATTTTAAAGTATGGATATGCCCCTTTAAATCATACAGAGTGAGGGACAAGGTGTAATCAGATTAAGCCTTCAAAAGCACCCTGAACCAAATATATGAAATCTTTCAAAATAAAATTATATATATTAAAAAAGAGAGATAAAATTAGTAATACCTGCACATCTGAACATGAGCATCTATTCTCCGCTCTGCTTCATCACTCGCTTTGTGCACGTCATCTGAAGTAGATATTAGTTTCGGAAACACGCATGATTGAACTAGTGAAAATTGCTCGGCCTCTAAATCAGCCAGTGGTGAAATTACATTTGAATATGTAACCTGCAAACTTCAGTTGAGTTATCGTAAAGAGTAACTACGAACATATCAAAAATCAAATTCAGGTTGTAAGCAAAATTAAGAGTTTGTGATAAGAATACTACACAAATGTAGTCTATTTATATCTCTACATCCAAATTCACGTTAATCAATTCCAATTTTATGAGGCGAACATTGTGTACTGACAATTGTTAGTCATCAAACTAACACCACGAGAGTAAACCATTTACTATGCCTCCAGAATTTCATAGGGATGCTTGTTTCGCGTTTTTACCAAACTATTACAAATGAACTAATCATTCTTCAAATAAACATATCCAAACAAGTTAGTGTAATCCCTCAAAATAACCAATAATCACTCATCTTAAATTACTCATTTCTAACCACTCATTTATAATTATTTATTTCTAACCACTCATTTGTAACCAATCATTTCTAACCACTCATTTCTAATCATTTATTTCTATCCACTCATTTCTAACCCCTTAAAATAATCAATCGTTACTAACTTCATCCAAACGAGCTGCTATCTGCAACTCCTTTACAAAAACTATCAATCAAAGAGCGATTAACTGCAACACTTCTACTAAAACCATCAACCAAACGAGATATTATTAATACTAAAATTTCTAATCACTCAAAATAACCTCTTATTTCTAATCACTCCACAATTTTACAAACAAACACCTCCATAAAATCATAACTAGTCTAGTGATTTAAAAAAACGGATCAAGAACATAATTCGATTAACCGGTCCAAATCCTTCACTGTCGTAATTGCAGAATGAGAAACAAATAATAAAGAAGCAAGTACAGATAGACACATAAATTGGCCGTAAATCAAGATAGTCGACACCTTGTTAAGAGAAACCGACGCAACAGCATCATGGACCTTATTCGACTTCGCTATAATTCTATCAGCTAAATTCAGAATCTCAGTGGCCGAAAGGTTGACGCATAGCTCAAATCCTGGAAGCACTGTTAGTCATAAAAAATAAGCAAATCAAACACCAACAGTACAACAAGGCTATCGGCACAAGCTACACTGTATATACCAGCGACACCTCGTTAACATGTACAAATGAGTTACATCAAATGCTGAAATGTAAGACATCTCGAAAGTGAAGTGAATAAGCGAAATTGAGCTGGACGAAGTACCTTTCTTCTTCATCCGTTTGTTGATAGCAACAATCGCAAGGTTCACGGCGACGGTGAGAAGAGCAGCGCCGCCGGTGAAGACTAGTAGCAGCTTACTTTGGCTCTTCCGTTTGTCCATTTTATCACTGTTTCCTTGAATCTCTGCCATTTTCTTTCGCCTTTCTTACTGGCTGTGAAATTATGAGAACAAGAGTCCCTGTATGAACAAACACAAAATAAAAGCCCAAAATAAAACAAAACGGAAAGCCCGCTTATCTTGAACCGAACCAAACTCGTGTGGTTGCTGACAACATCAAGAAATTTAACCTTCCCAGAGGAGAGTTTGTTCACAATATGCTGTGAGTGTTTTATTTGAAAAATTATTTGCAATTTATCTTGTTAATTGATTGTTCATAATGTCCCCAGAATGTTCCTATTTATTTAACAAATCAAGTCTATATGTGAGAATATGTTAAAAGGATAACAAGAACAGTAACTTGATAAAATTACAAAGGATGAGTAGAACCTTTTAGGAGTAACGAAACGACTTTCCAATGTATTAAATGAAAATAAAAAACTACAGTTGTATCGTTATTGACCTGTAAACCGAAAGGTTCATTCTATTGTGGCCAACTACTTAGGAATTAATTTCTAAGTTACATTTGAAATGTTCACGTGCATAGTTGAGGTTGTTCTATCAGGAGAATAGTTTAGGCATACTTAAGTTTATCGAGACACATTGATACAAAAAATAAAACTAACATACTGAAGTTTCTTATTTTTAAAATCACTAATTCCTTCCAAGAAAATGTCTAACAAAGTGCTCCCAAAGGAGCTCCTCTTCCTTTCTAAAAGGACGTCCAACAAAACGTTAGAGAGGATTGATGTGTCGTGAGGAAGAGCCATCATCCATCCAACGAAGGATAATAAATGGTCAAAGATTCTTTTCGATGTGTTTTTGTCAACTTTTGACCACAAATTTTCACTTGGGCATTAGACGATTGAGGATTACAATAGGATTTCTATAACGGCTCTAATTGGATGAGTTTTTGGAGTTATGAATGTTTTTGTCAAATTTATTTATTGCTTTTGAAATAATAAAAAAATGTTTGTAGTACTACAAACATACATAAGATGATCAAAGTACGTGATATTGCAATTCTCATGCATTTTTTTTATTCATGTCTCAGCAAAAGACTATAATCAATGCAATGGCTGTCAATGAGGAGGGTGTTATGGTGATCGGAGGTACATAGATATTTTTTGCCGTGACCGAGTTTTGAATGGAAATGTCGTTGGATAAATAATTTCTTCATTTTTGTTCTTTTTTTTTCTCTTCCAAACGAAATTTATTTTCCATTTTCTTCGATTGTTCCCAGACATGGTTGAAAACTTGCTTCATTAAAGAATTTAAAAAGGCTCAAAACTGCGTAGTTTGCATAGTGCAAGAAACAATGTCATATTGAAAAGGCGTTGTTAGAGCTTAATCGTGAACATAAAAATGTGTTACTAAAATTTTTCGTGCTTGTTAGCTTATACACGCGA
>JBBMEG010000015.1:11410669-11432367 GCA_037832605.1 Cyclanthera cordifolia | reverse complement strand
TCGGCTTTGGTCCTTTTGTCCTTTGTTCGGGTCCCGGTCTCTTCCGAGACTTCCGGGCCATATTTTACGTCATAACAGGGTTAATTATTTATGTGTCCCATCTTTCTAATGGTTTAGGGAGAGTTGAATTTGATGTTGTCTTACAAACTCACAAAAAAGTTACATTGTTTAAGCTTGTGTGAATGTACATGTTTTGTTAATAAAAATTTGATTTAGTCTCTCTATTAATACCAAAATGTTCCAAAGTTTACAAATTTTTATACAAAATTGGAAAGAATTAAAATTTCATTCATAAAGTAAATTATGTACTTTAATTTCATTTACATAATTTCATTTACATTCAAGGTTCTAATCAAATGTTCTAAGTATTTTGAATACATTTTTATATTATATTTTGTGCTAACTATTTTGTTAGATATATGGATTATATAATTGATTAAATAAGTAGGTTATCTTTCTCTAATGCAAAAATAGCTAAGGGTATAGAATTTAGTAGCACGCTCTAATGTTTCATCTACATTAATCATATAGGCTAGATCGGTGAAACAATAAAAGAGTTTGCTTAATCATGGACAGAGAAAAAAAAAAGAATAACTATTGACTTAAGAATAAAGAAAAATTTTCTTTTGAATATGAAGGTGTTAATTTTTTTTTTAGCAATACTAAAAGTCACGTCAGTGTCTGGGTTACGTCAATTTCTCGGTTAAGTTAGATTTTTACGTAATAAATGCATGAAGGTTCATGACAATCTATAAAATGGGGTAGAACGTCATCTATTAATAGATAGAATGTTAGCATCAAACAGTCATAAGGTAGACAATAGTGTGAAACCTATCTAGATTTATCTAGGTTAGAGCGACAAAAACTTAGACCCATGGGCGTAAGATCAGTACAAGTTGATAAGATGAATATTTATGAGTCCACTGATCATAATAATGACAACAAGAGCATGAAAATGTTGAATGATATCAATCGTGTCACTACTAAATTGTATGTTGTTGAAGATCAATTTGAAGACTTTTGAAATTGATGGTCTAAGTAGAGGTGAAGAAATTGAGTGATCAACAAAATTTGATAATTTAAATGAACGAAGCATACAATCAATTGTCTCGTAGATGTACTAGTTCTCCTCGTTATATTTTTTGTGAAACTGATGTATTTTAAGGTCACTAGCAAGTTGGAGAACTTGAGATTGACTAGACGAAGTACACATACTAGCTTAATGTAGAAATATAGTCGACGAGTCTTTGGAAGACATGCAATCCGCTGTGTAGGATAGATGTTGAGCCAACATTAGTGATGAGAAACGTTTGTCAACTAATGATGAAGTAGAAGTTGATAACCAATTTAATAATGACGACAATAGTATGTTGAAACTTTAGTAGATAATATTCTGTTTAACGAATCTTATTCTGACTTTGTTAAATATTTATTTTTTTATTGGTAGTCATATATATGTTGTATGCATTATGTTTCATCATTTTGACTTACAAACTCTACTAATGGATGTGCATGTTATCATTATGGCAGTTGGTTTGAGAAGTAGGACGACATTGTGTTCGGGCAACACACAAATAAGAATATGCCAACTGGAAAACATGGAAAAAAATTTCCTTGTCCTCAACTTCAAGTGGAGTATTGCACTGTGATGATGATCATGAGCTAAACGAGAGGGTAAGAGCATTCACGATGAACAACTAAGAGCTTCGAAATTCGTTCAAATCATATAAGGATTAGATAGCATTACAAATGGTGTAGATGCGAGTAAAGATTCAAGCTGATAATTTGCAAGCTCATATACAAGCACAAATAGGGAAGATGATATCAAAGCGGCATAACTCAGTTGTCACTAGTGATACTTTAATATTTCTTCAATAAATGATTCTAATCTTCCCAATTCTCTTTTGCTATACTAAAAATCTATTTCTTTATAGCTATCCTACCCCAAAAATAGTCATATTAGTATATATAGTTTTCACTGGTACTATTAATTTTAGGACAACAAATGAGTGAATTTGATTGGGTTGCATTAAGTTTACAAGTTATAGTTATATTATTTCTGCGGTTAGTGCTTTGTCTTTGTACTTGTATTTATGGTTCATTTTATCTTGATTGTATAGGTATGGTTGGGCATAAAGTTAATTTACATATCACACGTGTATTCTCTTCCCACATAAAAATTTATGAAATTTAGTATTAGAGGGTTAATTGCACCAATTTTAGCTTGAACAATTCAACTGATCTTTAATCATATAAATTCATTTTGTTTTATGAATTAACATGATTTTTTTAGTTAACCGATATTTAAGGATGATGTCTCGAACATGTAATATAATTAGGTTGTATATGATATCATTAGAGTTCTACTTTTTTTGACGAGTTATCATGATTTTGTTGACTATATACGCAAAATTGATCACGAACAAGTTTTTATATTGATATTAAACTAAACAAAATATATTTTAAAACAAATATTACAAGATCAATGAGTTTGTTTGTGATATTTGACTAGACATCCCAAGAGCTAGTATTGTTTGCAATTTTTATACAAACAATTGCATACAAATAGAAAATAGCTACCTCATCCCATCCTTGCCACAATAATCAATCCTCTACTCGCAAAATTCACAATTATTTTTTGTGAGCTATTTTTTTTTATCTCTTTTTCTAATCTTAGTTTCAACTAGCAGGTTTATAATAATATTTTCAAATAATTGATTTTCATGAAAAATATAAATAATTTTTAATTAAATAGTTAATTATTAAAGATGATATATATTTTAAGTAATATTTTTGCAAACAAAAAATAATATAGAAATATTAAATTAGTAAAAAAAAAAAGAAAAAGCTAATATGTCCCGTTCTTATTTAGCTTGCTAAGATTTTTTTTTTTTTTTTTGCATGCTCAACCCTTCATTCCCGGTGTGAGATTCATCCAGTACAAGTTAATAATCAAAATTAATATCTCTACATTTAAAAATTGTATTACTATAACCAAATTTTTAATAGTTAAAAATAAAATATAAAAGGCTAAAATTGGTTATTCATAACCATTTTTTATATCATAGTTTAGATTATCACGGTAAACAAAATTTAATTAGATTAAGATTTTATATGGCAGTTTTTTTTGCAACAAAATTGGTAATCGTAACCACTTAAAAAATGATATTTAAAAAAGAAAAAATTAGAGTTAATTTTCAACAAAAGAAATAAAAAAGAAATTCTTATCAACTATGCAAGAAGACAAAAAACAGAAGCTTTAAGTCCAGCTGGAGATATCCATCATAATCCATAACCACATATCGAGGTCATCATCCACTATGGACCGTCCGATCAAATACTAAAAATCCAAACCTGATAAACTTAAAGGACCCCACACATCACACCGCTAAAATGAACCGTGTATGTGAGATCAAATCCTACGGTCAGAAAATCGTCATCGTTGAAATCAAAGCTGCAACGTATTAGATTCCCGCTCCCGCCACAACTCTGGCATTCAACAACCACGTGTTATTTTCTCCTCAACTTTCTCTGTTTTAGTTGGACGATTCACCGTTACACTTGAGTTTCTCCTCACAAATTTATTTATTTTAATTTCTAATTATTTCTTAAATATTTGCTTAAATGGTTGTTTTCTCGTCATAATTTTGTTTTTCGTTTCTCGCACTTCCTCGTTCTCTCTCTGAACTCGATCGCCAGATTCCTTACCCTCCCTGCTCTCTCTCGGAGTCGAATTTCCTCTCGATAAAGATAACCTTGTTCTTCTCTTTTTTCCCATCCGGATCAAAGCTTTGTCGTCGAGGATTCGATTCCAGAGATCCGTTCATTCGTTTCTCCGTTACTCCTGTTCTTCAGTTTCGTTGTTGATCGCTGTAAAAATCACTTTTTTTTTCTTTTTTTTTTTTTTGATTTTCTCTCCGTTCATCACATTTTCAGGCTTTCCCTGTCCAATCCCTTCTTGAATCGTTCTGGTAACGTTTTTTTTCTCTTCTTCTTTCTTATTGCTTTATATAATTCTGATTTTGGTATTTTAGGTGAATATAGAAAATTTGTGAAAGATTAACAGTGGAATTAGTTTGAGTTAATTTCAAAGCAAACAAAAATATTCTTCGTTTCTTATTATGTAGATAATTTCGACGCGATTGATAATCTCTCTTTGTTTTTTTTTTTTGAAGCTAAGAAAGTTTACTTTTAGCAAGAAGCTCTAGAATTCTGGTGCGTTATTTTAGTTTGCCATCCAAAATTTAGGGTTTTCTTGTATTTATTCCTCGCGATTTTTTTTCCTTCTCCTTGCTATTTTAATTTCCGTTCCCTTCGACTTTTTTCATTGTCATTTTATTTTATTTTTATTTTTATTTTTGGAGATTTTGGGATCTAGGGTTCTAGATTTAAGCTGGGGTAGTCAGGATCTTTGATGGCTCTTAATTTTTCTCGTCGTCCTATATTTTCCCTCCACCTTTCTGAGGAAAAGTTAGTTTCTCCAATGAGGGTTTCCAATGATTATATGTTGGAAGGAATTCCTGAGAATAATGCTGAATGGCATTGTGGCCGGGAGGTGGATGCTTGTTTTGATGGTGGAAAGGATATATGTTCAGAGAGTTTGCAGGACCCTGTCTCCAAGAACATTCTTGATGTTTTACCAGCTGATCCATTTGGCATGGATATAAGTACCACTTTTACAGCAATTACAGGATGGCTTGAGGACATGGAAGTGGACTATGCCGATCGTGTCGGTGACCCAAGTGGTGATGGCGAAGGGAATATTGAGTTATTTGCAGGTCTGAATTTTATTTGGAACAACGCTTTGAAGTTCAAAGTGTATCCTGAGATGAACGGAATCGTTCAGAAGCCTAATCCTATGTGTAGCTGTAATGTGACCTGCTGTTGTGATTTTCGATCCTTTCGTAGTATGGACGAAGCATCTTTTTGTAATTACGATCCTCCTAGTTGTTGTGGGCAGCAGGCTGCAGAATTCCCGGAGCAGGATGGAGCTCCTCATGCAGCCTTTAACTTTTCCCTTTATTATCTGGGTGTTCAGGATTTACTCTCTGTTGAAATGGTTTGTAGATCTGTGCGTTCAGCAGTACGGGACGAGCCCCTTTTATGGAGGAACATTCACATAGATCAACCATTGAACGAGAAGATTAATGATGACCTTCTTTTGCAATTAACTAATAGGGCTCTAGGTAACCTGCAAAGCTTGAGTCTGGTGGAATGCTCAAGAATTACAGATGAGGGTTTGAAGCGGGTGCTTGAAAGCAATCCTAGGCTTACAAAAGTAAGTATCGCTTGTTCCATTTTTGCTCATTCATAAGTAGCTGAATCTGTTTTATTTTTTTAATTTTTAATTTCTATTTTGTTTGATCCAATTATATTGGGGTAAGCAGCCTATTCTCCGTTATCTTGACACTTGAATACGTTCCTAGTTTAGTTCATTTGTGTTTTTATATTATAATAATATATAAAAGCTTGACGTTGTTAATCATACTGTGACAAGAGAGCCTTTTACACACTTTTTGCTTACTCTTATTTGGCCTTCGTTTGTAAATTTGAACATTGTCCAAGTTTTGTTATGATATTTTTCAGTAACCGAAATTTTCTTGTTCATACGTTGAAGATTAATAAAACTATTGTATTACTGTTCGGGCGTTGCATATTTTTGAATTGGAATTACTAATGCTAGGCTATTGTAGTTAGGATGTCTTATGCTAATAGCCACCAAGTAGCTCATGTCAGGATTTACATACATATCCACAGCAACTTGCCATTTTTAAGACTTAGGACAGATATTCTTGGTATAAGTTTTGCAAGATGTATCTTAGACTTGTGTTTGACCCTAACATTGTACAAAAACTAAGTGTCCTAGCGGGTACACTATTTCATGTCAATAATAGCACTAAATCATACTTCGTGTTTTTAAAAGCCCAAGGTTTACAAAGACGCAATGACACTTTGGAGCCCGAGGCAGTGCACTAAAGACACTAAAGACGGGTCTTTTTTTTTTCAAGCCTCATCATGTAGATAAAACAAAAATATCAAAACATTTGTGTGTATACGTAAAGCATATATTATTGATCTCTTTCCCAATAGATTTTAGTTAATGTAGTCATCCTTTAAAAAACAGCATGAAATATTAAAATGTTAAACTCATATAAAAACCTTTTAAGTCCTAAAGACCCATTTTATGGTGGCTAAATACATATTCATCCGTACCAATTCTTTCATTGGTAATAATTGAATTGACGATTAGGGTTGAAAATAAAATTCTAAAGTAATTGTTGATTGAATTTGAAATTCAAAAAACAAATAGAGAAAAACAAGTAAAACATTGTCCTTTTCACAAGGTGCACTGCTTGCGCGCTTGAGGGCTTCGTGAATGGCACACGTTTTGAGCTTGGGGCTTTTTTGAGATGGAGTTCCACTTTTGGGGCTTTTTAAAACACTGATCATGCTTATTATTTACCAACTGAGCATGTTACTAAAATATTTGTCCTCTGCATGTTTATCCAGTTGTCTGTTCCTGGATGTACTAGACTCAGTATTGAAGGTATAGTTAATAACTTGAGGGCTTTCAAGATGATCTGTAGAGAAGGAGTGAAACGTCTAAGAATTGGTGGAATATATGGTGTGACTCAAGAGCATTTTGAAGAGTTGAACTATTTATTGGAAAGTGACTGCAGCCTTATGCAGGAAAATTCTTATAAGTCACATTTTTATCAAAGGGGTAAATTTTATGTTTCTTGCGATGATGAACGTGCTATTGATATTGAAATATGTCCTAGATGCAAAAACTTGAGGCTTGTCTACGATTGCCCCGCTGATGGTTGTCAGAGAAATGGACATGAACCTCAGGCATGTAGGGCTTGCACACTTTGTATTTCGCGGTGTGTTCAGTGTGGTCGATGCGTTAATGAAAATGAATTTGTGGAAACATTTTGTTTGGAGTTGCTTTGCTCAGATTGCTGGAAGCCATCAGTGAAGTGTGAAGCGAAACTAGATCGGATGGATCAGTCCCCCACACTTTATTTAGGGGAACAGGGAGATGGCGTTTATCTTCATGGCTAGAGGGGAAGCTTTGCTCAATTGGTTTGATAGAAAAAAAAAAAATAACAAAAAAGTTATTATCTTTGTTAATTGAAGTAGTAACAAAAAAGCTAGAAAAATTGAAGTTTGTGGTTCCTGCTCTTATTTTAAACTTGGCTGTAGAGTCAGCTTCCTTCAGGCTCTATTTTCAGCCAGCTATGAGGTTAATAATGATGATATCCAGTGGTGAAGGGAAATAAACAAAAAAAGAAACAAAAATTCCAGAGTTGAAGGGGGGCAGTTAAAGAGAATCAGTAGCAAAAGCAGATTAGTGAGGCAAGGAATAAGACAGAAAGCTTTTCTACAGATGAAGATCCGATGAATGGTATCGATATTGGAGTATGCTCAGCTCCTGGAGCTTGGAGGGAATGACGAAACACAAAGCTTTATGTGGCTCCAACTTCTGAGTCTGGGTATCTATCTCCTCACTCTCAACATTATTTTGATATGATACTTGCATCCTCATTTCTTCACCACCCTGCACTACTTTTGCTTGTTTTGAATAAACCGTGGATGTGGACGGGATAAAATGAAATAAATAGACAATAAATGTTCTTTGTATCTGCGGAAGTTGTGTACTTCCTGCCAGTTCTAGATTAATTATATAACTTGAAAACTCACAACTCTTTCTTCTTCTTTGGTTTCTTCATTCCCAGTCTGAAATTTGTATAACCCTTGAATTCTCGGGAAGGTTAGTGTTTTTTTTTTTTTTCCTTTTTACTTTAGATGCCATGAGCTTTTGAACATAATTCGATCAAAGATAATTTCAACTAATTTAGATTTCTACCTCGAATTAGAAATAATTAAAAGGAAAAATCTTCCCAATATTAGAATGAAGAGCTCGCATGTTCTTTCACTCTGGTTGTCCTTAAGAAAGAAAGGTCTGAACCGAGCCCCTGTTCCGACGTATGAGACTACTCGAATGGGCTTATTACGGTTTTGGCGCTGTTGCCCCAGAGGAGAAAGTTGCTTTTTATTCATCTTGGAAATCCTCCCAGCTATAATTTAATACCAGCAAGTTTTACAAGATTACACCACATCCAAATAAATGAAATTATTCTGGATTGGACTAAAATTTGAAATTATACCAATCCTAAAATTATTATTAATTTTAAAATATTCGTTTTTACATATAACACCGTTTTGTATGGATATATGTAGTATATATATATATGCATGCGTATTTTCTTTTAATTTATATAACTATTCTGAAGTATATTTTTGATTTTGGAAGGTACCTTTCGTAATATAAATGTAAATTAGGATTTATCATGATATATTTTAGACTTTAGAAGGTATCTTCTTGTTTAATTATTAAGAGATTATTAGTAACAAAAATATTTAATTCTAAAAATATATGAATTAATCTAACATACCCTGTATGTCCTTATCAGTGAGCAATTTGGGTTTAAGGTTCTTGTTATTTATTTATTACAGACTATGACAGAAAGAAAAGGCAATACTCCTTAAAAAGATGATATTATTTTTGGAATATCAGATATCACATGGTTGGAACCAAGATATCATTGGACAAGATGGCTGTCCATAATGTGCTTCTTCATCACTTTAGCTGACGGAATTTTAGTTCTCCACAGCTTAGGCATGCGCACGCCTTTGATGTCGCCCACCAGCTAGCCACGAACCATCTGCATTTAATTTCTAACATGTCAAATAAGTATAAAGGCTTTGAACAATTATCTTTAGGAATCTTTCCACAAGTCCCAGCCATAAGCTTTCCCTTGTGTTGGTCTAATGTAAATCTTTAGGAGAACATCTATCTTTCAAAAGGATTTTCTTATCTTAGTTGTCCAAGAACTGTCCCAATTATTTTTATTGCCCTTTTAACACCCTTAGGAATTCTTGCTCATCTTAGAAAGGTGAAAGACCTTGTAGATGCCAACAACAACCCAAAATTACAATGTGATAGTAGTCGTGCCTCACGTCGAGATACCATTCACCTTCCTCATCCCATTTAAATAGGGGCATCTTTATTAACTCTAGGTAGAAGACGCGTCGAGAGACAACTCGATACAACCTTGAAAATTACTTCACTGGAGATAAAATGCCAAATCCATACCTGAAGGACTAACCTTCTCGAAAATAAGGGTGAATTTAGGGGTGTTCACAACTCGAATAACTTGAACTTTTCGATCCAGTTTGACGGATTGAATTGGATTATTATCAATTTATTTGGGTTGGATTGAGTTTAAATAAATGATTTTTTTTTGGGTTGGATTGGTTTCTTGACTTAAAGTTAATTTGGGTTTATTCGAGCTAATTCGAATTTATTATTGGTATTAAAAAAAATAATGATGTCTAAAATTTCATAAAAAAAAAAAAAAATATATATATATATATTTCAATACTATTTTTTAACTTTTTATTCCAAAATTTCATAAAATATTTTTTGAACCTTTAAAATGAATGAAAGTTAGTGTTTTTAATTTTTATAAAAACTAAAAGTACAATATAATTTCGAATTAAGAATAAAAAAAAAACTCGATAGACCAAACCTAGCCCAACAACGGGTAAAAAATCTTCAATCTTGTTATATCTATTACGTTTATAATTTGGGAAATATTAGTAAATGGATTCTTTTATATAAATATATAGCACATGATCTCTAAACTCCTTGGGCATTAAAATTTCTAGCTTTCCACACGTTTAGCAGGTAAGAGAAATAGTTCGTTCCATTAATACCTTTCCTTTTTATTTTAAATTATCTGACCCTTTATTCCATATTTCAAACCAAAGGATCCCACATACATGTTAGGAATAGAGGAGACGACCGTACACTAAAAATTTCACATAATAATTAACCAAATCAATTACATTTGATTAATTCAATTAATCTATATGTTGTTCTTAAGCGATTGACATATTGTTGACCAATTCATACTTACAATGACGAATGTCTCTATTCTAATCTGGAAGATCTTTATATTAAGTAGAATCGACTATTCACGTGGACAATTGAGAACGATCTCTTCTTGTCTTGTAGGTTATGACTTCTTTTCTACAATCGAGTTCTTGATGAGAAGTCTTTTAGGGAAGAGAACTAGGTCTGACTATAGAAGCGGAGAAAGAGATTTCAGCTTTTAAAGGTGTTTCTTTGTTTGAGATGCAAAAACAGAAGAATAGGAAAAAACGTGACAGTTTCTAACTTTCAAGTCTCTCAAGTCTGAGAATGAAGACCTCTCAAGTCTCCTATATTTACAGAAGAAAATGTAAGATATTAAGAAAAGTCTTTTGTATAAAAGATTTTCTTCTCATTTTTATTTAAATACAAAAAAAAAAAAATCATTCAAAAGGAGACAAAATATCTTTCCCCTCCTAAAGGAGGATATATATAAAAAAACCCATATATTTTTATATTTATTTTTAATTGATATTATTCTATAGATTTCAATTTCGTATTATATCTAATATATTAATTATCTACTTTAATAATTATTCAATAATTATTAATCTAATTAATATATCCAACATATTAAATAATATTTTTCACTTAATAATTAGCTAATAACTATTAAGACAATTAATATGTTCAACATATTAATTATTTAAATTTCTCAATTAAATAATTATCTAATATTTATTTACAATTAATTTAATCCATAATTTAATCTCTCCTTTCATTAATATTTATTTCATGAATATTAACTCAATATATCCAACATGTTGTTAATTTAGTTTAACGCTCTTGTTAATTATATTCCACATAATTAAGCTATGAATTTGAACTCTTCAAGTTTACTCTCTAATAAAATAGTTGCTCGAGAATCGATGGATCTCAACGATTCGAGATCCAATTTCTATTCGCTAACACCAGACTTATTCAACAAAAAGGTCTATGCTGAACTCTTTTGCATTATATGAAAAGTTATGTCCACAAATATAAATCGTTCATCTGTCATGTGATTCTTCACGAGCTTGCTCATTATCAACAACTGAGACAGAACATGCATTCTACTTTTATTGTCATATCTTTCTCCTTAAGCGTCACTAATTCCTCAAATGAACAAGATGTTTACAGTCTCACTATGAATCAGTGTCCTTTCATGTCAATGAGAGGCGAGTACCATTTATTCAATCCCCCATATCGGTTTTTTTGGGAACAACTCTTGTAACAACCCATATTTTTGATTATTTAATAAAAATTAGGTTATTATTTTGATACGAAAATTCGGGAGTTTAATTGACTAAATTACCCTTAGAATATTAAATTTAGGCTTAAGAAAGCAAGGGCAAAGGGGTATTTTCACAAAATTCGGGTCAAATTAGGAGTTTTAGGTCAAAAGGGGCAGTTTTGTAATTTTGGCACTAAAAGACAAAATAGGGAAAAGGACAAAATAGGCTAAAATCCAAAATATCAAATCATTGGGCTATAAATACCCAATGATTGCATCGTTTTCATAAATCCTAATCAGCACCTAATCATTAGCCGTCAGAGGAGTCGTTGCAGATTTCCGTGCAGCCACCGTCGCAGTCTGAGCCGCCAGTTAGTGGGCGCCGCGTGTCGCCAGAAGACCCATCCCCGCAGTCGAGGAAGCGCCACCATTGGCGTGTCAGTCCGCGTCAGCACCGCCTGCGCCAGCCAATCAGCGCGAGCCTCCACTCCAGCCAATCAGCGCCTGCCGTTTCCTGCACCAACCAGAACGCACCGTAGTATCGCCCAATTAGAGACCGCCACGTGTTGCACAGGGGGTTGCCATTTGCAGCTTCGGACTTTGTCTTCTAGCACCAAGCCTGCAGCGCGAATCCGAGCCTGACACGTGTCTGACCGAGCCTGCGACGAACCCTAACCTGTTTCCGAAGCAGTTTCTGACGCGCTAGCTGCTTGTGCACGCACGTCACGCGCCGGTGAGCCCCAGCCCACGCGCCGCCGCCGCCGTCTTCGGTCACCGGAAAAACCCGGACTTCGTTTCAAAGGTAAATCCCGTATCCCGAGTCCGTTTTTGGGGTTTTTAGAGCCTAATTCTCACCCGTTTGTCCTGCACGACCCCTTTTAGATGGCGATTCTTTAGGGGATTCTTCTTTCGAGTTCCAAGGGGCGTTCCGAGCGGTTTCCGGCCAAGGTAAGGGATTGTTTCCTCAGTATAGGGTCGTTGTGGGTAATCTTGAGCACGTATTGATTGGTTTAGCACTGTTTAGTGTATTTTACTATGAATGTGTGTTATGATGATTTAAGATGCCTTATATGTTCTTTTTAGATCGTTTTGCGTGTTTTCCGAGCATGTTTTGAATGTTGTATTGTTTCTATATTTAGTATGTTTTTCTAAGACTGCAAGTTGATGCATAAGGTCGGTTTCCTGGTATTTAGGTTGTCATGTTAGTTAAGACTAGGGTTCCTGTTTCGAATGTTATTTCATGTTCCGTGTTGGTTATAGATTCAATGTGTTCTAGTTTAGGGGATTCGAAGAGACTTTGAGTATAATCAAGTTAAGGGTTCCAAAGGGGACAAGGTTTAGGGGTTTAGTTCTGATGCAGGGCGTTAGGGAAGATCTTCCTACTTCGCGGTAGTGTTAGGGATCGGAGGGCCACCCGATTAGCCATACCTACCCAGAGTTCGCCTGACTTCTCCCAGGTGCCTTGTTAGGGGTGTGAGTCGGGAGATATCCCATAGCGGAGGGTCCGAGATCTACCCTTCGTGCAAGTGTTTGAAGTCTGGTGGCAACCAGGTTGTTTCGACTCGCCGAGGTGCTCGCACACTAGTATAGGTTACCAAGGTTAAGATAATGAGCTGAGATAGAGTTTTACGATAGAGCTGTAAGATTCGAGGTTGAGCTAAAGATTGAGTTAGAGCTATGGCTTAGGACATTTACGTAATATCGTTACTTAGTGTTTCTCTGATTATATATGTGTTCTTGCTAGATCCCGTGCTGGGACCCTTACTGAGTTTTCACGAACTCACTCTTTTCCATTGTGGATTCTTTCCAGGTATTTACAGGTGGACCGGGATGGCTGAGCTGAAGTTGATGTGACCATGGGCAAGATGAGTCGTTTTCTTAGGTTATTTTAAGATTTTATATTGATTTATGAATTTAAAGCATGAAATGGTTTGAGGTATGTTTAGGATAGGTCTTAATGATATTTTATCGTTTTTCGGGTACCCCTGAACTATGTTTACATTATATTAAATTTCATTAAAAATAAATATATTTGGCATGTCTCCTTGGTTTTTAAATGAATGTTATTCATGCATAAGAGGTTAAGGCCCCGGATTAGACTTTGTGTTGGGTCGGGTCCTTACAACTCTACATCTTTCTCAATATTAGAGAATGTGTAAATTCCTTCTTGTGATGCGTTCCCAGGCACTCACTACGATAATCTCGAACGTGGAAGGCTTATTGAGCTAACGCTATTTGGCTTGCTTGTCTCACCCATGAACATCAAAGAACGTCTTCATAAAATAGAAGTTTACAACCCACTCAGGATAAAATCAAATCGACATACAATTATCCTTAGTGAAGTAATTGATGTGAGTCTATGATGGAATTACTAGATCGATCATAAAACTTCTGGTCACATCTTATGGAAAAACTCACTTTTTCATAGGTACTCCACTCACATATCTCCACATGAACAACCAGGGTCACGTTGTTTGCATCTTTTGCAAAGTAGAACACACAAATAGTGTCACCAGGACTTAGGTGTCATGCCTTGCCGTAATACATATACTATAGACATTTTAGGTTATTAACTTAGAACTAGATCCACTTGTATATCTCACATTCTTGTCTAAGTGTTCATCAAAATAACCATGAGCGTATCATCATTTATCCTATTAATGCGATATAGTTGAATGACGTTTGTATATTAAATGCTCAATTAATGAAAATAATAACATGTATTCATAACCAAAATATCACGTTAAATGTCTAACATTAACTGCGTTGTTCTTTAATTACAAACTATCAAGCCTTTACGGCACATTCCTATACAATCTCTGACTTGCTCTAAAGCTCTAGTAAGACTATTCCTTGCTAGTCAAACATCAAGTCTTACACTTGCTCTAGACCGTAGAAGACGCCAGATATAGACCCAAACTCTTTAGGTGACCCTTGAACACTTTAGTCGGGAGAGCCTTTGTAAAATGATCAGTAACATTGTCAGCCGTATTATTTTAGCGACAACCACTTCTCCCCTATGCACTATCTTTCAGATGAGGTGATACTTCTTCTCTATATGCTTCCCTCGTTTATGACTTATATGTTTCCTGGAGTTAGCCACAACCTCGTTTTATCATAGTGTGATTACTTATCCATACTCGGATCTAGTTTCAAGTATGTTAGGAAGTTTCTCAGCCATATCGTCTTCTTAGCTTCTTCATAAACAATCACGTACTCAAATTCCATAATGAAGTCTACGATGCATCCTAACTTGATGCTTTTCCAAACATCAGCTGAGGCATTAAAAGTGAAAACGGATTGTGAACCTCCTATACATCTTATCAGTTTGAAATTTAGAGTTTGTGTACCTAGTAAGGATTAAATCCTTAGGATCGTATACAAGCATATAATTTCTTGTTCTTCTGAGATACTTGAGAATATTGTTAACCGTAATTCAGGGATCTAATCCTAGATTAGACTGATATGTACTGACAATGCTACCGTATAGCATATGTCAAGCCTTGTACACAACATAACATACATTAAGCTTCCTATCTTTGAAGCGTAGTGTATTCATCTCATTTCCTAAACCTCTTGATGCGTTTTAGGACTATTTTTCTTAGATAGTGAGATTTCATGCCTAAAACCTAAATGCCCCTTCTTGGAATCTCTCATCGCATACGTCATAAGGATTTTTGTTAATGTACGATGCATAAGACAAGGCTAGCGTTCTCTTGGATTGATCTCGTACGAAGTATCACCCAAATCTATTATCTGGAATTAATTAGCTAGCCACTACTTGATATCATTCAACATCTTTAATGAGTAAGATGTTATCTACATATAATAATATGAATGCTACTTTACTCTTAATGATCTTCTTGTAAACACAAGGTTCATCGGCGTTCTTCTCAAAACTATATGATTTGATAACAACATCAAATCTCTTATTTCAAGACCTAGACGTTTTCTTCAATCCATAAATGGATTAAACAAGCTAACAAACCTTTTGCTCTTGTCCCTTGGATTAAATCCCTTTTGGTTGGTTCATGTAGATTTTCTCTTCAAAATTTTCATTCAAGAATGCAATCTTGACATCCATTTTCCATATCTCATAGTCCTAATTTGAGGCAATGGATAAAATGATCCTTATAATCTTAAACATAGCAACAGGAAAGAAGGTCTCTTCATAATTCACTCATTCTCTTTGAGTGAAGCCCTTTGCTACAAGTCTAGCCTTGAAGGTCTACATCTTTCCATTTACACCTCTTTTTATCTTGTAGATCTACTTACACCTAATAGGCCTTACGTTCTTTGGTGCATCTATAGGTACCGGACTGAACTGGAGTACATCGACTATATTTTGATGTTCATGGCTTTTATCCATTCTATCCTATCAGCATCATTCATTGCCGTTCTAAAAGACAGACGATTTTCAACATTATCATGGATAACATTATGTGTCTCTAAGACACGTGCATAAAGAACCAAATTACTTATAATCCTCCCATTGTGTCTAGGCGTACATCTTTCTTGATTGGGTGCGATTGATTATCAAATCCCAAAAATTTTATCAACTATCCTTGTTGATGAGTTTCCTGCATCCAATGCTCGTGAGCTGTTAACAATCCTTGTTGATCCACTTGCAAAAATACGTTGTAGGATCTGTAGCATCATTGGAAGGAAAACCTTTTAACACTACTGCCGACTAAGATTTTTGGTCCCTAACATAATCATCTTCTAAGAATGTAGCATTTCTTGACACAAACACTTTATTCTCATCTGAGCTATAAAAATAATTCCCTCTTGTTTCATTAGGGTAGCCTACGAATATGTATAACATTGAACGTGGTTCTAACTTCTTTGGATTTTGTAGTCAGCACATGGGCCGAATATTTCCAAATCTTGTAGTGATGTAAAATACCTTTACATTCCCTCCACAACTCATAAGATGTCTCCTAGAAACTCTTTGTGGATATCATGTTCAATATATCTAACGCGGGCTCCAATGCAAAAATCCAAAATGATATTAGTAGTTGAGTAAAGCTCATCATCAACCAAATCATTTTTAAAAAGGTTTATATTTCTTTTTTTTGAAACATCATTCTGCTGAGGTGTTCTAGGTGCATAGAGTTGGAATGTTATTCCATGCTCTACCTAGTAGTTCCAGAACTCTAAGTCCATGCACTTTCCACCACGATTCGATCGTAACGTCTTAATTTGTTTATCTAATCAATTCTCAACCTCAGTCTTAAACTCCTTGAACTTTTCAAGAGTCTCACACTTATGTTGTGTTAGATAAATATACTCATATCTTGAGTAATCATCCGTCAAGGTTATAAAGTACTCATATCCTCTCTAAGGGTTGCTTGACTCTGGTGCCCTTTGATATAAATGATCTCTTGGTCATTTTTCCTTCTATGCAAGATCACGTACAGTTAAAGTGTTCATCTCTAACTAGTTAGAGAACCACTTTAATCTTTCAATCCTATTGAAGTTTGTGTGACTCAATCTTATATGCCATAGATATGTATTAGAATTTGGAGAAGTTTTTCATCATTTGTTTGTCCTACTAGTTGGTGTTTTAAATAATTATGTATTTTGATGTGTTTTACAAACCCTAGGTTTGAGCATCAAGTTATTTACGTTAATTTTCGAATAAAGATTCAAGCATTTTTTGAATTAGAAATTGAATTCCAATTAAACGTTACTAAATGTAAATGTTCTATAAGGCAAAATACAGAAACTAAGTTTCTCTTATTTCAAGGAACCAACAACACGTTCTTTAATATTAAAAAAGAATTGCTGAAAAATAGCTTGACGCTTTGAATAGTCGTTGCCGAAATAACTTCATTAGTTTCCACCTTCAAGGTTATCTACCTATGTCCTAGCTACTCCCAAAACCCACTTCCCTGAAAAACAGAACAAACGTGAATAGTGACGCTCGAATATATCCTACTATTGGATGATTCTTCCACCACAAGACTAAAAAACCAGAAAATGAAATTTACTTCTTTGTTTTTCTTCATTCCCTTGTACTCAGTGGCTAAGCTTTTGACAATGGAAACACTTTTCATCATTTCAACTTTGACTTTCATAGGAGCATTGCACTTACTCTTTGTAACAACCCACAAATTTCTAACATTAAGAGTAAAGTTATAACTTTAAAAGAGTAAAAAATTTTAATAGACTTTTAGTATTAAAGTTTATGGGAATTTAATTATTCATCTATATGGGAGAGACTATGTTATTAATAAAGAAAACAAGGAAAAATGCTAAAAATTTGGTGTTTTGGGTTTTTTGTTCATTGAGGGCATTGTTGGAGAATAATTACACTTGTGGCAAACTTGTAAATAAAGCCAAGTTGAAACCTTGTTGTTTACCTTGAAATTTTCATGTAGTCCTTCAAGAGAGAGAGATTTGTTTTGATTTAACAAAAATGGATTTATAAAAAAAAGAAACTAAATATTTTATTTAGTTGAGAAAGCACAAAATCCTAGCCATCACATCAATTAGAGATTTCTCTTTCCCTTCTTGATTTTCAAACCAGAAACACTATTCATATTCTTCCTCCCATTCTCCTTCCTTAATTTCGAAAATATGAACTTTTTAGCCGAATAGGCTAGATCATGTTGGGCTAGTTAAAGAATTAAGAAAACACTCTGACTTTGAGAAAGCACATTGAGAATTTCTTTAAAATAAAGTTCCTTCATTCTTTAACATAAAGTGCTAGGTCAACAATGGTAGTGTTATACAGTGATCTAGCCTAACATTGCACTATGTATTGTTATATATATTGAGCCATGATGTTCTATAGGAAACTAGTCATCTTGAATTGTTATGTATGTTAGGCTGGGATGTTCCAAAGGGAACTAGCCATATTGATTCACTGGTTTGTAGATGTCTCAAAAGGGACTAGTTGTTTAGACGTTCCAAAAGGGACTAGTTGTTTCAATGTTCCAAAGGGAACTCGAGTTTTTGAAATGTCTCAAAGGGGAAGAAAATTCTTATGGAGCACCAGCTATTGTTAGGTCAAATGTGTCTTGATTGTTAGACTTGGATATGGGATTTTTCAGGTGGCATGCGAGGGGACAATATTCCTTTTTGCAGTAGTGTAAAGGATCGAGTGTTCACCCGATTTGCCATACCTACCAGAGTTCTCTTGAATTTTCTCAAGTGCCAAGTTTCTGAGTATGGATGAGAGCGATATCCCACTAGGGAGGGTGCTTGTACTACCTCTTCGCATGAGTGCTCGAGGTCTAGCAGCAACCATATTACTTCGGTTCGCTGAGATGCTCTCACACTGGCATTGGTTACCAAGATTGTTCAGAGTTAAAGGACTCCATGAAGCATATTCTCGATTTGCAGTTTGAATTGATGGACTTCTTTAGTATTTGAAAAAGTTTTTGATCTCTAAGGGCTGCTGGCATTACATGACTTGGCACCCATGAGATATGGATCAGTGTACCCCTTGGTGTTGCTTATTGTTTTATTGTTTTCTTGATTATATTGTATTACTTGTTGTGCTTTTTTGACTGTATACATGTTTTACCTCGAGTTGGAGCACCTTACTAAGTTTTACGACTCATCATTTCTATTATGAATTTCCCCCAAGTACTTAGACTAAGATGCTGACTAGGTTGTTGTATTGGCTATAAGGATCATTGCGCTAATGTTTAGGAAAAATCTTTATGTTGAGTAAGATCGATCTATTCTCGTGAAAAATCTAGAACGATCTCCACTCTTTGAAATGTTTGGTGGGAAGCTTTTTAGAGAAGAGAGCTTGGAACTTTGTCAAAGGTCGGACTATAGGGGAGAAAAATATATCGCAACTTTTTGTAAGGATTTCTTTCTAAGAGATGGACTACTCTAAAACTTAGTGGATAAGAATGAAGACCTTTCAAGCCTTCTATTTATAGTAGATGAATGAATATTTAAATTACAAAAATATAATATCTTTCAATATCTAATATTAAAAGATATTCAGGTAAAATCAAAGATTTTTCATTTTTTATTTAAATATTAATTTTGAAAACTTCATCTCCTCTACTAGAGAAACGAAAATTTCTATTTGGCCAATATATCTCATATAATGTTTTATTTATTTATAATTAATATTTATCCAACTAGAATGGATGTACATATATTAGATCTATATAATGTTTCAAATTAATATACAATGGACTTCAGCTTATCTGCGCATAATGATAGAGGTGGCTTGTGTATGATCATTCCCAACAACATCAATCGAGCATGTATGCAAGTCAATCAACTAACCAATCATAAATCTTCCCCTCTATATATAGATGCTCGAACATACCAAATGTAAGAATCTTGCACACAAAAAGCAGTGAACTGTTTGTTATTTGACTTGAGTGTATTGAATTTGAAGTTTCGACTCAATGCTAGCTTGTATTGGGCTCTTTTTAATTTATTCTACTTCGGTACCAACCCCCTAAAACTAACGAAAATGGGTGCCCTGTATGCATCTAGGTTGTATATCTTTATACATTCTGAGACAATCCCGATAAGTATGCAACAATTATTATACATTCCATTTACAAACCGATGGTACATCCACATCACGATCCTAGATTTGCACTACTATATTTTGTTCGTCAGATTAGTCTTTGTAAAGAGATATATTATCAACTTTAGAGCTCTCGTCCTCTTCAATACTAGCCTCGATCAAAGACAAAAAGTGGGCTATAATGGCCGGTGCCATAAATTATGTCAAATTGTATTGTCTTAAATTTCGAATGGACATAACTACCGTCCCAAATTCTGTAGAACCACAGTGTGCTCCACCCCTTGACGTTGATGGATAAAAACCCGCAACCAAAACCGAAAAATACGTATGGAAATTATTGAATCATATCAGAGGAGATACATGCAAAATTTCAACCAAAAGAAATCATGGGGAAGCCTATTGAAGGGGATGATATTAAAAAAAGAAAAAGAAAATCAAAAGTGTGGGAGGTGGTTACATGTGAGAATTTATCTCCAAAATTTTAGGAAATGTAGTGGAATTTTTTTTAAATACGTTACTTTCATGATTTGATAAAAAGGTGTTTTTGGTGTAATTTATATATCAGTCTTCCATGCATTTAAAAAAGGGCGTACAATTTTTTTTTTTTTTTTTTTAAGCCACTATTTTATGTTGGGATAAGGTTGAGCGGTAAGTTAAGCTATGTTTGGGTCAGGGGTTAAGTTAAGTAAGTTACGGTGTTGGTTAGGTAGGTTAAGTTAATCTAGGTTGATTTTTTTTTTTATGCAATGAATTAAATGAATAATATTTCAGTGAGGTGACCTAAACTTGAAAAAAAAAGTTTATGTCAAAAAATAAACTCGACTTTTCAAATTATAAATTTTAATTTTTCAAAATTATAAAATTAAAAAATATTTAACTTCATTTTTAGATTTTATTACGTGGTTTGAATTTCAATTCAATAGATATTTATATAAAGATAACTAAAAATTAATATTTAAGTTAGATTCAATTGAATATCTAAATTTGAATATTCATCCTTCAATTCATATTATCTAACAAAATCGATATAATATTTAAATTTTATTAAATTAATTAATCCTTTATTTTACTATGCATTTAAATAATTCTTAAAAACTGAAAAAGAGAATATCGACGAAATTACCGTCTATTTTGCCATGAGTATTTAACCTCGATGTCAAAAAATGTAAAAATTAGCGTAGATAATCAATATGAAAATGAAATAATGCAATCCTAGTTTCCACTGCCTCCACAAATCGAAAAAACACAGTTTGATGGCCAATGTTGCTGTCAGAAAGATGAAGGTGTAAACTTAAAGAAAGGTAAAAAAAAGACGCATGCATCACCAAATAAAGTTATCACGGCGAAAAAAATGCGAACGAGATGAGTTTTTGAAGATTACATAACGAACAGAGCAGAAAAATTCAAAGGATGAAGAAAAAAATAGTACCAGTGAAATAGTGAGAAAATTAACACAGATTTAGAAAAATGGATGGTTGAAAAGCGGTTTAAAGTAACGCAGGATTAAGATAAATGCCCTAAAAGTTAACCATCGGCTACTAATAATTTTCCTTGCTCATGTTTAAAGAAGGGAAATGGTTGGAAATATCTACATTTGGGAAAATAATTAAGTTTGTTGTAACATAAAATATGGCCCGAATGTCTCGAAAAGAGGTCGGAACCCGAACAAAGGACCAGAGGACCAAGGCCGACCCCCCGGGGGTCGGCCAACACCTTTGCCGACCCTCAGGGGGTCGGCCTCACCTTTGAGGGGTCGGCCATGCCTTTGCCGACCCCCCGGGGGTCGGCCACTCCCTCACCGACTCCCTGGGGGTCGGTCAAATGGAGGCCATAACCCCCCAAGGGTCGGCCAAGCCCATTTCTGACCCCGTGGGGGTCGGCCTCGCCATTACCGACCCCCCGGGGGTCGCCTAAGTGGAGGCCACAACCCCCAGGGGTCGGCCAAGTCCATCTCCGACCCTCCGTGGTCGGAG
>JBBMEG010000015.1:11398320-11410569 GCA_037832605.1 Cyclanthera cordifolia | reverse complement strand
GTCTAGCTCGGATAGCGATCATGATGATGGTACACCCGTGAACACACCTGCTCGAAACAGGTTCACTAGAGGCGTGATAGATTTACGTGAGCTCGCTCAGGAAAGAATGGCTGGAGAGCTGCAAGTTGTTCAATATAACTTAATCGGCCAAGAAGTCGGAGATAGTACGAAGAAACCGCATTGTTATATTGGTGTATGTGTCAGATCACATATACCTCTCACCTACGATACTTGGGCAGCTGTCCTCGATCAACTAAAAGAGAATGTTTGGGATTGTATAGAGGTAAATACTTAACTAAATATTATCATGTATTACATATTATAACTAACACGATTTTCTTCTATTTTAAATAGATGTCATTACAGGTGGATCTTATGTCCAAACATAGGATCATGATGTCTATGGCGAGGAAATTAAGAACGTTTATATATAACCTCACCAAAGATTATATCAAAATGTTTATAAATATGGACCATAAGAAGTTAGTCCACCCGCCTACAAAATACCCATACATCACTCAAGAACAATGAGATCATTTTATAAATATTAGATTATTAGAGAAATTTAAGGTAACTACTTAATTCTTTTGTATTTTGTAGATTATTTTAATGTTTAGCATATTACTAATGTGTTCATTAAATACAGAAAAATAGTGAAGAACAAAAAGAGAGACGTAACCTTCTTAAATATTCTCACCATATGGCCAGAAAGGGTTATTCCCAACTTGGCCATGAGCTAGTAAAAATTCTAAACTTTAATATATTATATGTTATGATTATTTTATTCCACTTTACTAATTCATTCTTTGGTGGATTTAGGGTGTAAATATTAAAACTAATCCATCCTCACGTGCACTACTATGGATTGAAGGTCAAAAGGGAAAGAATAAAGAGCATGTCGATGAAGCCACGGTTGAAGCCTCCAATTGTATTGTAAAAATGTTTAATTGATAGTACAATTAACATTTCAAATCTCTGATGGATTAATTTTAATTAATTGAAAATATTTTAATTTCAGAATAAGTTTAAAAATGCACATTGAGGTGCAGATATTTTGACCGAAGCCTTGGGAAAACCCGAGCACCGAGGACGTGTTAGAGGTGTTGGTCAATTTCTATCTCCATCTGCTTTTTTCAAAATGGCTCGTCCAAATGATAGTATAGGAACACTCGAGCATCAAGGACGTGTTATCCAAGTTGGTTGCTCTCCTTGTGGGGGAAGTAATCAAGATCAATCACCCCCGATTCTAGGAGAAGAACCAATAAGGCAAGCAGATGAGATCCTCCAAACACCTTAAGTCATTAGAGATGAACCCCGCATTGTCCATCCCGTTGTCGAAGACTTGGGAGAAGTAAATTGCATATTATTAATTTCATTTCATTTCTTATATGTTTTTCAAATTTCATTACTCTAACTATGTGTTTCTTTGAAGGATGTGGCATGTCAACTTGCCATTGAAAATGTTGACAACATTGTTGTCGTTAGCACAATGTATGAATCAAGTGGGGCACCTGCTAAAATTCTGGAGTAACATAAATTTTTGGTAATCTTAAAGTTACGCCGTTATGCTGCCAAAATTTCAACACGACCAACCCAATTGGGCCGACTTACTCGTTGTAACGAACGACGCTACGGGGTGTAGCGCCTCTATACGTTACTTGGACTCAGTAGACTCTTTGGAGAGTCCTGACCTCCATGACCAATCCACTCGGATTGACCTACTCGTTGTAACGGGCGACACCATGGGGTACAACACCTCTAAACGTTACTTAGACTCGGTCGACTCTTCAGAGAGTCCTGACCTCCATGGCTAATCCACTCGGATTGGCCTACTCATTGTAACGGGCGACTCCACGGGGTACAACGCCTCCAAACGTTACTTGGACTCAGTTGACTCTTTGGAGAGTCCTAACCTCCATGGCCAATCCACTTGGATTGACTTACTCGTTGTCGTACCCGAGAAGGATGAGGCTGCAAGGGCCGACTCTTAGGGGTCAAGGCCTCCATTTGGCCGACTCCTAGAGGAGCTGGACTTACTTGGCCGACCCCATGGACTTGGCCGACGCCCTGGGGGTCAAGGCCTCCATTATAATAATAAGGTAAGCTTTCAAGCATAATAATAAGGTAGGTGACCCAAAAGGGGCACTACAGCTAAAGAGTAGGTCTTTTGGCCGACCCCCAAGGGATCGACATTAGCTTGTTTGTCCTTCGGGTGGGTCCCAACCTCTTCCGAGTCTTTCGGGATATTTTTAGCTTACAACATTACCCTCACTCTTCATTTTCGAGCTTCCAGAATTGCCGGATTTTGAAGATTAGTTTCTTGCTTCTTTTTCAAAATTTCGGGATGCTAACAAGTTATCTTTTGTAATTTACGGAAGTATTTCCTTGAAAACTACTTAGGCCATATTCTTTTTTAAGAATATTTTTTCCTAAAAATATTCAAACAAATAAAGTTTTAAGGTTATGGGAAATATTTATTCTAAGAATAATTATATTAAAATGGCCATATTCTTATTTCTAAGAATATCTTTTCCAAGATAATATTTTTATTCAATGAAAAATCACCCTCTCTTTTTAGGAAAATATTTATCCTTTAGAGATTTTCCATAACCCAATTTTTCCATAAAAACTCAATTCCAAAACTGCACCCTCCTTTTTACCCGTACTTTGGCCGAAAATTGCATCTCACTGGGCTAGGATTTTCGATTTTTTCAAAGTGTAGGAAGAGACTTGCTTTGCGTTTTGGATTTTTGGAAAGCATGCGTCGCGCCTCACTTTTTTGGCATGTACCTTCCTTTTTCCGACTCCATGCAAACGATTAGGCATATTTTTGAAAATTCCACCTTTATTTAGGCACTTTTTCCTATTTTTCGTCATTTATGCATGTATGTCCGAATTTTTCTATTGTTTAGGATCTTTTTTCAAAGACTTTCCCGTTAGAGTACTTTTCCGAATCTGTAGTCTACTTAGGAACTTTTAAAAAATTCTTGCCTGTTTAACTTCCTCTCGAAATTTTTAGGCTACTTAGGCACTTTTACCAAAGTCTAGCCCACCCAACCGTTTTTTGAAAGTGGTAGGTTACTTAGGCACTTTTATAAAAGTCATACATTTTTCACCGCTTTTTGAAACTTTTAGGCTACTTAGACACTTTTTGTAAAAGTCTCGCCTGTTTAGCCGTTTGTTGAATTTTGTAGGGTACTTAGGCTCTCTTTGTTAGAGACTTGCATTTTTCCTAACTTCGTTGCTTGCAGACTACTCGTTACTTTGGCTGTCATAGACCCTTCGTCTGACTACGAGACTGAATCCCTTCACCTTCGGGCTTCCTCCTCGCTTAAGAGGACTCGGCGGAGAGCCCTGGCGGTGGGGCCGGGATCTCAAATGGCTGCTTCCATTTTAACTCAGAAGGACTTAGATCACCTTAGGACCCAGTTCCTTATTCCTGCCGAGATCACCCTTCGGCTTCCGCTTGCTTCGGAGACATATGCCCATCCTCCTCTGGGCGAGGTGGCTCTTTACACCACCATGTTCGATAGAGGAGTTCGGCTTTCCCTTATACCGTCTCTTCAAGTGTTCTTAGGTATGGCTGGGTTTGCTCCGCCGCAGTTGGCTCCCAACGCTTGGAATGTCTTCTTCGGCATTCACAACCTTTGGGTATACACTGGCTTCGAGGGTTCCTTCAACGCTAGAGACCTTCTCTCACTTTACCGCTTCTACCAGCATTCCGACGTCACCGTGGACTGCTATCTTACCCTAGAAGCAAACTTTCTCCTTCGGCGTGTCCCAATTTTCAGAATGGGTGGAAAGAGCGCTAGTTCTTCGCTGAAGGACCTTGGGCAGCTCTAGGTGTCGAAGTTTCGCTGCAATTTCCACTGCTTTTAGGACATATGGTATATTTTCTTTCGTCTTGGCTTATTTATCTTTTGGCACCGTAACATTTTTTTGTTGTTTACAGTGCACATGAAGCTAAATCCTCGCTCTCAGGTAATAAAGTTTTACGAGGTCGTTATGACCTACCCTGAGGAGGTTACTCGCAGACCGTAGTACCTGACCACGAATTCGTTGGCGCTTTACAACCTCCTTTAAGATTCGGCAATACCCGCTGACTCTAACTCGTAGTCACTCATTCTGCAGGAGGGATCCGCTCCAGGTATGCAGCTTACTTTTTCTTCTAACTTAGCATGCCTTGAATATTGAAAATGTAAGTTAACGCCTTTTACCATATTCAGCTGCCATGGACTAGGAGCCTTCGCTGAGGCGCGCCTTTGATGTACTGACGCGCTAGACGTCTCGCCCCCTTGCTAGGCCTCCAACCGACGACACAGTGGACCTTACTTCGGAGGGTTGCTCCCTTCCACCTGGTGACGATGAAGATCTTCCTTTTCCTGAAGTCCCAGAGGACTTGGATGTTGGGTCGGACCTGGAGTTTGACGGACCCAGCCTCGGATTTGACCATGTCCCTTCTCCAGCTCGGACCAGCTCGTGCAGGTCTCAGACGCCTTTACACAACCTTCCCCCTCGATTCGACTCATACCTTTTGTCAGGGCCGCACCGTCCTACTTTGGTGGAAAAGACTTTGACCTCCAACTTATGGAGTGAAGTGGGGTCTTCTTCCGCTACCTTTCCTCTGGGAGACGCCTCCCAAGTTTTGAAAGAAGGGACTCGTCTGATGCATGAGGTACGACGACCTAACTTTTTACAACTATACGTTTACTTGAGTACGCATGCTAACTTGTTATCTTGATTTTTTGCAGGCGTTCATGCAATTCGCCTTAACTTCTCGTCACCTTTCTAAAGACGTACATAAAGCCCGTACTTATTTGTCTACTAGTACTGACAAACTTAAGTGGGAGCTGGCACAGGCTCAAGAAGCTCACTATTTGATTAAGAGTTAGAGATAACCTTCTAATTAATGTTGTTGACTTGATTTGATTGAAAATACTGATTCTTGAGAGAGACGGTGAATAAGTATTGGAGTGATTCACTTCTTATTATGAAATTCAATATTGTAGCAACTAATTTTCATATTCCTAATCCAGTCGACCTTTTATTCAACTGTAATTTGTGTTGTTTGTTTGTTGTTACTGTTATCTTTCCTTGATTGTTGTCGATTATTCAAGCATTTATAATTTTTGTCTATAGAATTAGAGAAAATTGCTCTAACCATTCTTGCATTAGACTTAAGAGCGAAACTAATTCAAATTCATGAGGAAAATGATCTTTTAGAATAATTAAAACTGGTACAATAATGACCGTTTCCTTGCACAATAGACCTTAATTAGTGTTGATTTGATTGAATATAATTGATGAGACATAGCGATTTTAAAGTAGATAAAGGTCAGAACAACTATCCCTCTACTTATAATGTATAATCTAATTCAATAGTTTTTCAATTAAATTTAAATTATCAATTCTTTTAAATTAAAGTTTCTTTTTATCGATATTTATTTTGGGCAATGTAGATATAAAAGATAGTTCACCATATGAAAATTTCAACTGTCTGCATTTTATTTTTCTATGTTCATCATTTCTTCACTATTTATATATCTATATAATAAAAGACAGTTTATTAATTAAATAAAATATATGTCAGTATGATCAATAGATCGAAATTATTAAATGAAATTTATGAAACTTAAAATATATCTTTACAAATTCAAACGCTCTTACTTAAATAATATTTTAGGTTAATTTCACAACCCAAGATATTACAATTAAATTAACATACATATTCTTTTATTTCCTTAATTTGATTTTTTACAATCAGTTTTTTTTTTTTTTTTTTTTATAATTTTGTTGTTATAGTAAATTTGAAGGTGAACAATGTTTTAGATGTGAATCCAGCACAACAAATATGTAGGATATTTGAATGTCATTTTGTCATCATGAACATCAAATAGAAATAGACAGGGCCTGGTACCAATCATAGGTTAAAATTGAATGTGTATTATTAAGTATTATCGATCATAGAAAAAAATACGTATTGGGGAAAGGGAATTCCAAAACAAAGACCAAAACCAAGATCATCGGTAAAATTCAACATGTCCAGCTATTTCCCTACACAGCAGTTTGGCCTCGCTTGCTAATTTGATGCTCTTTGCGATTGCTAGTCCAGTCTGCTTGTGTGTGGATGCTGGCTTATATGACTTCACCTCTTCCTCTGTTCCCATTGATAAAGCCTCCCTTGCAGGAATGACATTTTCCCACCAAAATTCCCTTAACATTTCATGTAACAATTCCCAATAGCCACGATCCCTACAAACGCGAAATATTGTGCTTCCATTCGGCGTCCAGCAATACAGATCCGCCCATTCTCTGTTCATTATCTCCAATTGACCTTGTACCTGTGGCATGTAATAGAAAGGCATGGTCGACCATGGCAGTCCCTTCTCCGGCTTTCCCTTGTTGTATGGGCATTTTACTTCCAGGATCCCACCTCCTTCAAAACATTCCAATAGCCCGTCTGGGGAAGCACCGAGCCACTCAAATTTCTGTTCTGAGTGAGTTGCAAATCCTAAAAAGCTTACATCTCGTCCTGTGATGCTTTTGTACCGATCGATGGCATTGGCTTCATTGAGCACACCCCACTCCATGGCATACCGTTGTGGTGCTTCTGGTGTTTGAACCACAGGAGGAAAAACTTTTTCATGCCATAGCTCAGAGCGGCGGTTTCCTTTCCAGAAGCCTAAGGCTGTGCTGAATGTGCTGGTAGTCAGCCTGTCTCTCCGTAACGCAAACCATTCTTCTGAGCGCTGAGGGGTGTCTGAGGGAGTGACTTGGGAAGCCAAAGTCAAAGTCGAGGGTAAACGGAAAACCAGAAGGTTGGTTGTAGAGCTAGGGGGTGAGGTGCATGTTGAAAAGGTTCTAGAACAACTTTCATCTTTTCGTTTCGAGAACAGCCTTGCATTTGATCTAGGATATCTGCAGCAGATTCTAGTAATGGAGGTGTCGATTGAAGACATACTTTGATGAAGCGTCCTACAAAGACCACAGACTGCTAAAAGTTCAGCTAAAAATGTGTAACATGATCAATATGTGTGGATGAAGTGAAAATCAAAATAAATTAACCTACACACTTTTGCTTGTTAACCATTAAAAAAAGTACAGACAATAGTTATAGCCACGGTGTTTTTTTTTTTGAGAAATATAGCCACGGTGTAGATGCATTACTATGAAGAAAAGAATAAATGTCTACGTTTCTTTATAGTGACAAGCGACTTAGTACGCAAGTAAGCAATCTAAAACAATGCAAGAAATCTTCTCCTATATTAGCTTGATCAAGAAGAACACTTCAAGATATGACCACATGCACTCAACTTTCTACCAAATACATGAAATTCTGGCATGGAAAAGATCACTGTTTAGTTAATTACAACTATGCAAAGTCAGATTAATCTTAGGGGATGTTTGGTATGAGTTGAATAGGTAGAGCTTTTTTTTTCTCTTTGTTTAGTGCGAGTGATAAATGGATCCTCTCCCTAACATCAACCACTCCTTTCCATCATACTAATCAAGGTTTTTTTTGTCACTTCCACTTATAGCCCCTCGAACCAAACAAAGCTCTATCTCCTCCAACCTCCAAACTCTTCCACTCATACCAAACAGCCTTCCATTCCTCTCTCTAATAAAGTCCATGTAGATTAACAAGCTATGGACTTCCATACATTAAGCAATCAATGCCTCCCTAATGCAAAATGTTAGATTCAAACCTAAAAACAACAACCAAAAGAGATTTATCTTGATCAAGCTTGACTTGGGACCGTAGTAACTCGCAAGTTGAAAAAACGAAATACTCTTCGACAGAAATCGCTCTTGGTATAGTCTTCTGTTTTCAATAAAGAAACTCCATGTTTGGTATTTTCTTTCTGTTTCTATAGCACTAGAAAGCTTCCTTTACAGACATCAAAACTTTGGAATAATTATAGGCATGACAACAACATTAACGTTAAAAAACAGAAGCTTGAAAGAAAAAATTGATCATCACAGGTGGGCGCACTAAGTAACAATGCCAAGCAGAAAAACGTAATTCATAAGATTGTAAAGTAAAGGAATAAGACGAAGGGATAAGTAGAAGAAGAAAACCCATCTGGACATCGAAACGGGAAGGCAAGCCTGAGCCAGAAATTGAACCGAAACACTAATAATGTGTGGAAACAAGATAACGGATAAGGTGTTTGATAAATTACCCGAACGAGAAGATGAGCTGAATGCATCAACTGGGCGAGCTGAAAACGAAGCGACTGGCGAGAATCGGTTGAAAGAGAAACCTCCATGAAGAAAACTTCGGGACGCTCCAGCTTGAGAGAAAGAGACCGCAGCGAGCTTCATCGTTTAATTAGCAGTTTATAAAATAAAGGAGAGAGGCGCCATAGAAATTAAGCTTCCATTTGGAGCTTGTAATCGCGTCGAATTGAGGGTTTATCCCGGCAGTGCAAATGGAAATGGCTCCACGGAGCGTTGGGGAAAGATGACACGATTAGAAAACGAGGCTTCGGCCCCTCACATTATTAGAAGCCTTCAAGCCTTTGGGCCATCGAAAACTTGCTTCGAATATTAACTAGGCAAATGACCGGTTACAACTAGGATTATGTCTAATTTTTTAAGAAATATTTAAATTTATGTTTAAAATCTGAATTAAATTTAATAAACTAAATAATATTCTATGACACAAATAATTTTCTCAATCTATTTAGATTTCTTTTTTATTTGTCAATAAAAACGAAAGGAAATGGTATTAAATGTTTACATTCGAGAAACTAATTAAGATAATGTCCAATATTTTTTAGAGTTTACATTTTTGTCTAAATCAAAATTTGGGGAGAGAGATGATTTTTTTTACTTTCTTAAATACCCTAACTCAATTTAATATTTTAAATATTTTAATTTTTCATTAATACAATAAAATCTAAATTGTTCCATAAATCAAGGCTTCATCAACGAACTTATCAAATATTTCAAATTATCTCACCTTGAAAAGAAGAAATATTTAACAAATTTTTTGAATGCAACTATTTAGAAAATAAAAACTCACTTTTAATTTAATTCAAATCAAATCAAATGTGTGGTGAAAGTTGCTGAAATTATAACTATTAAAACTCCAATTTTCATTCAAATTTTAAGAAATTATAATGTTGAAAAAATTGTATACTCAAGACAAATCTGACAATGCTCAAAACTTCAAGTTTTTAGGAAAATCCAAAAATAGTAAAGGAAACTTTTGATTTCATAATAAAATCTCTAAAAGTAAAATGACCATGTTGAAGATATTTTTATGATCCAACTTCTTCAACAACGATTTTTAATAATCATCATTCATATAAATAGAAGAAACTCATCCACAATTGCGTTCATTTGTGTAAAGACCTGACTCAAACTATGAGTCTAAACCTACGTCTTTTAACCTAATGCATGCATTTCAACACTTGGATGAAGTGGGCATGTTCTTAAAACATGATATTAAATAAATGAAATAATTACAATTAAGTTCAAAAGCTTTCAAAATTAGATAATGGTGCCCGAGTAAAATATCAACCTTAAAACATCCTTCAAATACCATAAACGTAACACATGCCCTAAATAGTTATGCAGAAAGGAATTGCAGTGGAAAGAGTGAGTTCGTGAAAACTTAATAAGGATCTCAACCCGAGATCAGACATGAATATATCCAAAGTATGATAACAACAAATAACAAATATAACATCATTCTCAATAATACATCAATCAAATGTGTCAATACACACCAATACAAGACTTGTCCCCTATGGGACGACAGTGTCAATACACAGATCATATAATACGAGTCTTGTCCCTATGGGACGGCAATATAGATAGACTGGGCGAGCACAGCGTGGCAGAACTCGCTATTGGCGGCGTGCAGTGGTCAGTGCTGCTTGCTATGTGAAGAGGTGTGGTGGTTGGAGGTTTGTTGGGGAAGGGGAAGGGGAAAGTGTTGGTCAATGGCTCAATGAAGAAGAGAATGATGAGATAGCTCAAACTTCTAGGAGGGGAGGGAGTGATTTAGAAAAAAAAAATTAATAAGAAAGGATTAGGTCAAATCAAATTTAAAAAGAAGGCAGGGTGCTTGTTTCGAGTGAATATGGAAAAAAGGTTTTAAGAGGGAGGTATGTTTGGAGAGGGACTTAAATCCAACCTTGGTTAATTAATTTTAGAACTCCTAAATATAAATCACTCTCATAATTCTTCTAAATATAATTTAATTGTTGCTTTACTCAAATAACTAACTTTTCGCTATTATTTGAATGGAATTTAGAATGCTCAAAATAAATGAATCTCTTGATTTAAATAGTCTCTTCAATTAATAACTTAAAAGCAAGGGAACTTTAAATTCTTATAAATCTCCTATTTTAACTAATAGGAAATTTCGGGTCGTTCTTTTTTTGAAGATTCTCGAAACCAAAATTTGAAAAATTCTTTATCGCCACCGAGAAATCGCAGAAAAGTAAGTTAAATAGAGTTGGTCATCAAAGATTTATAAATTTTTTCCTATGTTGTGGAATAAATTAATATTCATCTCAATTTGAATGTATAATTACGAAATTGTTCGAGAAATTTCTAAAGTTTTAAGTGTATACCTCTAGAAAGATGGCACTAACAAAGGAAAAGTTATAACTCTAACCGAAAATAAAGATGAGTGGATGTATATTAGATTTGTGAATGTACATGAGCTATTGCATTTTTGCTAAAATTACAACAATATGTACATGTATGGACACCACAACACAACGATGGGCCGATAACAGTTATCGATGAACTCAATGCTACTAAGTAAAGATGATTTGAATGAAAAGTATGTATAGGTATGGACACCATAAATACATCAGAGAGACTAGTTTAAGTGTATATGTACTGGTTCTAAGATTATGCAATTGCTTTAAAGTCTAAATAGTTTGAAGTATATATTTCCTAATTTTAGATGTTTACTTAGTTGTCTATTTTGTTTTTCAGATTTCAAAATAAGATGATAACTACAATTATTTTATCTAAAAAACAAACTAAAATATAAGAGTTTAAATATTATTTTAACTAACAAATAGATTTTGGATTGTTGAAAGTTTAGATTTTTTTTCATTTAAATATTTAAAATTTATATAGGTAGTTAGGAATGAATCTAACATTCATTTTAATAATTCTCACAAATTCAAAGTGTTGATAAGGGCAAAATAGTCAATTGCAATCAAATTAATCATTTAAATGTTTATAGAAAATAAGATTTAAACACTCATTTAAAGTCTTTAAAATTGTAGACATTCACTTAATAACTATTCAAAATGTAGACATTCTCTTAATTGTCCCAAAAATAAATAAGATTTTTGTAACAAACATTCTCACAAACTGTTAGATATTTTGATCAATATAAATGAACATTTAATTAAATGATTTTATAAACAAAAGAACGTTAGACCTCACAACTTGAAAAATTGTAAATGTGAGTTGATGTTTGTGTGAGGTATACACCCCTATTCATTTATGGAAGTTGCCATACTCATAAAAAAACATGTAAATCTATCGTCAACATCAACCTCGTATCTTGTGAAGCTACCTGCACCATGCAGAAAAAAAAAACATGAATGGGTATTGTATTGTATATAATAGAAAAAGTGACCATAAATACTATTGGGTACTATTGAATACATGTACTACATATACGATCTGTTGATGCCGAAAAATGGTCAACGGTCTATCCACAGTACGATTTATTTGGTTGAGGACGAAAGAGCCTGCAAAACAGATTGATTTAGGGCACACCGGTGTAGTGTGAGCCACAGGCCTCCGATGCCTAAGTTAGAAAACGGTAGTAAGAGAATAAGTAGGAATATTAAGAATCGCCTAAGGTACTTAGCTTAGGAATCCCCCCTTCCTAGAGAGAAATGAACTGACTCTTATAGCAGCCGACCTTGTAACCGCTACGACTCACTTATGGCGATGTAACGGTCGGTCGTTTAAAAACGTCTGCCATTAAGTCGGGTGTGAATACCGGTCATAACTCTTGACTGTTACATTTAGAGGTGTAACGTTCTTGATTCTAGACTCGGTCGACTCCTCAAGAGTCCTAACCTCCATGGCCGACCCAATGGGGCCGACCTTCTAGTTGTAACGGGCGACGTTACGAGGTGTAACGCCTCCAAACGTTACTTGGACTCGGTCTACTCTTCGAAGAGTCCTGACCTCTACGGTCCATCCACTCGGATGGACCTACTCGTTGCTGGACCCGAGAAGGGTAAGGCTGCAAGG
>JBBMEG010000015.1:11374905-11398220 GCA_037832605.1 Cyclanthera cordifolia | reverse complement strand
TCGATTATGTTCGTCTTGAAGCCATTTTTTATTTTTAGACCTACTAGGATTCAATTTTGACAACATCTGCATGTGTTAATCTACAAATGGAAGCACAACGTCTAAGTTATGTAGTACATACAAATGAGCTTGATCAATCATATCCTTAGTTAGTTTTTTATGATTGACCCCATTGTGCCGGAGGGACCCAGGATATCCTGTGCAACTCTAGTAGATAGTCCTTGCGTCTATGCGCTCTATTGTACCTAGAAGGGATCAGGTAGTGACTTTAGAGTTTCACGGCATAGGCTAGTAGATAGCCCTTGAGTACTTCCATGGGATTTGGAACGCGTGGCTCAGATACCCGAGCGTCAGGATGCATTCCTGTTCATTTGTACATGTTATTCATAGATTTTTGATTAACGCATGTCTTGTTCTATATGTTGCGTGCTCCCCGTGCAGGGGTTTCTTACTGAGTTTTCACAAACTCGCCCCTTCATTTTATGTTGGCTATGGATTCAAAACCATAGTTGTAGGTACTCACCAGGATGGATGACCGACAGTTGAGGATAGACCTAGTGGGGACGTTTCAGGGACGTCGTTGGTGTCTTTCCTTTATAGTTTAGTCTTATTGCATATCTTTATGCACGAAATGTTGTAATAACTTAATTTGAACTGTTTTAGTTTTGAATTTGAGATCTCGAGATTTTCTTATCTGTTTGACTGCTTGGATAGGATACGTATTTTTTATTTACACTTTCAGGGTCATTTTAAATGAATTTTGAATTGTCTAGGTTCTGTTTTACAGGTTTTGCAGGTATAGGTTTCCCATATTTTATAGGAAACTTTGCCAAAATTTATTCTAAAATTTTCATGCATTAATAACTTCCATGCTATAACCTAACGGTTGTGGACCGGGTTGTTACAAATCTTTAGTACAAAAACATATTTATAAGGTTGTTACAGATCTTTAGTAAAAATAAGAACAATAACATTAGGAGTTATTTTAGACAATATGAGGAAAATAATAAAATTAGAGGAAAAATCAGTCATTTAAAGCTAATCGCATTTCAATGAGGTAAGTTTATAAGGTTCGCTAATTTCTTCTATGATTTGAGGAAACTCAAATTTGTCGCTTCTCCTTGATCCAAGAAGAAGAATGATGTTGATTCGTAGTTAGATAGTCATTAGACTAGAAAGCACAAGGCGACCACATCTCTTCGGCAGTATCAAAAGAACATAATGCCCCCAAATCTAGGATCGTGTAATTGAAGGGAACTGCTTGAAGATCTGATTTTGTTATCGTGATTCAAACTGCCAAGTTTGGAAATAAAAGAGGGTTTATGCCTATAAAAAAAGGTCACTGCGATAGGAAAACACATTTCTCAATTTGGCAATCGTAGAACTCAACATCATTCCACATGTTTTTCGAAGAACTTTTTAAAGGTTATGATCCCAGTTGCTGTTGTAACCCAAAGCTGCCAACGATTACAGTTCTAAGAAGTTTCTTTATTTCGCATATCAATTCATATTCTTAGTCATTAAGTTTGGTTAAACAATTTCTAATTGGTTTGCAGGTTTCAATTTATTTTATTTGTTGATAAAAGCTTCAAGATAGTTATTTCGTTTGAATTCACTTCTTTCGTGATGATTGCTGCATTTATTAATCATTTCTTTTTCAGTTTCAAACACAATTAGCTAAACGAATCTTACTAGCTTAAGATACGGGAAGTGATCCGCTTCGCATAGGGTTAACAAAAAGTTGTGAGGTTTAAAATGTTAGCTATTTTAATTAGCGAATGTTGACCATCCATCCATGTGAGCTTATTTATTAATTGATTCGAGAGAAAAAGTTAATAAAAAAAATATGTTATTCATTTTCATTGAATCATGCTTGAACTCTTGCATGTTTATAGGGAGTTTAGAGATAACCGCCTCATTAACGTGTTTGTTTCAATGCTTTAATTTATGTGACTTAAAGTGAGAGCTTAAGTTATTATGAATGACATCGAAAGCTAATCATTAAGATAAAATGAAGTTAGAAGCCACCACTTTATGGTAAGTTATCTTGAAGCAAAGCGAGACAACTTTTCCAATTTCTTAACTTACACCTTGTTTCTCTATTGATTAATCCTCCTAAGATTTTATATTTTGTTAATTATTTTCGATAATTTACTTATATCAATCTACTTATATGCATAAAAGCCCTAAAATCATTTCCTTTACTACCTTGTTGACTCCTAAGTTAAGATAACTATTTTTGTTCACATCAATCTTTTTGGGAACGATAAAAATATATTTACTACTTGTTGCAAAGTTCGATTGTGCATACCTACGCAAAAGTGTCTACAAATGCGTTTTTGCCTTGATTAATTATTATATCATTTGTCAGAATAGTTTTAGTTATTGACACTCTCTCAGTGTGACGATCATGCTTGTCTAGTGCGTGTTGCACATGACCGCATGCCGCTCAACCTCGTTTCATCATGCTTTCATGTTATTTTTGTCATTATTTCATATTATGATAGTTTCCTTCATTTTATTCTATTTTTTGACTCCTTGTCATTTTCATATGCAAGGGTGTCATGTCAATTATGTGCCAAAATGTACTATAGGGGTATGACTTCTTGAAACTTCATTTCTACCAAGTTATATGTTGAATGCAATTTAGTTGAAGTAGTTCTTGTTGTATTTCTATATAGCCTTGCAAAGAAAAACATATTTCCAAACCTTCTTTCTCCATTTTTTCGAAAACATTTTCACAAGACCTGTGATAGAGGTTGCACTAGTTGTACCGCCCACTCTGCATTTTCGTTCGACTGACTTTCTTGTCTAATTAGAGCTAGTGTCACATAATTGTCATTCTGCTACCTCTGAAGTGCGACTGTGACACTCAACACGCATGAGTCACTTATGAAATTAACCCTGATCATTTCAACTTTGGCAAAGTTCTACATCTAAATAACCCATACAATTATCACTTTACCTCCTAAGTAATTCATAAGCCTTCCACTATCGAGTTGAGTTTAAATATCTACCACAAACATAAAACTAATGATATAATCTAATAACTAAGAAGCGATGAGTTTCAATATCCAACAATAGTTAAATTAAAAAAAAAAGGAATATATATATATATATAACCAAAGTCATAAAAATTCACAATTTCTTTATTTCTCCCTTTTTTATCCGTACAATTATTCCCTGTTTCTCCGGCATCACACGCGACCTTCGTCTCTCTCTTTCTCCGTGCACTGGCTTCAACCCTCAGGCTTACGGCCCTGCAAAAAAAAAAAAAAAAGAAAAAAAGAAAAGAAAAAGAAAATTAAAAAAACTCAGTCTGAACTTACAGTCTCCGAAAGGAAAAAGAAATACAAAATAAAAAAAGGGGAGAAATGGAAATTCAAGCCTCCTAAAGTGTGGGCTCATCGTTCATACACCCACGCTCGCCCTAGGAAACCTCATCTTCCTCGAAATTTTGACTGAATCTCCTGAATCAGAGTTATGTACTTGTCTGATAAGGCTCGCCCAGTTGATATTTACAAGGAAGAAGGCAGCAGAGATATGATGATCGAGGTGGCTTCTAATGGCGACCATCATATTCAGCCACACCAGCCGCAGACAACTCATCAGCAGCACCAATTGATGCTCGGGGACAGCAGTGGCGAAGATCATGAAGTTAAGGCGCCCAAGAAGCGGGCCGAGACTTGGGTTCAGGATGAGACTAGAAGCTTAATTGGCCTGCGGAGGGAGATGGATGGATTGTTTAATACCTCCAAATCGAACAAGCATTTGTGGGAGCAGATATCCGCTAAGATGAGAGAAAGGGGCTTTGATCGCTCTCCTACCATGTGTACTGATAAGTGGAGGAACTTGCTCAAGGAGTTCAAGAAGGCTAAGCACCATGACAAGGGAAGTGGCTCTGCCAAGATGTCGTGTTATAGAGATATTGAAGAAATTTTGAAGGAGAGAAGCAAAACTGCGCAGTACAAGAGCCCCACCCCTCCCAAGATTGATTCCTATATACAATTCTCAGACAAAGGTAACTTTCGATTCTTTGCTTTCGGAGGGTGAATGGGGTAGTTTTTTTATCAGGCGTACAATTGATTTGAAATATAGATGAAAAAACTGAAACCACAATTTCAATATTCAGGAATTCATTAGTGCGCAAACTTTAGGTCACTCTCGTTGTTCTAAATTTGGTTCTAGGTAAAAATTATTCTTTCAAACATGCTTTGTTCTGGTTTATGAACTACAATTGTACTTAGTCTATCAGCCCTACAAGGGTTCAGCTGTATGAATGGAGATGTAGTATGGAAAGTACTTTTTGTTGTTTTAGTCTAGGGGGGGGCTGCGTCTTTGTCTTTCTGTATTTGTTTCTTAAACAGGTAAAAGGTTTCAAATTGCTATCTTTGGTCCCTGCATTCTTTAAGTCTGCTAGGTACGGTTAATTTTGTTGGGCTAATAGTATTAATATTGGGGTTATGGTTAGGTCACAAGAGAACTATGACGAGCATTATAATTTTATCCTAATGCAGGAATTGAGGATAATGGTCTATCGTTCGGACCTGTTGAAGGTATGTCACTTGTTATTTGTTGTTACTGCAATGTTATTTGCATTACTCTTTTCTTGACAAAATATCTTCATCTCTTGTAGCAAACTTGAGTTTTTATGTAGCTGATGATAGTTACTAGCATAGCATCCATCATTCAGGTTTTACTTTTCCTATGTTGTTTACTGTATGTACACTAGAAGAAGGAATAGAGGATGGCAAAGAAAATCATTTCTAGCGGATTTTCCGTTTAATTGTTGAGGGAAATTCTAGTATGCACCGCATTTAAGTTATAAAACTGCTTGTCGAAACTTAAGATTGCTAGTTTGTATTTTTCGATCATGACATGATGTAAATATTGAATTCCCAATATGCTAGGAAGAACTGTACAGAATTGATTGTAGTACATGCATCAAGGATCATATCAACGTTCTAAGCTGGAGGATATCTTACCTAGTAGAATCATATCCTGATTACAATTCCTATTACTCCGTCTAGATGAAGAATAAACTCCATTAGCTTTTTTAGAACATGACTCGATTGAACAAGCCATCTGTGATGTAATTGATTTTTTTTCTGCTGTTTTAATTAGTTCCTATGCCCGGGTTATAATTTCAGTTTATGAAAATATGTTCAACACATGTCACTTTTGTGGAGCCTGTTCACTGAGGCAGCTGCTTGGAGAATGCCAAAGTCTTTGTCTCGCCACTGTCTAATTTTCAGGCCTATTCTGCATATTGCATCATCCCTGCATTCCCGGAGATGATTTAAGACTCCTAGCATACACAACTAAAAGTTTTGCTTTTGAACAATTCAGTTGTTATAAATTAACCAATTTCTGAAAATTATATACTTAATGCCCCTGCGACCAAATTGATGATTTTAAGATTATTGAACCTTCAAGTTGCATGTCATTTGAGTTTATCGTCTTTCCTGTTCACCTAAAAGATTGAATTATGTTCTCTTCTTGGTGTAACCACAGCATACATGTATCTTTTCTTAATAACCCTGCTCTCAAATTTCAAGTATCTACTCTAATTTGTTGACTGCAGAAGTATAATACTGATTCATTGATGAATAGAGTTTAACCTCTAGTATGATTTTGTTTTCATATTGTTCATAATTTTCAATTATGGGGTTGCAAATTATCTTATTATGATATTTATTGAAGACTTTCAAAATTTTTACCATGGTCTTAATATAAATAAATACAAGGTTATCTCCTTCTAAGTTTCCTTGCATGCAGCTGGTGGCAGGCCCTCACTGAATCTTGAAAGACAGCTAGATCACGATGGACATCCCCTTGCCATCACAGCAGCTGATGCAGTTGCTGCAACGGGCATCCCACCATGGAATTGGAGAGAGGCACCCGGAAATGGTTGTACTATGGAACTACAAGTTAACCGTTCTGAATATTGTATTGACATTACTTTGTAGATTATAGTTATACTCTTGTAAGTTGTAGGTTTAGGCCCTGGATTTAAGCATCGACTGTCTTGGTGTTAGGATTCGGCTTTGCATTTCAGTATAAAAAAGTCTATATCAAAGCCGCTTTCTGTTTTTTTATTTAAGATTTCTTTCATGATTCACCTACTTAAAGCCTGTAGTGTTATGGAGACAAATTTTGAACACGTTGGAACAGGTTCCTTTTATGCCGAAATATAACTTTGTAGTTAATGACTACATGTAGACTCTAGTTATTGGTTTGATTGATCATTTCGATTGAACAAAGGTGTTGCCATTAAGATCCACTTCTGAATGTCAGTCTAAAGGGCCTCATGTAAAAACCAATCCTGCCTTTGTTTGAGCTACATGGCTTTTGAATCCTTCATAGTTTCAGTTTCTATCTATTTACCATCCTCTTGGCAGGTGGGGAAGGTCAGGCATTTGGCGGGAGAGTTATATCAGTCAAGTGTGGGGACTACACGAGAAGAATCGGTGTCGATGGAACCTCAGAAGCCATCAAGGAGGCTATCAAGTCTGCATTTAGGTTGAGAACAAAACGTGCATTTTGGTTAGAGGATGAGGACCAGGTCGTCAGAAGTCTGGACAGAGACATGCCTTTAGGAAACTACACTCTTCACCTTGATGAAGGTACCTCTTTTTGAGTTTGTGTTGACTGTTATGATTCTCGTAAAAATTATTGCACCAAGCTGCACATTTTGGGCCATCTACTGCATGTAAGGGTAGTTGAACTTCTAATTCAGGGTTGGCATTTTTTTTTTTGAGAATCAGGGCTGGCTGTTAAAATCTGCCTCTATGATGAATCGGATCACTTACCAGTACATACTGAAGAAAAAGTATTTTACACTGAGGATGATTATCGAGATTTTTTAGCTCGTCGGGCCTGGACAAGTCTTCGGGAGTTTGATGGTTATAGAAACATCGATAATATGGATGATCTACGTCCTGGTGCAATATACCGTGGAATAAGTTGAGCAAGTGCACAATTATGCCAATATGTCAAGGAATTTTGGCTTTAGTTCCCCTGGTTATGGGACATGGTTTTTATACTCCATCCTTGTAAACCATACACTAAACCCATCCATGTAAACAAATATGGCCTTTGTGCACAGACTCTGCTTATGCATTTTTGACAGGTTATCTTCTCTATGTATATATAATATGGATTGTTGGAAGCGTTATCTAATCTGTGTATAGTGTGAGTATGCATCTTTTCGAATATGTATATGAAATACATGAATGTAGAAAGTCGTTACTTCCTTGAACCAAGCTGAAGATTACTGCCATTGTTGTTGCCTCACTAGTGGATCAACAGCTTCTTAATTCCGGACGAGCGTTTCGGTACAGATCTTTGTAATATAACAGCTTTTTAGCAGATCATTATGCTTTGAAAGATTGCTTGTTTGCAGGGAATTTAGATACACTCAACATCCTGATGTTTGGAATTTTGAATGTTCTATTTTCTCAGATGAAAGATGTTCAGGGAAACAAAGAGGGTCGGGTTTGGTTTTCCATCGAAAAATGATACATCATTTCGTAATTTAGAAAAGTATGACCTTAACACTTCAGTTATGCTAGATGAGTGGTGATTCATTTGTTTTTTTCAGCCATAACAGAAGAAGCACATGCTTATACCATCAGTTTAAATTGCACTTTATTAACTGGAAGAACTCGACTTATACATCGACAACAAATTCAGCAGGCAATCACATCAAACTTCAAAGGTCAGTAACAGAATTGTATTTAGTTTGGATCTGAGAAGAATTTGTTGATGGAAGGCATAATCTCAGGTGATCTTGTTCTGAGGAATTTCCTTAAGCCATGCTCTGCATACTTCTCACCTTCTTCAAAGTTGTCAAGAATTCCTGCAGCTCTCTTCTCTTTGATAACCCTGTCATGTTCATTCATCACAAATCAGATCACTTTTGATTTCTGATTCAACAGAAAGCTCTCCTTTTATACAGAATCACACATTGAAAAAATGTAGGGACCCACAACCTTTATAAAAAAGGTTGGTACTCCTCTCATCCTCAAAGTGAAGAGACAATATGGGTTATTTCTCCCAACGCCAAAGTTTGGAGACTTTACAACTGTTATAAATAATGTGGGTAAAACTTTCATAGCCAATTAATTTTGAGATGACTGTCTGATATGTTTTTCTTCTCTACAACAAAATATTAACATTTTCCATTGTATTGACAAGTTTTTCTAGACCTTGAAATATATTTACCTAACTTCAGGGTTGGAGGTTATGTTTCTAACAAGCTGCATCCCACAGATGCCAACAGCCACACCAACTGCAGCAAAGAGAGGGTACACCTGCAAATATACATTCAAGGAAACCAAGTTTTGATCGGTAAAGCAGTTACTTTCATCATGTTTTTTTCAGCAGCGGAACATATAGAAATGGAAAATGGAAGGGAAAGGAAGAAACCTCAGGCTTTAACCATCTGTTGGCGGTGGCCATGGAAGCAGAGAGAAGAGAAGGGCTGTTCTTGTGAAGAAATGTGCAGCGGCGGAGCCATGTTTTGATGTCGAAATTTATAAGGAAAGGGAAAGAGAAAAAGTTTTGAAAAGGAGAAGTCAGAAATGAGGGGCAGGGCAGCCACGGCCATGACCATTGCCGTCCAAAAGTTGTTTCCTTATTTGGCGTCTCAATGCCTAATAATTCTTTTTGACTTTTTTTTTTTTTTTTTTTTTTTTCGTTCACACCATTTTGAAATTTAAATCATTACATTTTTAGGTACAAGGATAGTAAATTTGATAATTCTGCTAGTGCATGTTTGTTGTGGTGGGACGAGACAGGAAGAAATTCTTTTTTTGAGACAAACAATTGAGAGTGGAAGATTCGAACTAATGACCTCATGATTTCTGGGTGTACAAAAATGCCGCTGAGCTATTGCTCTTTTGACGGTCCTAAATAGATTTTTTTTTGTTGTAAGTTTTCCTTAAAAAATTTATCATCGTTATCAAATTAAAAAAATTTATTCACAAATTCTCTTTACTTGTATTGAAATTATTGACAGCATTTAACCAACATGTTGCACGATAAACTTCCAAAAATTATTGATAACATAGTTTCGAGTGCACAAAAACTCAGATCGATATTAGGACGTAAACCTACTCATGATGCGAACCTGAAGGTGCGCAATCTCCGTGGACCTGTGTCATACCATGGTAAGGGTCACCATTGGACAAACTATCAAAAGGTATATTTATCTTGATTAGGCATGCTTAAACTTGTTTGATAGAGAGTATGCCTTCTACTAACACAATGATCAATGACATGCGATGTGTTTAGAGACATATCGAGCTTAGGCGAATGGTTCTCTTTGACCTCGTAGCGTTTGAGTTTCATTTTTGGGTAGTTTTGATAAGTTTTAGCCCCTTAAGATTTATGGTGGAGCTCATGGGGCTGAGCTATAAGGGTCTAAGACCCAAGTGATACAAATATCTCTAGAGTTAAACTTAGAGGAATAAGACTCAAGAGATGTGTTACTTGATGCGTTAAGGAGTTGTGATATCATATATTGATGATATGTCATTGCTATTGATATTATTGTTGATAAATTGTTAGGTATTGCATGTTTTAGCTATTCATTTTATTCTAAGTGTTATTTGTATGTTGTATTCTTGTTAGGGAGTTCTTACTCAATATTCTTGAATACTTAGCCTTTCTTGGGAGTTAACATTTCACGTACGAGGCTCTATAAGGATGGCTGAGCTTAAGGTGTTGGTTGCAAATCATGGACATGACTTTGACTTATGAGTTCTTATCCATTTCGCATTATTTTATCTATGATTTACTTTGTAATTAACTATGCTTATTTTGTAAATAAATTTATTTGATGGATCATGAAAAAGTTCCTATTTCATTATTAATTGTATTTCTTGAATTTATTTACGAATAAAATGCATGGTATGAGATATTTTTAACCTGGTATTTTATGAGTATTTCAATATCATGCATGAGTGAAGACCTAAGTTTAGACTCTTAAAGAGTCAAGTCTTTATACTACTTTTACCTGTTGTTTTTGTGGCTACAACTCGTTGTGCTCTTATGCCTTCCTTGTCCCATTTTCTTTTTAATCGAAAATTCCAAATACATAGTTAAAGTTTCATTTGCTTTTTATGTCATTATTACAAAACTAGGATATGATAACTCTAAAGAATTATGACAAATGCTTAAATGATAGTTAAAGTTTCATATGCTCTTTAGAGGAAATTTTTAAGAACTGTAGTCATTCAAATTTTTTAAATGATACTTTTTGCAATCATCGTATCACACCTCATCCATTCTCATTAAATAGCATTTCTTAATAAATGTCATTTGAACTCTTTAGATGATGTTTTTCTATAATCATTTTTTCTTCTTTGATGACATATAAAATAAATCAACAATATTGTACACATTACCCTTAACATTATCATTACAAAAATTTATACTGAAATTTATTTATATCATAAAATACACAAGCATGATACTTTATCTTAGCCATACATCTTTCACATATAACTATTTATACAATTTTTTCATATTTGTACATGTCATTACACATATAACTATTAAAACTAAATGATATTTAATGTTTATCCATTACAATAACTTTTATTAAAATCATCCTTCATACGTAAGTATTTTTCTTGGTATTACTTTATACCTATTGTTGTAATATAAAAAAACTACCATAACACTTGGTAGAAAAGTGATAGCTCTCCATAAGAGAGGTCATTAGGCCATATTAATGATAGATTCTTGGCAAATAAACATAGTTATAAGCATTTTAGGAGATAGAATATCATCTAAGTAGGAAATTTTGGTGTAACATTAGAAGTTGCTTTGGGCAGTAGGAGTAAAAATGACAAAATTAGATAGAAAAATCATTCTTTTAAAGCTAATTGCATTTGAAGCGATAAGTTTTCAAGGCACGCTAATTTCTGTTTTCAAGGCACGCTAATTTCTTATGTGGTTTTAGGAAATGCAAATTTATCGCTTCGCCACGATTTAGGAGGAAAAAGGTTGTCGCTTCATAATAAGACAGTTAGTGAACTTTAGCACACAACGACCGCATCGTTTTATGCATATCAGAATAATAGATTTTTGCGAATTTAGGATCGCATAAATCAATGGAATCACTTAAATATGATTTTTTATTACGATTCTAACTACCAAGCTAGGAAATAATGGTGCATTTGAAGACTATAAAAGGATGCTACTGAGAAGGAAAAATGACTTCTCGATCTCACAATCGTAGAACTTAAAACCATTCCACTCGATTCTCAAAGAGCCTTTTGGAGTTTTTTATCCTAGCCGGTGTTTTGCATGTTTACTATTTTTATTAGTTTGGTTAAACAATTTTTATTAGTTTGCATGTTTCGACTGTATCTGTTAATAAACATAAGTTAGTTATTGATAACTCTCTATTTAGAGATCGTTAGCTAACTCTCTATTTAGAGATCGTTAGCTTTAATTTGATAAGATTTCATGCACTTTAAAAGAAAAAGTTATAAGAATTGCATGAGTTTATATGGAAATTAAGCTAAATACACTACTTTGTCAATTTATGCATGTTAAATATGAGGTATGTTAATATTGCACTTTTATTGCATAATATTGGATGTTTTTCGCATTTTTGTTGCAAGAAAATCACCAATGTTTGAAGTATCCATATTAGCACAGGAATACAGATGCAAGAGGGCATTGGCCAAGACTGGACAATCCCAATGCTAGCAGCATTCCTAATACCATTATAGGTCTTTCTTGTTGCCTCCCGACTCTTTAGAGTTTATTTTGATGTTGTACATATAAACACTTACATGATTGCTATATTTATTCTATAATGTTGAATTAAGTATCTTTTTTTCATTAGCAATATGATGTATTTATATAACTTGTTCTATTATGTTAATTTAAACTTTATAAACTCTATGAAATATTCTTTGAAACAACAAATATTAATTATATATTTTAAAAGCATAATAACCCTGTCCAACCCAACCCAACCCGAAAACTATAAGGAATGGGTTGGGTTGCTTTCAAAACTAGGATTAGATAGGTTGGTAAATTGACCAACCCCAAAAATTGGATTGGTTATATAATTCTTCTCAACCCTACCTAATCTAACCCATGTACGCCCCTAATAGCTTGGGTGTATCATAACATGACTAGTATGACGATTAGGTAAAGTCAATAATTCGAGTAGTGAAAAGATGTGTTGAAACTTACAGTTGTGAGTGAGCACCTCTAAGTACACAAGTTTCGAAAACACAGTTGTAGGGTGATCATCGTGGCCGAAACGTTGGTTGAACGCCACCAGTGTTACAACGGTTTACTCCAGGTGGTAAAGGCTCATGATGGATTTCTTTGGAGTGACGTGTTAGCGAGATCTCCCATCACAAGATTGGTTTGGGGCAATTCTCTAGTTAGAAGTCGTAGTGGTGGCTAGTGTCTGTAGGTACATGATAACTCTCAGATATGAAAGTTAAATGCTAGTCTTTTAGAAGTTTTTCAAATAAAATGTTGTTATAATTATGATAACTGGTGAAAACTAATTATTGAAGCATTGTTATTTGTACGCATTCTTAAGAAGTATCGAATTTTGTGTTCAATATGATTTTTTAACAATTATTTTATTATTTTGTGCATGAATGTATGATTAATCATGTTGTTGATTAGATGAGCTAAGTTTTGAAATTTTATATGCTTAAGTAGATATTTTTGGAATCTTAAGTTGAAGAAGATCGTTGCATGTGCTTAGATGTAGCATTGAGTTTGAAAGAAGAAAGAGTTGAAATACGAAAGAATTACTCTGGTGAGCACTTTTAATAAACATGTGTCAGAATCTTATGTGTGGTGTGAATCTCAAGGTGTGCTGGTGTGATCTTAGTCATTGATGAATTTTGTATATATTATGAATTGCTATAGCGATTCAAGAATCTCGAACTTCATCCATTGTCATTTTTAAATTTCTAGGTTAGATCTTCAGATAGGGTTTTTATTATTTTTCTTTGGCGATTGAAAGCGAATTAATAGTTTAAATCCGTAATTGTTATCTTCAGTATTCATCAATCCATATTTTTTCTCTCTAATTCTTTCCTTTACTTGTGTTTATTGCTTTATAAATTATGTTTGCATCTCAACTGAATTTTTGGCTTATATGCATTTAAACTTCTATTTTTTGTTTTCTGTAAATGTAATTTGAGTTTCGGTTCATATTTAAGTTGTTTTGTTTGATTTTGAAATCACAAATTGCGATTTATGATCTTAAGTTATTTCCGTTTCCAATTTTTTCATTGTGATATTCAGATTCAATCATGAATTCTATTATTTTTTATCAATTGTTTGTATAATGATTTGTGTTTATGTGTTTTTGGATTGTGGTAGCATTAAATCAAAAGATGTCGAATTATCATGCATTGTTGTAGCATTTCGATTACCATTTGTAATCTAATTCTGTTATTGCTTCGAGAGGAGGATTATAGGATAGATCTACATATACATTAGGTCATCAATATTTCTCTTGTTATTTGATGAGGAGTTAGAGATGAACTTTATACTAATGTTGTTAACTTGATTTGAATGTTTAAATACTATTATTCTAGAGAAGAAGTCGTTGAAGTATAACACTAGTTTGCTTCTTACATTAACGTTCAATATTGTAGCAATCTGATATTCAGATTCCTAATCTAGCAGATCTTTCATTCTAGTGAAATTTCTATGTGTTACTACTTGATTTGTCATCATTTATTGTTGCTTACTTAGTAGATATATGGAATTTTCCTAATCTAATCTCGCATTATGACTAAGAAAGTACAATTCAAATCTCTGTGGAAGAATGATCTTTTATAAGAAGTAAAGTTTGACTGAAACTATGGCTGTGTACACTTGCACATTTCGACCTCAAGTAGTTTTATTTTGACAAGATAATATTGCGTGAGCAAAGAAAATAGAGGTAGATAAGGTTGCAACAGTACACGAGTAATGTACTTCTGAATCATATGTGTAAGTGTTTCATGCTTTAATTAGGGAGCCTAATTAGTAGAGAGTTGCACTCTAAAGTAGAGTACATGAAATGCATGTGAGTTAGGGTACTGTGCGATAAGTGGTTATAACTATGAGACGTTAGTGCCATGAACTTGGTTGATCCATGTTTGAGAGTACTAGTGAGACCTTTTAGATTTCGCTAATGAATGGTAATTTATCGCTACTAAAAGCTATTTATTATGTACGTAAATTCACTCTTTTCTATAATATTAACTTTGACAAGTTTCTTTAGGATAGTGTTAGGGAATGTGCCCTAAAAGCCTAATAGTTGTTTAATGAACACGCATTTAATGTTATTTCGATTATTAATAAAGGTATTATTTTCATTAACTGTGCATTTAATATTCAAATGTCATGCAACCTTATCGCATTAATTGAATTAATTAATGGCGATATGCCCATAGTTATTTCGCCTCTCATTGACCCGAGAGAACACCAGTTTATATTAGAATTTTAAACAACTTGTTTATTAGAAAAATTAGTGGCGCTTGAGGAGAAAGATGTAATCACAGGGATAAAACAAATTTCTTGTCCAAACTGTGAACAACGAACAAGCTAGTGAAGAATCATATGACACATGATCGATTATATCCGTGAACATTAACTTGTCCTATAGTGCAAAAGAGTTTAGTACATGCCTTTAATGAAATAAGTCTGACTTTAACAAATATGGAATAAATCTTAGGTTATTGTAGCTTTCAATCTACAGGTACACAGTCCTCTAGACTAGATAATACTTGCCGGTAGAATGTTTCATTAGGGAGTGAATTTGAAGAGTTCAAATTCAGTGATTAATTATGTGAGACATAATTAATATGAGCATGAAGTTTAATTTATTTAAACTTGATCATTAATATATTGAATATATTAATTTTAATATTTATTGGATAAATGTTAATAATGATAAATTAATTTATTGAATAAATTAATTATTTGATATTATTTAATTAAGAGTTCAAAGTAATTAATATGTTGAACATATTAATTGATTTAATGGTTATTGGATAATTATTAAATGAAGAATGTTAATTAAAATGTTGGACATACCAACTGAGTTAATAATTGATAATTATTAAAGTGCAGAATTAATATTTGATATATTAATTAGATATTTATTTATTTATAATATATTGGATATATTATGGTATTGAATAAATTTCAATTAAAAATAAATAAAATAACACGGGAAGAAAATTTCAGTAGGATGAAGTTTTCGAAAATTGTATTTAAATGAGAAGGGAAAAATCTTTGATTTATCTCAATAACTTCTAATTTAAATATTCATCATTTACTATAAATAAGAGGCTAGAGATGTCTTCAGTTTCATCCCACTTAGTTTCAGTTTCCGAGTAACTCATTCTTAAATAGAGAAACCCTTCTGAAGGCTTAGATCTCTTTGCCTTCTTCACAAAGTTCCTAACTCCCTTCTCTAACGGCTTCTCACTGAAGATTGAGGGGAGATCTATCAAGAAGGTTCAGGGAATGTATCGATCCTACCTAGCAAAAAGACTCGTGTGAGTGTTTTTTTTAGTAACAATCCAACCAAATGTAGATTAATTTGACTATTGCGAAATTTGTTTGTAATCACACGTTTTCGCTACGTTAATTGCATGGTACTACACTACATTTCCAACATAAAGATGATGAGATTTGGTTGTAACGAGTTGCCAATACAAGGTGGTTGCTAGACTAGAAACACCAATCTCAAATTCAAGTTGTTATTTTTTAGGTGTTGTTGGTAGATTATTATCTCAATTTTTTTTTTGGGTGCTACATAGTTTATCTATATCTAGTCTACAAAATATCTCAAAAAAAAAAAAAATCTAGTCTACAAAAGCAACCATTTGCAGTATAATGTTTGTTTAATATGGACTTCAAATTCTTCTGAACTGCCAATTTTTGTATATATATATGGGGTATTATTAAATTAAGTTTAGATTAAGATTGGCTTTAAAATGATTATAGGCATCAAAATTTACGTATATTAAGGCATTTGAAAATACAATGATTAATGTAGAATAAAATTAGATTAAAATATTATTTTAATTTAACACTTAGAAATAACTAGACAAGTAGATATGATTATTCAACCGATGAATATTACATAATTGAATATATTTTCAAACTATAAAGGTTTAACATTATTTTAAAAAATTCTAAAACAAAATAATTATTAAAAATAAAGTGAAAAATAGGAAGAAAAAAAAAAGGAGAGATCATGTGCAAACGAAACACAAATTCTAGTATAGGGAAAATATCAAGAATATGACATTTACAATAAAACATGCAAATCTGTGCTCTTTTTTTAAAATTAACTAAAGTAATTTAAACATTAAAAAAATTCATATTCAATTTGAAGATGAAAAGACGGAACTAATATTTTCTTTATTATAATATAATATTAACAATAAATAAAATATTTTTTTTTGAAATTAAATACACTATTATTAATACATAATAATAATACGTATTTATAAATACATTATTATTTATAATTATAGTATAATATTCTATAATTAAGTATTATTATTATTTTAAATATAATATTATTTATAAATACAATACTATTAATGTATATTTATAAATACAATATTATTTTATAAATACGTATTATTATTATAAATACAATATTATATACAAATATAGTAATATTATAATATTGTAGGGTAGTTTATATCTATAGCCAACTAGAGAATAATTTTTACATTTCTGCCAAAAAACTATGCTTATTGCAAGCATATTCAATCTGCAATTTTCTGCATTTAATAGTATATAAAATTTTACATAACTACCCCTTTGAGCATAGTTTCAATTTCTTACCGTTATAGACTTTTTAAAAACCACAAAAATACTTTCCATAAAATGGAAGAAACTACCATCCACGTTGCACATCTGGCACGATTTCCCCTCTTCACGCGTCGCAGGGTATTTAATTCAGCCGATTTTGTCAATTGAGGAATGCAGAAGCCGCCGTCGATTTTCCTCAACGTTTCGTCTTCTTCAGTAGTTTCTCTCGGCGATTTTCAGTTGCTCTCGAATATAAACTGTATTGTTCTACTCATATGAAGGTATTTTTTGGTTTCATCTGGAGATAGGGCACCGACGAGTTTTGTTTGGTTTATACGGGAAATATGGTTTCGTTGTTGAATGGTGTAGAATATAAGTTATTTTGACCGAAATTGATTATTGTCGTAGATGGATAAAGTTATAGTGTGAATGTATTTCCGATGTATTTATAAAGTATGTGTTTCGAAAGTGTCTATTCTGCATCTTACTTGAGTTTGAGTATGAAGTTGTAATCTGTTCGAAATAGTGTAAGATTGAGCTTGATGCATGATGTTGTGAAGAGTAATGGAGATAATAATACCTGTTATACATGTATTATGTTTATAGTATCGATAAAAATTGGAATTACACCGGGTATACTGTATTGTTTTAGTATTATCGTCTACATAAATATTTGTCTTGTAAGTATTACTCGAAGGTAGTCAATATGAACATGAGTTAATGTTCCTTACAAGAATTCATATTATATATATATAATAATACAGTTAATGATAATATTTTCGTCTATCTCGGTTGTAGAATATGGTGAAAACAAATTTAAAGGAATTGCGTGCGAATAATATTGTTAGGAGGAGCGCACGAAGGCTAGGGTGTATAGTAGATTACAGTGGTAGAAAAAAAAATGAAGTTATCATTATTGATCAGGTATAGTTTAATGCAACATTATTGATTATGTAGTATTATGGTCTTATTAATTATAATGTCTTTCAAATAGAAATCTGGTTAGGATAACACATCAGAAGGTATCAGAACAGAAATGGATAGTGTTGAGCAAAATACCTGCACATAAATGGTTGTTTATGGGAACAAATTTCAGGTTATATGATTAAAACATTATTAAATTAGCTTTATGTAGTTTGTTTGATTAGTGTTGTTTATTGTTCAGGATGAGGACAATACGAAAGTTAATGATGAACTTCAACTGACTCCAACACTAACGATTGAATCGCTAATGGTGGTTAATGATATGAACATTCAGATCGAAAATGTATGATCTTTGTAAAATTAAATTGTATTATTATGTGCAGTATGTAATTATTGTGGACAAATTGTGTAGGTAAAACCATGTTCTGAAATGAAGGATGGTGGTGATCGGAGCAAAGACGACAAAAACATGGAGAAGGATGAGGTATGTTAAAAGTCTAAAATAAGTATTAAAACATAAAAACAGTAAGACAATAATTGATCAAATATTGTAGGAGGACCTTCTTCCAATATCTGCAAAGTTAGATAAATTGAACTTAAAGAGAAAAGAAGCAGAAACAGAGAAGAAGGCAGAAACAGAGAAGAAAAAAGAAATAGAGAAGAAGAAAGAAAAGCCCGAAGTTGAAAAGGTACTCCAATGTTTAAATATATTATTTACGTAGAACTACTGTATTATCAATGCTGAGTTAATAAAACAGATTGAGAAAGACCATGTGCAAAAATGAACTGGTAAAGATCATAATCAAGAATCAGGGACAAAAACAGTCAGAGAAGAAAAGAAAAATGTATTATTGCAATTTAATTGTTGTTGTCAACATAAAATGTCGGCATGTGTAAAAGTTGTAATATAGTTTATTTGATATTAACTACAAATAATCGGGGGGTTCATCTGTTACGAGATCAAAGAGTAAAACAACTGAAAATACAGGTGTGAAGGGTAAAGAGGTAATGCATAGATTCGAACGTGTATATGTTATCATACGTATTCATGTTTGATTACTGTATTTTACATCTCTAGGAGTACTATAAATAAATCAGGAAATAAAATCTAAAATGGATGTTGCCCACATTGGTGATACTTCTAAGAAGAGAAAGATGGGTATGAGACATGGTATTGATGAGGTATTGCGATATTGTTTGTTTACTATTAAGTTTTGAATATATTATTCATTAAAATGTGGTAATAGAAATACTTGCAGAAAACATCGGAGGAAGATTCAAAGAAAATGACGTTTGATAGAGGGATAGTTGTAAGTGAAGATAGAACAGAACGTTATAATGTTTTTTTTATTAAGATTATTTATTCATATATAATACTACAAACATAGAGAATAATAAAAACATATTCAATAGGATGCACCTTTGCTACTAGAAAGGTCGAAATGGTTTTCTACACAAAAGCTCAATATTTTAGGTACAATGGATGTCATTAGAACTATCAGTGAAACACTAGTTGATAAACAACTAGAAGAGTTCAAAAATAGTTCTATAGGAAAATTTATTGACCTAGACATCAATAAATTCCAATCACAATTGATGTACCACATCATTAGAAGACAGTGTAATCAATTGGAGGATGATGTATTGAGATTCAACATTGAAGGCAACGTGGTTGAATTTGGAATCAAAGACTATGAATTGATCACTGGGCTTTTGTGGAAATTATAGAAAAATTGATAGGACTAAACTATCTGGACGGTTTAAAAATACATACTTTTTAAACATAAAAGGTGTGACGCGGAGTGATATAACAAGAGTATTCAAGAGTGTAAAGAAGATTAGAGCTGTAGATTTGGTCATGTTAGCAAAATTGTACTGTATCGAGTGCTTTATAAATGCTAACCATATCAAATCGAAGATTAAGCCAGATCATATACTACTAATGGACGACCGAGAACTATTCGATCAATATCCATAGGGTAGGGAATCATACCTTACTACATTGAGATACATAAAAAATTCAATCAATAATCCAGATTCATCGACAGTTGGGTCAGGAGGTTTTCCTTATGCTTTGCTAATCTGAGCATACGAGTGCATACAACTTCTATCTGAGGAGGAAATTTTTTTTGCTATGAGAAAATCAAATGGATTGTCATAATGTTGAATTAGGTATAAATACGCATCGAAATAGAGTGTATTGGCTGTAGAGGTCATCGAGAACACAAATGTATATTAAATATATTATAATAATATGTCAAGTATTGGTTATTTGTTTCATTATTCTGAACAACAGCTTTAATTTGTAGCTTCAAGTAATACCGTTGATTGACAGAAAAGTTGTTGACCATGTCGAAGTTATTGCAAGTGTTAGTATCTGCTCGTGAATTTTTTTAGTTCCATAATCAAATGTAATTGTGGTCTAAATTCATTTTATTAAATATATTGTTACTGTATTATAGGAGGATATGGGACAACAGTCGATAGATGGTCGAAGGACAGATGAACCAAAAAAACAAACTTATAGGGAGGTATGTAAAATATTTATGAATGACTATGTTTAATCAAAACTATTCATGAATGTCTATGTTTAAGAAATGACAAATACATTGTTGACACAGGATGTTACTGAAAATGCGCCAGATGTGCAAACACAAATTTTGAAATTATTGAAAAGGAAGAATTTGATGAAATAGATGAGCTTAATACTGAGCCACTGAATATTACTGATGTGTTGGATAGAGTATGTGAGCTTGCCAAATATGTCAAAACATCTTTTGAAATGTTAACCGAAAAGATAGATAATGTACAGAGAAACATAATTGAAATAAAAAATGTCATGAATAATAGTTCAAGGGATATGACTGTTAATGATGACGGAGATGATGAAGATGATGGAGATGATGGAGATGATGGTGACAACGAAGACAAATGGGGTGAAATAGAAAATGTGATGACCGAGGCAGCTATTGATGTGGTGTCGAATGACAATGTAGATGATGAAGTTATACCTGATAATATGATGGTAATACTCATTTAATACTATATATATTGTATTATTTTGTAATTCTCATAGTTAGACTGTCCACCTTTATTCCTTAGGAGAAAGATGTTGATGTTGAGAAAGAAGTGAAAACAAATAAGTCAGGGGATGTAAATGGAGGGGTTGTGAAGAAAAAAGAGCAAGGAATCTACGTGGACGCGGTAAGTTTTGAATGTTTGATTTAATTAAGTTTAATACAATGATACTGTATTATTATCTTATGTAACAATAATACGTATGTATAAATTTGCAGCTACATGGGGAATGATAGTTTTCAGATGCAAATGTTCTTTTGCAACGGGAAAGGAGGAAGAAAGTGTCATCTAGTATTCTGGAATCTCCTTACACATCTAAATTTGGATCTGCAGAAAGAAAAGAAGAAAGAAAAAGGAAGGCAAGATGTGGAAGCAGGTGGTGGAGTTATTGAATTTAATGATCCACCTACATTCAAAATAGGATTGTCCAAAATATAAACGCAATAGTATGTTTAGAAACTTACCGTAGTAGAAATATAATCTGGATTTGCTTATATAGACTGCTTTTGGTCTTTATGTTTGTGCTGAAATATTAACTAGAATTTTGGTGTTTTAATATATTGTTGAAAGTTAAAGATATTTTAATGTTATTACTAGACTACTATAATTCTTGAAATTGGACGAGTTCATATAGTTATGAAGTTGTGTTCAATGTGATATTTGAAGACAAGGCGTAGGATATTTCTTTGAAGTTGATGTGTTATTTAATACTACTTAGAGCTTTAAAGGTATTAGAATTATTAAACATGATTAAGAGATATTGTTATAGTATTATCCATATTTGTTAGAGCATTATTGACGTATTGGACTCTAGGAAATGAATACACATTAATATAACAGTGTAGATATGTTTTTCAAATGAGAATGTTAATTAAACCATTGAATTTATATGTAAAAAGAATTGAAAATGTATTATAACATAGAAATAACATACTACTTATTTATTGGATTGGTACAAGAACATATATTATGACCCAACCTTCCACAGCGGCCACATTTTACTCTAGACTTCATTTCAATACTTGACTTCCATCCTGATTTTTTGGTCGACCAACTAAACGTTTTAGTAGTATGTGGCTTGATATTGACGTTCTTTATATGTGAAGGTATATTCCACGTTTCTGGATGATGAATAGGATAAATAATACCTGAATATGTATTTCATACATACTCATTTGAGTAGTAATTCAAAACATATTCAGTTGCTACCAAGCTCATATTAAGGAAAATTGCGCACGCGTGTTTGCAGGAGATTTGAAGGTGATCATATTCGCCACATGTACAGGTCCGTTCAGCAAGATTAACTTGATGTTGTTCAGATCCGTAGATACCTAGAAATAAAAGCTGGTCAATTAGGTGTACCTACATTCAAATACGTTAGTAATATCTAATATTGAAAAAGACAATACGTGTATACAGTTCATAAAATGTGTGATACGTATTTGCATGAAGTGACCATCACTAATATGTTTTCGTAACTTTTCTTCACAAGATTCAGTATAGTTTGTGGTTTGCATTGCGGCTTCTGTTCTACGAAGGGAAAACCAACCTTGCATTGACATCCTATTAGCCTCAAACATAATTGTGATTGGCAACTCCCTTGCTTTTTAACATTGTCTTGTTGTAACTTTCACATGAGTTAGTTGTCATTACCTCCCAACTTGAACGTGGACAATATGAACGAGCCCATCTTTGATAGCTGATCTCATATAATTCTTCATGATTCCTGAACATCCACTCTCCAAATGGCACATAAATTTTTCAAAATCTAAAGTGTTTAAAGCTTTTGCAGTTTTGAAGAAAGTTTATGTATCAAAATTTGATCTATGCTTCTTTAACAAATTTTCTTTTATATGCACAATGCATAACCCATGAAAATATTATGGCCAAATTGCAGCAACAACATTCTCAATTGATTTGTCCTTACGATGACCGTATACTTTCTTCAAATGTTTTAAAACTCATTTCCAAGATGCATCATTTTCAGAATCGACAGTAGCAACAAGTAATGGAACTATGTGATTATTAGCATCAGATGTTGTTGCGATTAGTAAAATACCTCCATAGCGATTCTTCGTGAATGTTCCATCAATGCTAATTACGGGTCTACAATAAGACCATGCTTTAATGGAAGCATAGAATGCTTGGAAAAAATAAACGAATCTATTGTCCATAGAATACTCTAATTCCACCACAGAACCTGGATAATACGAAAACAATACACGTTTATTCAAAAAACAATACGTCATACTAAATGCTAATAGGAATCTAAATTACAGCATAAGTAAATACAATTGAAATATTATACTAATACCTCGATTATTATTTCGTATCATATAACCATAAGATTGAAGCATATTGTATGAGTCTTCAGGCGAACCATACTGTTCCTTCATAATATATTGTTTAGCTCGGTATGCTTTGTGGTAATTAATGTTCAATCCATGATGTGTAAGTACATATCTCATTATTGTTTGAGGACTTTC
>JBBMEG010000015.1:11353451-11374805 GCA_037832605.1 Cyclanthera cordifolia | reverse complement strand
CCCGCTCTGCGATTTTCGTTTGGCTGACTTGCTCGCCGGGTTAGAGCAAGTGCCTCACGACCGCTTTGCAACGACAATGAAGTTGGATCGTGACACTCAGCTCCTCTTGAGGAAGGACTCAGGTCTATTTCCATGGGCTAACCCTCTGCAGATGCTGCCTCTTCGACAGCCTCACCTAGCACTTGCTGAGCCTCTTAGATAGCTTTTACCTCAGTGACCCCTACCACACTTTGTAAGGCTGTATGGTAGCACTCCCTCCAAGAAAGTTATTCTCCTCAAACTTGCCCCACCCTCATAGGAGTAGAGAATTTGATTAGCTTGAAGCGTGTTATGTACTCCCGAAGGGTTTCATGGCTTCTTTGTTTCACGGTCAGTAGATGGGTGACCGACTACTTCTGATCTCGCCCTCCCAAAAACTGGGTGACGAAAGCTCTAGCTAGCTATCTGAATGAGGCAATAAATTTAGGCTTGAGCTGCCTGAATCATTTTTTGGCTATTTTTGTGAGTGTGAATAAGAACGCTTGACACTTGTTTGCATCTCGAACTCCATGAATTTCCATCCATGCCTGATAAGAATCTAGGTGCTTCATATGATCCTTGAAGCCGTCATACATTTTGATGGTCAGAAGCTTGAATTTTACTGGAACAAGTTCCTCCATGATATTGTCAGTGAATTGGGGGTCGACCTGATCGATTAGGTTGTCTAGGTCAAGTCCGTATTGATCTTGTGCATTCTTCATATCCCCCCAATTGATCTTGGAGGAGGCGAAGTTGAGCTAACCAAGGTTGGTCCTCGGCTCCGCCAGGTGCTGCTTTCTTTTGGCGCTGGTTGATCAGATCTCTCACATCAGGTCCCCAGTCTAATCCCGTTTCCTGGGCACTTGGGGTCTTTGAACGGTGTTGGGTGGATAACCCTTGGGAGATGCTCCGCGACTGGCTACTCCAGACGGATTGCGTTCATGAATGACCGTCAATTCTGGAACCAAATCTTTGGTGAACCGAGTGTTTCTTCCTCTGATCATTACCGTCCAGTCAAAGTCGTTCAACCGATCTTTGGGTGTCAGAAAGAAGCCTCTCTCAGGGCCTCTGTGGCTGGGGCTTTTCCTTTAGTAGGGTCCCGAACCAAAAACGCTGACTTCTTCGTCGCAACCTTCTTCTTGGTAGGTCATCGCCTTGCCGCCTCCTGCGGTGCTTATTGGCTTCCAACTGTGGTAGTATGCGCTGGAGAAGGTTGTTAGAGCAACTCCATCAAGCGATTCAAATTCTTCGCCATCCTTTGCACTTGTTCTTCCAAAGCTGCAAACTTTGGATCAGCATGTTCAGGTTCTTGCCTCGACACTTCACCCTCATGATCAGGGTGGTTTTTGACATGAACAGTATCATGTTCTCTAGCGGCGACTCGCCTTGGAGCATGCTCAAAGTCTAGCTCTCCATCGACACCATGGTGGTTGTCGTTCTCAACGTTCGATATTTTTGGAGAAAAAAGTGTAAGGATTAAAGCTTTTTAGATAGAATACGCTCTCGTCCCCACAGACGATGCCAACTGTTAATGCCGAAAAATGGTCAACGGATATCAACAGCACGATTTTTATTACCGAAGAAGAAAAGTCTGTAAAATGAAAAACTTTAGGCACACTAGTGTGGTGTGAGCCACAAGGCCTCCGATGCCTAAGTCAATAGGAGCTTTAGGATAGTATTTTAAGGTACTTTGGGACTTAGAACATCTTACAGGGATTTTCAGCATAGTTCAACTTAGTTCAGCTTATCTTCAAATGGAGAATGCTTTGACTTCTTATAGCAAGCGGTCTTATAACCGTTGCGGCTCACTTAATGGTGAGTTAATGATCGGCCGTTAGAAACTTCCGCCATTAAGCCGAGAATGAATACCGACGTAACTCCTGGTTGTTACCCTTTGAGGCGTAACGACCTTGACTTGGAAGTTACTTGGACTCGATCAACCTTCACAAGTTCTCACCTCCACGGTCGATCCTTAGGGGTGTGGCCTTCTCGGTGTAACCCTAGAACGCTTCACCCAACAGGTGTACAGTCCCCAAGTGTTACTTGGACTTGGTCGACTCGTCCATAGGAGAGTCCTAACCTCCACGACTGACCCACTCGGATGGCTACTCAACTGATCTCCTTGGAAGTCAGCTTTGGTCTCGGTCAACCCTTACAGGTTCTCACCTCCACGGCTCGCCCCTAAAGAGGGGTCCTAGCTCTCTCGACGTACTCCTAAGGGAGAGTCCTAACCTCCACGACTAATCCTTGGGGGATCTGGTCCAACTCGTTGTAACCTTTTGCCACTACTACCTTACGACACAATGGGCCTAGATAGATTACTTGGACTTGGTTGACTCGTCCACAGGAGAGTTCTAACATCCATGACCAATCCATTAAGGTTGGCCCACTCGGTTGATCTCCTTGGAGGCCGTCTTTGGTCTCAGTTGACCCTTACGGGTCCTCACCTCCACGGCTCGCCCTTAAAGTGGCGTCTTAGCCCTCTCGGCGTAACTCTTAGTCGTTATCAGCGGATCCATTCATTACTTGGACTCGGCGACTTCTGGGAGAGAGTTCTAACCTCCACGTTCGACCTTTGGGGGGTTAAACCTACTTTGGCAGGCCTCAGAAGGGCCGGATTGGCCTTGGCTGACCCTTGTGGGGGTTAAGGCCGTCATGACCTACCCCCGGGGTCTTGGAATCCTTTGGCCGACCCCTGAGGGGTCAAGGCTCTTCTGGCCAACTCTTAGGGGGCCAGAATTGCCTCGGTCGACCCCCGAGGGGTCAAGGCTGCCATGGTCGATCCCTTGGGGTCAAGGCCTTCTTTGGCCAACCCCCGGGGGGGGGGGGGTGGAATGGCCTCGGTCGACATTCAAGGGGTCAATGTCTTGTTTGGCAGACCCCTGGGGGGCTGGGAAGGGCTTGACCAACCCTCGAGGGTCAAGACCACCCTTGCCAAACCTTTGAGGGGTTGGAGTCGCTTCGGGTTACGTTTGAGAGGTTTTAGGCATCACCAGATATCTCGGTAAACAATTTGCCTATAACACTAATAATAGATTTACAATTCATATATTTGAATATTTAAATTAAAATGAGTTAAGTAAATCAAATCATTCTAAGAATAGATTAACACACAATTCATAATAAGAAAACGTCTACAACAATTTATCTTTAACACAAAGATACAACATATAGATACAACGAACAAATGTCAGAACTTTTTTTTAGAATAAACATAATAGAATTATAACTATTGTTTAATAACATATTCATTAAAGTGTACGGATGTCGTATACAAACCTTCAGTTTTACTAGGCGAGGATGAGTTATATAATCCGAACACGTACATATATAAGAATCTATAAAGCAGAATAGATGAAGAGAATAATAATGTACCTGCACCCAACGTTCGACAGGAAGATAATATTGACATATAGAATAAAAAATCTCCAGCCTCAGGGAGAAATTCAAAATCTTTTCTCATATGAGATCACTTGCATACCATTTTTTTTTTAAACCTTTCGATTAATGGTGCAACAACTAAATGAATTTGAAATCAACATTATACAGTTTTAAAGCATTCACTCATTGCAAGTGTACCAAGCAATGGAGCCAAGCAAGGAATGCAAACAACATTATACAAAGTAAGAAGAGCAAAATATGATTTTGTTACTTCTAAAAGATCTTAGATACTTTAAGATATGAAACTAAGTAATTGTATCACTCAATACATTTTTAAAGCATCAATTCATTGCAAGTGTACCAAGCAATACAACATTACACAAAATAAGAAAAGGAAGATAGGATTGTGTTACTTCTAAAACATCTAAGATATTTTAAGTTATGAAACTAAGTAGGTGTATCAAGCAATACAGTTTTAAAACATTCATTCATTGCACATGTATCAAGCAATACATCATGAAACTAAGTAAATTAGAAGCATCTGTATTGATAAAAGGAGTAGATGAAAGCAATACAACATGAGCTAATTTGAAGGAGCAAGTGACTCACAAGTTAGAAAATGTCACAAACAAAATGGGTCCCAAATGAACAAAGCAACATTTTGATTTATACTACTAACTTATTAAAAGTGATGGTTGTATGAGATAAACTTTATAAATAGAAGATATGGAATAACGAATGCAACAAATAGAATGACAAGATAGTCATCAGAAGAAGAACAACTTCATAATGAGAAAACTGAAGAGAAAAAAAAAAAACCAAGAAACCAGCTTCATAATGAGGAAATTGAAGAAAATTGGTGTCAACAATGCAAAAACCGACCCTAATTAAATGGTGTTCTGACAGGCGGAACGACTTCATAAACAAATCCAAAGATTTGAAAGACCTTACAATGAAAAGAACTACATTTAATAGGGTAGTTGAAGCTAATAGTAGAGAAAAATGTCAAACATTCAATTACATTAAAGATATTTACAAAGAAGGAGAAATAGAAATCGTAAACCACAAAACAAGATCGGAGGAAAATGAAGAAAAAAAAAGAGTACCTAAACATCATAGGCTGGGGATTGAAGGTTAGAGAAACTTACCTAGATGTGAATAGCCCATCAAACCAAATACACCGAAAATCCTACCAATTCCTTGGATGATTTTCATACATGCAAGTTCGTTCAAGGTTGTTTGAGACAAATGCAAGCCACAAAATGTCCAAGACGGCAAGATACATGGTGAATTGGTGGCGAGTTTTATAGATCTACAAAGAAAATGGAGGACAAGACTTAAATCAGATCTTAATGAAACGAATGAACGAAACCCTAAAATCGAAACTCGGTGAAATCTAACGTATCAAGTGTTAAACAATTCAAAAATCAACAAGGAACAAAATAAATTGAAGGTATAAAAGCAATCGAACCCAAAATTGAAGCGAAGTAGGAAAGAAATCAAAATAGAAACGAGACAGAAAAATTGAGGGAACAAAACGTAAGGACGCACTTGAGTGAGAGAGAGAAATAAGTCGGATTTGTCAGTGAGATTTTGAGAAAAACTGTGTTCCATTAACAGAGTTACATATTTGTATAAAGTGTGAGACAAACAGGTATTAACTCAACCCAATACAAACTGGCCGTTCCATTAATGACTCACTCTATTGATGGCTTTATCTTCGTGCCTAGTCACACTATGATCACAGAAAAGTATAACGTCACCCCTTTATTGGAGTTCTTTTTTCTTTTACCATAGACTTTTGAACATATCGGACAAGTACATGATTCCGCTAAAAAAAAGGGTCATATATTAGGAAACACCGGCCACGCTCCACTAAAAACAGTTATTGAATCGATAATTGAAATATACTTTTTTACTAGTTGAACTTTATTTTCATGAATATTAGACTAGTTTATCGACATCTTAATTAATTTTTATTCCTAAGTAGGTACACAAAAGTTCAATAGTAGATCTATGATGATACGGATAAATTAATAAATAGAATTGTAAAAAAAAAAAATTGATTTTTTTTTGGGTCTATATATTTTAAAAATAATACTTAAGCCTTTAATACTTTAATAATAATCAATTTTAATCTTAATGATTTTAATGAGAATGAAATGTCGCTTAGGATGATGATTGGATTAATGACTAGAAGATAATTTTACTATGTTAATCTCAAGTACAAATATTAAGTTGAGGTATCCATTGTTGGACAAGTCTGTAACACCTGATTTTATTTATAAAAATAATTTAAAATAATTAATTGGCATACAATTGCATCTTTTATTGGCAACAGTGAGCTGTATATTCATGAATCAAAGTGCAACTTTGAAAGACATCCATTACTATATTTCACTAAATTAAAAACTGTGTAGTCTACGAGTATTGCAACTCAAAGGGCTCATTAAAACCTGGGGTTAATAAGAAAAAAAGAAGCATTCATCACATGATAAAACCAAAAACCAGATTATATAAAAAGCATGTGACATTTCGAGTGAAAAAGAAAATTTGCAGTTTCTAATGCCCTTTTTTATCTGAACTCTGATCCTTTTCATCTGCGACTGACCTACATTACCATCCCTCCATCAATAGTGAAAACCTGCAGACCAAACAAATTTGGATGAAATCAAAATCTGTTATTTCTAGTTCTGTAAAGAAAAAAATATAGGTTAGATTTTACATTACAACATGGAACCTAAATACATTTTGTATATAAAACATGTTTTGAAACCAAACTAAATTGACCAAATTATTTTTAAGATTTTGATGGTGTGAATGCCTACGACAACTTACATCCTTCACGGAGTGGCCTAGTGGTCAAAAAGAGTTCTTGGAATACCTAACGTGATGGGTTCAATACCTGGTAGCCACCTACCTACGAATTAATTTCTTACGGATATCAAAAAAAGAAAAACACTTACATTCACCTCAACTATTTTTATGAAACAACAATTTGTCTAGAAAACTAATTTGCAAGTAGGTGGTAACCCTAGATTGAACTGAACTCGTCATCTCTTTGTTCTTCCAAACTTTAGTGACCACTATAATGGTTCAAAATTTTTATTTAACCAAAAAGAAATTAGTAATGCTAGAATTATTATTTTAAGAAAACGAGAGAAAAAATCGCACCTGTCCAGTAATGTAACTAGCAGCAGGGTTAAGAGCCAAGAACTCAACAAGTCCAGCAACTTCTTCAGGTTGGCCATATCTTGCTGAAACGATGAGAAATTGAAATATAGTTACATTCATCGTAAACTTTCTTTTTTTACTAAACAAAATCACCACAGTCGATCAAACATGAGTGTCCCAGACTCACCCAAGGGAATGGTATCCAGAATTTTCTTCTCAATCTCTGGCCCAAGCTTGCCAGTCATGTCAGACGCAATAAACCCAGGAGCAACAGCATTAACCTGGAACAATATTTCATTATGATGCCTCCACAGCATTCAGCATTATGCATAAGAAATCATTCTTATTCAACAAGTTGGAAATATTGCAGAACCCACATTGATGTTTCTGCTTGCATATTCCTTGGCAACAGACTTTGTCAGACCAATCACCCCTGCCTTTGCCGCACTGTAGTTCGCTTGCCCAGCGTTTCCAACAAGGCCAACAACTGATGCTATGTTGATAATTCTTCCCTGTATAGAACTTTCAAAGTTAGTAGGATATGGATATTTCCATATCTCCCTCGTTCTTTCAAGAGAGTCTTGCAATTGGAAAGAAGAAAGCATCTGTACTTCAGCTAGGATGAACAATGCAGCTCAAAACAAATATTAATTAGAGAATCATGAATATATTCCTTGAAAAGAATTGACCTTACAAGTTCTAAGAAGGCACTGGAAGCATTTGGCTGTAAATATTTACAGATTTTCGTATAACCAGTGAATTGGTGCTAAGACCCAGCCCCAATTCCAATACATACCCGGGAGACAACAAGGATTATATAATTAAGCTCACTCGTGAGTTTCAAACCTGAAACATCTAAGGGCGTATACCTTAGAGACCTCAAACTGGCCCTATTTACGGATATTCAAATAGGAAAAATTCAAACCAAATTGCATATTAAGTTACAGAAGATTTATTAGCACGACCGCCTATTTCTAATTTTAAGAATACACGGGTGGTGAGATTACCTTCTTCTTTTTCATCATAACTTTAGATGCTGCCTGCAAAAAGCAATAAGCTCTATTTGAAGAACAACATGCTTCAACCAAAAACTCTTTGTTAAGCAAAATGTCTTACTCTTAACACAATCATACCTGAGTGCAGAGATAAACACCAGTAAGATTCAAATCAATCACCTCCTGCCATTGAGATTTCTTCATTCTCATCAACAAACCATCGCGAGTAATTCCTGATTTCCATTGAAGTATTGGGTAAAACTAATCAAGTTAAATAGCCAGGAAGCTGGAGAATGTTGAAGTTAACATACCTGCATTGTTGATCAATATATCAACAGTTCCCCAAGCATCAATCGCCTGTACAAATGACAATCATGTGAGGAGTCACAACTCACAAGTAAATGGCAATTGGCATAGACTAGTTTACTCAGAAAAGTGAAGTAGCTTACTGTCTTAATCATTGAGTCCACATCAGCCTCCTTTGATACATCTCCACCAAAGGTAAGAGCCTGCCCACCAAAACCCTCAATCTGCAAGTAAAGTAACATGACAATTTAGCATCATCTTTTCAAAATGATTCATCAAGTCACCATCAGGATAAGAAAAAATTGAACGGCAATAATTGCAGGTTTGGGAAATAGAGCCCTTGCACAAAATGAATGTCGGATATTATGATAGGTTTGGGCCTTAGGGTATTAAGGAATAATAAAGGGACACATGGACAATTGGTTAGAAGTTAATTAGAGAATTAGGGTTATAAATAGAAGTGCTAGGAGTAGTATTTGGCATCAAATGAATTGTAATGTGAATTGGGCTTGAGTGATCTCAAATTAAGGAGGGTCCAAGTACCTCGAACTTGGGTTATCGTGTGTTCGTAATGGTTTGTTAATAAAGATTCCGGTTCTTGATCAATTGGTATCAGAGCTATTCGATCCACCTTGGCCATAGAGATGGAGTGTGAAGAAGTTCTTTTCCAACAAATGATGAGATTGCTAGATAAGTTTGAAGTGAATATGAAGGAGATTTTCAAAGAACGTAGAGAGAGTATGGCAACAAGTAGGAGGGAATTCGAGGCAAGTTGCACAAGAAGAGAGTAGCAAGAAAATAAAAGTATTGGGGATGGAAGATCTTGGAAGTATAAATATATGGGAGGCTATCAAAAGAAAACATGAAATATTGTGGGAGATACAAAAACAAGAAAAAAGAGAAGCAAAATTGAAGAAGAAAGAAATCGAGAAAGGTGAAGCAACTTCGAATCTTGAAATCAAGAAGCGGCCAATGATGGCAATTTCGGCCGAAACGGAAGAAAAATTAGTGGAGAGGAATGAAATGGAGAAAAGGAGACAAACGTAAAAGATGGGAAAGCGTCAACATCCCGTGGCTCAGCATAAGGCTCAGCATAAGAAGAAGTCAAGTCGATATATGTTCTTGGTTCGGGCGAAGGTGAGGGATCAAGAAAAGAATCCGAGCGTTGGACAACAAAAATGTCAAAAATGTTTTTTGATGAAAACAAATACTACGACAAGGAGATCGATCGATTGGTCGAGAGAGAAAAACCCGAAGCATCGATCAAGGGCGGGTTAGAGACATTTGGTTCAAAAAGGGAGAAAATGAAAACATGGATGGTTACACCTTCCACGAATGAATCGTTGGCCGGAAACAGACGTCATTCGGCGGCAGAGAATAGAGGTTTTGGGGGAAGCCAATATCATTTAAGAGCCTGATTTTTTGCTATTTGGGTCGGCTACTTCATCAAAACAATGCTGGAATTTTTTGGGCTTTATATTATTCTTTTTTGTATACCCACCATGAGGGCAAGGTGCTTTAAAGGGGAGGTATTGATAGGTTCGAGACCTTAGGGTATTAAGGAATAATAAAGGGACACATAGGCAATTGGTTAGAAAGTTAGTTAAAGAATTATGGTTATAAATAGGAGTGCGGAGTAGTATTTGGCATCAAATGAATTGTAATATGAATTGGGCTTGAGTGATCTCAAGATTAGGGAGGGTCCAAGTACCTCGAACGACTTGGGTTATCGTGTATTTGTAATGATTCGTTAATAAAGATTCTGATTCTTATCATATTATTCATTGTCACTTATTACTTTTGGAATAATGAGCCAAGAAAAAAACTACGACCATATGCTTCACAAATTAGAATGGCCTTACATATCAGGCTAACTAAACTAAAGGCTGAGAACTTCTTCAGACTAACACGATAAAGAAAAAAAAATCAAAATGGAAGAAGTGCTTGGTAAAACTAGAAGAATTCAGACATAAAAGAACTGTTTGTGTTTGGGCAGTGAAATCTAGAGAGCTTGGTGATGGGACTTGTAGTGATCAAATAAGTATTGGGGTAAAATACCCAGGTTAATTACTTTGTAATTAAATAAAAGTTGGGACTTGAAGTAAATAAGTATTGGGGACATTTGTAATTAAGTAGCAGTTATATGAGATGGTAGAGTTTATTAGAATTATTAGATTTGCACAAGCAAACTGTTAATAGAAATATGAATAAAGAATTTCTAGAGTCAAATTCAGTGGTTCCTATTCTTTGCATATAAAAAAGGGAAAATTTTGTTTTACTTCACAAAGCTTTGTAGTTTGAACCTTGTTTCAGAACCAATCACCAAGCAATCGCTTTGCAAGAATTGATTATAAATCCTCAAAAAAACTACGTAAGCTAAGCTTTGTAATTGAACTTGCAAGTAGAATATGTTTCGGAACCAAATTTTCCATCAAGAAACTAAAACTGAAATAGGTGAATTATTTACCTCTTTGGAAACTTCTTCAGCCTCCTTTGACGATCTAGCATAATTAACTAAGACCTACAAATTTTTTATAGTTCAAACAGATAAAAGTTAAAGCAATACGGAAATTGACAGGACAATGATGCCTTCAGAAAACAAATCATAAACAAGAAATACTTCAGCTTGTGCAGAAAAAGAGAGAAGAAAAAAAATCCATGAAACAACTGGTTACAATAAGGGAAACCATTTTCCATATTTCATCTCTAAAGCGAATGCCAACAGAAAAAATGCATCCAAGGACGCAAGGATCATAGTTTCAAGCCTGATTTTATGCAACATTTTTAAACATGATACACAAATTAGAAAAGAGAAGGTACCTTACAACCCGCCTTTCCTAAGCTCAATGCGATAGCTCTTCCAATTCCTCTCGAGGCTCCAGTCACAATAGCCACAGGCGCTTCCACTTGTTGGCTTTCCGTAATGCTTGCCTGTTCCGCTGTAGCAACCTGAGCTTTTATTCCTGCGAGTTCATTGTTATGATGAGGTCGTAATTTCGAAGGCATCAACAAAAGCTTCCAAGACTAACTTACCGAAAAGTAAAGGCGGTGGACATCAACAACTAGTGATACAAATTAACACAAAACCTCGAAAATTAAGAGCATGATGACTAAGAGTCTAAGAGATTCAAGACGCGTACAGCATTTCACTTGCCATAACGAATTACGAATGCACTCAATCTCGTCTCATTTCTAGTCAGTGAAGCAATTACGAATCGAAAAAATCACAAAAAAAAGAAGAAAATGTAATCAGTCACACCTGCAGAAGCAAAAGAGCTCTTCGATCTTAACTGGAGGCCAAAGCAACCTCGAAGCTGATTCGATCCAGCTCCACCGCAATTCGGAGACCATTGGTGAACAGAAATGGCTCTCCTATCAATGCCGCCTTCAAATTTACCAACGATTCCAGCCTTATAACAAGACACAGTGTTGGAACCGGTAAGAGCCGCCATGAAAGCTACGGGAGATCTCCGCACAAAGAAAATGGCAGAAGCAGAACGAAATACCGAAATTGTAGCCAGAAATGCAAGCGGCGTAAGGATTCGATTATTTTAACGAATAAAGAACAAAGTGAATACCTTGGGTTAGGCTTTGAGATCTCCGGAGTAAATGTGTAGAGAGTGGATTGTCGATGATACCAAAGTGGAGAGCAACAAGTGGAGGTACTGTGAAAATTAGTTTGAATCACGATGGAGGGTTAAATATGAAAATTGCCATAAATATAAAGTTAATTACATTAACATCAAAACTTACCTGCGTTTGGGTTGAGATTTTAAAACTATTTAGAATTAGTATTTAGAATGATAATTTATTTTAAATATTTAAAAGTAATGATTGCATTTGAAAATTTTATTTGGCGATAATTTTTAAGAATATTCAAAATTAGTATTTAGAATGAGATTTTATTTTGAATATTTAGAAGTAATGATTAGTATTGATTGTAATCCAAAAACTTGTTTGATGTAATTTTTAAAAGTATTTGAAATCAATATCATAATGAAAAATTATTTTGAATATTTAAAAATAAAGATTACCGTCAAAATTTCGTTTGGATATAGTTTTTAAGAATGTTCAAAATTAATATTTAGAATAAAAATTTATTTTGAATATTTACGATTAAATCTTTGTTTGAATGCATTTTTTATAGAAGTATTTAGTAAATACTAATTTGGAATATCCTTCAAAACTCTCATTCCAAACATCAAGAGTGTGTAACAAAATATTTGTGACACGTTTATTTAATTTTTCAATAAAAGTATTATCACATTGTAAATAAAAGTAATATCACATTGTTGCTATCTTTCCATTGAAAACGCCACGGTTTGGGAGATCGGTTGAATGGTAGTTGGGTAATTTTGGTGCACTTTTGGTTAAATTTGATCCTAAGGTATGTTTAGTAATGGTGGAAAGAGAAAGGAACGAACAAAAAGATAAAAGAAAGAAAATTTATAAAATTAATTAAATTTTAGAAAATAATTACAGATACGTTCATTTTAACAAAACTAACGAACATAATTATTGTATTAATGTGTAGTTTCACGTGCTTTCTTATAATACAATATTAATAATCATAAATACAGATATTTTAAAATTTGTCTATCAATATAATTATTTTTTGAGAATAATTTATCAACTCTAATTTTCTAATTTTCCTTAATATTATTTGATGGTCAAACTGCGGTAATTTACCACTTCTCTTACTTTCTCATCATTATGGTCACACCAAACATGTATGTAGTGGTTTGGAAAGTTGGAGTTTGTTGACCCACCAAAATTTTCCACATTGCCTTTCCTAATCGAAACTTTCTTTCTCCACAAGAAAACAACTTTCTTCTACGCTAATGTAATGTTTTTTTTTGTTTTAACTATAGTTTCCTACACATTAACGAGTAGGCAAGTTCTCCTCAAGAAAAAATATGCAACTTTTTTTTTCACAAAATTTACAAACAAAAAAAAGTATGAAAATAAATTTAAGATTCAACTAATACTCTTTTGTAATTATATAATAAACAAAAGGGTTAAATATATTTTAAATGTCAATTTTTAGTCTTCAACTTTGTAAAAAGTTTAAAAATAGATTAAAAATAGATATTGGGTAATAAATAATAATAATAAATAAATGGTTATCATCTTGTTGACTCATCCCATACCTCTTTCAAACTCCTAATGAAGAAAAAAATAGAGTATAAAAATTACAAACTGAGTACAAATTAATAATCTAAACACAGCAACTAGGCAAAAGTCTAAAATTAAAAAAAATATCAAGAGAATGTCTAGTTTATTTTGGACTATAAATCAATGTCCAAATATAATTTTCAAATCAAATTATTAATTAGATAAAATACTTTTGGCATTTATGTCCTTCATCACTATTAGGTTTCTTTAAAGATAAAATAAATAAATAAATAAGATCTTTTGTAACAAGTTATGCAAAAACTCCTTAGATCTAAAAGAGAAAAAAAAATAGATGAGGATCTTTTGACCAAATTGATTCAAATTTTAAATAAACTTTTCAAAAATTTAAAAAAAAATAAAAACGGATGTCTCATTTTAAATTTTTAAGAAATTGAATTGTGTATGGTATATAATCTTACCTACTCGTACTTACAGCCCAAATTATTGATTATAATTGTGATAGTGAGCAAACATATAACAAAAGAAATCGAATGTGAAGTACACACCTAACACATATGGGTTGTAATGCTTTGATTATTGCATAAGGAACTGTGAGTACCGTTAGACGCCTTCGAATTTAAAAAATGTGCAAGTGCAGTTTGTCCATACCTATACATACTGTTGTAATTTAAGCTAAAATGCAGCAGTACATGTATACCACATTCGCAAATCCATTATACACCACTACATATCTTTGTCTTCGGTTAAGGGTATAAGCTTGTCTTTGTAAGTGTTATTTTTGTAGAGTGATAAGAAACTTTAGAAGGTTTTCCTTTGTATGTGGAGTACACTCTTAGACCTAGCGAGCCATGCATTCATGATGATTGTTGCATTGGGGTGTGAGGACCATTAAACCAAATACCTAAAATTTCTTTGAAGAAAAATAAAACCCCATCTAAATTTGAAAAAAAAAAAAAGAAAAGTTGAAGAGTCTATGAAAACCTTAGAGACGAACCCCCACATCTCCCGCCGATTCGAAACTCAAATGATCATCCAGCGGTGCTCACTATCATTAAGGATTCTGGCGCGTTTGTTGCAAGTCTGGTCATCCCCTCGTATCAAGCTCGTTGTCGTTACCGCTCAGACATTCCTGCTCACCCCTCCCCTTTAGTGGAGACGAATACCCCATCTCCCATCGATTCGAAAATCAACTGGTCGTTCGATAGTGCTCGTTATTTCGACGCATTTGTCGTTGTCGTCCCTAGGTGTTCCTACTCACCCCTCTCCCCTGGTGTATGGACGTCTAGAAAATTGTTACATTTCTAAATGCACAATTTTCAACTATTTCTCCAAGTGAAATCTCTATTTTTAAGGAATTTTGTTCCCTTATAATTTTTTCATTTTTTTCTTTTAATTATAACTAATTAGTATCTTTATGTTCTTCATTGTGTACTATAAGGGATACCTGTTAAACGTGCTAACACTTGGGTGTATGTACTCGTATGTACAATGATGACCATGTGTACCAAATATGTATAGATCGACGTTATAGAGTGTGATCTAATGGACATGATAATAAGAAAAAAAAACTAGACATTTCCTTGATTATTTTCAAAATTTTAGACAATTACTATCTTGTAAGAGCAATTGAATTTTGTAAACCGGTTTATTTGAGGTGGATGTATCCTTTTGAAAGATGTATGAAAGTTTTGAAAGCTTATTTCTTAATAGAAATCGACGGGAGGGATGCATTGGAGAAAATTACATATTGGAAGAGTCGATGAAGTTTAGTTATGAATTTTTACAAGAAGTCAAATCAGTAGGATCGCGATCATCGAACGTGAAAGATAAAGATCGATTGGCCATTATTTTTCATAAAGTATAAAACACAAACTAAAGATATGATTGATCAAGCTCGTCTGTATGTACTACATAATGTAAATTGTGTGCTTTAATATGTAGATCAACACATGAAGATGTTGTTTAATATGAATCCTAATAAGTCTAGAAATAAATGGCTTCAAGATGAACTTAAATGTAGATGATGTAGTCGTCACTTTATGCCTGTTAGAGGTTTCTTTTCCTTGTTTTTCACAATAATGGTACACATTGTGGTGCATCTTGTAAGAGATTGGATTTTGCAAACCAGTTTATTTGAGGTGGATGTATCATTTTGAAAGATATATGAAAGTTTTGAAAGGCTATTTCTTAAAAGAAATTGACTGGAGGGATGCATTGGAGAAAATTACACATTGGAAGAGTCGAAGTTTAGTTGTGAATTTATACAAGGATTTGAATCAGTAGGATTGGGATCATCGAATGTGAAAGATAAAGATATCGATCGACCATTATCTGTCGTAAAGTATAAAACATGAACTAAAGATATGATTGATCAAGCTCATTTGTATGTACTACATAACGTAGATTGTGTGCATCAATATGTAGATCAACACATGAAGATGTTGTTTAAATTGAATCCTAATAAGTCTAGAAATAAAAAGTGGCTTCAAGATGAACATAATCACAAATTTAGTAGTTGGTTGCGTGATCGAGTTCGGCTCGCTTAAGGGGTTTGAAACAATGTTTTATCATCTACATTAAGGTGGATATTACAAGGACCTCGTTTAGAAGTTAACATTACAATAGTTACATGATTAATAATATTCAATACTACACAAAGAAACATGATGATCTTAGAAGTGTGCAAAACAATGGAGTTATGATAATAACTCAAATCTATGTATGTATCTAGTTCGAAGGACACAAATCCGATCATGTTGTACATGACCTTTTATAGCATGATACAAGAAATATGAGAACTTGATTACAATAGTTTCACAGTGCTCATAGTGAAATGTGATTGGGTGAAAAACAATGGTGGAATTATAGTAGACGACATTGGATTTACGACCATGGACCTTAATCGTATTGGACATAAATCCAAATCATTCATTATAGTCACTCAAGTCAAGCAAGTGTTACATAAAAATATCTACTTGATCCTTATTAGTTGGTGGTTTTAACGCCTTTAAAGAATAGTTGAAGAACATGTTAATGATGAAGTTGATATTGGTCAAGATTGTTGGTACGAGATCATAGATATACTGCCTAATATTGTCGACAATGACTTAATCAACTATATTAGACGTGATTGTGTGGGTATATGCATTAATAAATAGCTTGGTGTGTTATTATTTTATATCTTTTTATAGTCATTAACTTATATTCTTTTCACATATCCTTTCGTATTTCTAACATATATTCTTTCTTACGTAGATTGACATTAGTTCTACCTCGAATAGTGATCACGATGAGGCATATGGATTAAGCAATGAGTGAACTTTGTAGGTAGATATTTATTTTAATGTCACATTTGATGTATAAATATTTTATATAATATAGTTTATGGGGGGACAATGTCCCCATTTCATATTGTATAAATATTAGATATTATTTATTATTATACAAGTGAATATTTGTTTAGGAATCACATTCTTGCGTTGTTATGTTGCCAAGTTGATTGTATTGTTTTAATTTGTTTATAAGTTAAAAGTTTTTTTTTTTTTTTTTTTTGTTATTTCATGTGTTGGTGTGAAGTGATTAAATTTGTGTAGAAGTTAGAATGATAAGAAGTTATAATTTGTTTAAAAATAAGATTGGTGTAAGAAAAGGGGTTCAGTTTGTTAGTTAGACATTTCAAGGTAAATTTGCTTTTTGATGTAACAATATTTTGGACCCAAAACCGTTAACCCTATTATATTTTAGACAAAATATATTGTATGTTACAATAAATCATGGACTCCACGTGGACAATTTATTTTAAAAATCCAAATAAAATTTTTAGTGACGGGGATAAGGAAATTTTATGACAAGCACGGTGAGACATAAATAAGGATTCATGACAGGAAAAGTGTAAGGACTCGACTTTTCTAAGCAATTATAACATGAAATCCTTACTAACATGCATGAATTTAAACTGAAATAACTGAAATAAATTGTTTATTAAAAAACGAATAACCATTTTAAATAATTTTAAACATGATCAAATTAGCCTCTGGCCAAAGTTAACAAACAGTAAACAAAATTAAAAACTTATTCAAACAATTACTCTATAAATTCAAGTAACGTGCAAAAAAGAAATAACTCTAAAAAAAATTAACAAGACTATGCAGTGGCTTCCACTATGATCCTACCAGCTCCTCTCCAGCTAGCCATCCTGATACAATCCATGCTTTCCTGATAAAAATCATAATAAGGGTGAGTATAAATATACCCAGTACGAATCCACAACCGTGGTACAATGTACACAATCTAGCTACACCAACAAGTAAACACATGCTCAACCAATCCCGAACATAACACAATACTAACTAGGTCATGAGATACGTTACATGATCTGAAGACACGCTCATGTCTGGCCCCTAGTGCACTCACTCAAATATTGTTGGCACACGGAACACATCTATGGCTTGAGAAGCATGCTTATGCTCTTGTGAGGCCTCAAGTGCGCTCACTAAAACTAATGGCTCTAAACTTAACAATGAATAGTGTATTGACGTCTTTGTCCCAAAGAGCCTTCTGCCTAAAGCCTAGAGCATGTACGCATACACCGCATGCTACTGTAAACCCGAAAGTGTGTAGGCCTGCATAGAATGTCTTGGTCCGGGTCCACACATGCCTAAACTTAAACTCAAGAAAAGTGTACACTGAACACAGCTGCCGTCGGCCATCGACAACAACTATGACAACCCGTCCGCACCCAACACCTAAAGCTAAAGACCCTCTCATAGCAGGCTTACCTTATGATCTACGTGTCGCTGTAGCAGACTTGAAACTAGGCAATGCTAGGGGTGGCATGTGACATCACATCTCTGGCTATTAGAGGGAGCAAATACATACCATCTCCAATGATGAAGGGGGCATGGTCCATCCATCCTCTACTACCTCTAGATGATGACAAACTAACCGAACTATCTAGATATGACTCATGACTAAACATTTGTCATGGCGGGTTACTTGGCGTCTCATACCACTAAGTGGCCATTCATGACAAACAAGCAGAAATATACTTCCAATTACATGTTTGGTGTCCCATACCACTAAACAATAATTAACATGCACACATGCAAACATATATCAACCTAATTACGTGTTTGGCATCCCATACTACTAAACAGTAATTAAAATGTGCACATGCAAACCTCTAACGTTCTAATTACATGTTTGACATCACATACTACTAAACAGTAATTAGCATGTGTCACAATACTAAAACAAGCAACATATATTCATATCATAATCATCATTCGTACATGGTTTTCATTACCAAAATAGTAGTCTAACTAATATCTGCACAACAACAGGTTATTACACATCACCACGAAGCATCACATAACATAGTTCACATTCGTTATAACCAGACCATCTAATAATCCTAAATATCCACATGTTTATCCAGACATACATGCATACAAGAATCAATCACAACACATATTCACAGAAAGGTAAGAAAAGACAGTGTACATGGTCCACACAACCCACGGTAAGAAATCCTTACCTAGGACGATCAGAAATTTCTCTTGACAAGTCCAAAGAATGTTTTTATCAACCAAAGAAAATAAACATGCAAAACAGATGCATTAGACCTCGACTCGCTAAACAGACTTCAAAAACGAACTCAGGACATCGATTTTACCTAATGGGACCTAACTTCGAAATATGGGTTTCGGGACTCGAGACTTGGTCAAACCCCATTGACCAGGTCAACGCTGGTCAAAATAAGCCACCAGGATCCCAAGGTCAAGGGTGGTCAAGGTTCATTATTCAAAGATGGACTAAGGCCAATTTAATCATAATACTTACTTTAATCCACCTTACTAAAGACAAGCCAAAGACCAATATTTAACGAATATGAAATTCATACTTTTATCAACTTAGACTAGTCTTTGCTTATACGAGGTTACACCTTTTACACTTGGACTTATCCTTTGAATTAGCCAAATCGAAATTCAAAATCAATGAATAATTATGGTTACATGGAAGTCAAGCCTCTTTTAATTTAATCAATTTAATGGTCCAGGCCATTTATTCTCATCACCATATTCCATTTTATACATTAATCACAATTGTAATTTGGCTAGCTCATTAATCTTAATTATCAACCACCTGCATACGTCCCCAAAGATTACAAAAGAAACACCTATTCAATATACTACCACTAATATCTCCATTGGGACCCACAATAGATACACATAAAGAGTAATTGATTAATAATGGTTATTTTCCCTTGTATTCTTTTTTTTTTCATAAACTTTTATCTCTCCTAATTTAATTAACCCAAAAACTCCATTAATGGAATCAAGGTACAAAAATAAAGGGAAACCTCACGGAAAGCTCTAAACCACCGAAAATTCAGTAACGGTCAAGGATCTAAAGACAGCACTGCAATTGGATGAGGCTGGTTAAAATAATTATTAATTATCTATTAATTCTGATTTAGTTTTAGTATTAATTTCATTGTGGGATGTTGTGATCGTGCAATAGTTCCATAAATTTTAAAGTCGACCTACTATTTAAAGTAGTGGCATCGTCCGATAGTGATTCTATAAAAGAGACAAAGAGTGAGTTATTCCGCCATTAAAATCCTCTATATGTTTACTCTCCCAAATTACAACATTAATTCTTAGTTAATTTTCCTACAAATTGGTATTAGAGATATGTTATCATGAACAATTTTACCAATTATCCGTCCCAATTCTTGATGGAAAGAATTATAAGCGGTGGTATGTACATATCAAAGTTCTGTTTAATCACATGAATTATTGGATATTGTGGAAAATGGAGTTTCTGCATTAGCTGAAAATGCAACCGATGCCCAACGAGTAGCGCATCGCGAACCGAAGAAGAAAGACAAGAAGGCGTTGTATTTCATCTACCAAGGGATGACTGATGAGACATTCGAGCAGATCGAAGGAGCAACGACCTCAAGTGAGGCTGGACAATTTTGTCAACCTCTTATAAAGGTGATGACAAGATCAAAATGGTGCGTCTTCGAACTCTAAGACATAGTTGCTGCAGATGGAGACCACATAAATGGTTGAAGACTACATCAATAGAATTATTGCCTTGGCAAACAAATGAAGACCAATGGTGAACACATCCAGAGCAAACAAAGGTGGAAAAGATTTTGAGATCTTTAATTCCAAGATTTGAACATGTTGTTGCTGCCATTGAAGAGTGAATGACCTGTCTAAAATGACAACAAGGTTATTATCTGGTTCCCTACGAGTGCATGAGCAATAGATGAATGCCAGTAAAATTGAAAAACCAATTGAACAGGCATTGCAAGCACAAGCTTCAATTGGTAGCTCCTATCACAAGCATAGTAGTTCACGAGGCAGAAGACGTGGACGTGGTGGCACCTATTCCAACAAAAGGTCGTAGTCGCCATAATCATGGAGGAGCTGACAAAAACAACACTAGTTCTAATTCCTCTTGGAAACAAAGAGAACATGGAGGTATGAATAATTAATCAAATGTGGATTATAATTGCCACAAGCGGGGCCATTAAGAAAATGAGTGCATATCAAAAGGTGATGTGAAATGTTATAATTTCCAAAAGCGGGGCCATTATACAAATGAGTGCAGATCAAAAGGTGATAATCAAGTTGCCAATTGTACTCAAGAAGATCGTAATCACGAATATGACGAAGATGATCATTATTAATGGTAGCTACATCAAATGAAACTCCAAATCATGAATATGACGAAGAGGATCATGCATTAAAGAGCTGTTGCAGATTTGGATGAATCGTTTCAAACAAAAGTGAAATTTGGTGATGGAAGTTTCGTTCCGATGACTGGAAAAGGGCAAATTCTTATCACTTTGAAAAATGGTGATCACATGTACATTTCTAATGTTTTTTACGTACCTGATATGAAAAGTAATTTGTTGAGTATATGTTGTAGGCTAAAATATCTCGAAAGACTCGGAAGAGATTGAGATCCGCACGAAGGACAACAAAGCAAACGCCGACACCCCGGGGTTGGCTAAATAGAGGCCTCGACCCCCAGGAGTCGGCCAAGTCTATTATCGACCCTCTGGGGGTCGACCAACGTCCTTGTCGACCCCGTGGGGGTCGGCCAACGTACTTTTTGACTCCCCGGGGCTCAGCCATGTCAAAGTCGACCAAGCCCAAGTTACGTATGGAGGCGCTGCACCCCATAGCGTCCCCGGTTACAACGAGTAGGCCAACTCGAGTGGGTTGGCCGTAGAGATTAGGACTCTCCTGTGGACGAGTCGACCGAGTCCAAGTAACGTTTGGAGGCGTCGCACCCCGTGGCGTCCCCCGTTACAACGAGTAGG
>JBBMEG010000015.1:11305115-11353351 GCA_037832605.1 Cyclanthera cordifolia | reverse complement strand
CTGTTTTGCAGGCCTTTCGTCCTCTATCAAACAAATAGTACTGTGGATAGACCGTTGACCAATTTTCGGCATCAACAATTATCTTTGTGGAGATCGATATAAAAATTACTTATCACTTGATTGAATGTTAACTACGTTTACTAATGTATTGTTACTTTGGATGCTAGAATATTGTAAATGCTAGTAGCATTCTATAGAAATAAATAATTAAGTCATGCACGTCTGAAATTGCATCATAATTCCATAAACTATCAATTGTATGATCGCTATGTTAGAGGTTAATATCTAAACGCCTAGTAGTTTGTATTTAAAGAACGAGCATTTAATGTTAGATATTTAATGTTATATTTCTACTATTAATAATAGTTATTGTTTTCATTAAATGCACATTTAATATTCAAATGTCATTCAACCTTATCGCATTATTTGGATTAATGGCGATATGTACATGATTTTTTGGATGTACACTTGGACAAGTATGTTTGACATACAAGTGGATCAAGTTCCATGTTAATAACCTAACACGTCTATAGTATATGGACTAAGGAAAGAGCGCTTAATCCTTGGTAACACTGTTCGTGCGGCCTGGTTTGTAAGAGTTGTAAATGACCTGATCTTGGTTGTTCATATAAAGACATGTGAGTAGGGTACATATGCAAAAATGAGTTTTGCATAAGATGGGACCAAAAGTTTTAGGATCATGCTAGTAATTTAGTAATTGACTCGCATCGACTACTTCGTTAAGGATGATCGCATGTCGATGTGATCTTAATCTTAAGTGGATTGAGAACTCATGCTTTATGAAAACGCCATTTGATAAGCATGTGGGTGAGACTAGCCTAACATCGTTGGGTCAATATGCCTCTCAGGTTGGGAATTTTATAGTGAGTAGCTGGGAACACAACGTCACAATAAGGAAATTACATCTTCTCTAATATTGAGAAAGAAATAGAGTTTTTCCCTTAAGAACTAATTTTAGGGTTTGAACAAAAGGCACGCCTCTCATTGATCGAGAGAACATTCATTAATAGTGTGACTATAAACACCTTGTTCTTTAGTGGAATCAATGACACTTATAGAAGAAAGATGTAATCACAAGGGTCGAATGGATTTCTTATCCCAACTGTGAATTACAAACAAGCTCGTGAAGGATCATATTACAAATGAACGATTATATTTGTGAACATTAGTGTGTCCTATAGTGCAAAAGAGTTTAGCACAGACCTTTAGTGAAATAAGTTTAATGTTAACGAGGAAGAATTAGATCTCAGATCATTATAGCTTTCAACCTATAAGTTCAACAATCCTTGGGCTAGCTTATAATTGTGGGTGCACTATTTAATTAAAGATGGAATTTGAAGAGTTCAAATTCGTAGATTACTTATGTGAAACATAGTTAATAAGAGTGTTAAGTTTAATGGTTAAACTTAATTAATTAGTATATTTGATATATTAATTTAATATTTATTAACAAATATTTATGAGAAAAAAATAATTTATTGGATAAATTAATTATAAATAATCATGGAAAAATTATTGAAAGTTCTCAGTTATATATAAATATGTTGGACATTTTGGGTTTATAATTATTGGATAATTATTGTGTTTGAGAATTATATTTGATATGTTGGACATATTAATTGATTTAATGATTATTGGATTATTATTAAATGAAGAATATTAATTAATATGTTGGACATATTAATTGGATTAATAATTATTTGATAATTATTAAGGTATAGAATTAATATGTTTGATACATTAATTGTTGTGATTTATTTATTTAATAATATATTGGATATATTATGAAATTGAAATTCATTAAATAAATATTAATTAAAAAAAGAATAAATAAAACAATATATGAGATATATTGAGAAAATTCGAAAATCTCTTCCTCTAAGGAGGAAAGGAAATTTTGTCCCCTATGGAGGGGATGAATTTTTGATTTCCCTTTTAAATAGGAAAAGGAAAAAATCTTTGATTTTTCTCAATGTCATTTAATATTAAATATTCAAAGATATTGTTTTTTTTTAATTCAAATATTTACCCCTCTGCTGTAAATAGAAGGCTTGGGAAGTCTTCATTCTTATCTCACTTAGTTTAAAGTAACCTTATTCTCAAATTGAAAAATCCTCTGAAAATTCAGTTATATTTTTCCTCATAAGTCAGGCATCTAACAAAATACTTCCAAGCTCCCTTCTCTAAAAGCTTCATACCAAACACTCAATGAATCATTGTAGATATAGCTTGGAAGATTGGAGGATTTGATTAAGAAAGGTTTAAAGAAAATTGATCTAATCTGCTCAACTTAAAGATCTGCCAGACTAATTCAGATGCATCATTCAATGTAAGTCTTTATGTTTTATCAAAAATTAATTAATCACTTGCGTTAATTGTATGCTTCTACCCCATAATTTCCAACATGCTAGTGCCTCCACACTCAATCTTGAAATTGCTGACAATTACCTTACAATAGTTGGGGCTATTGATCCTGTTGTCTCGTCGACCTAGTTGTTCGAGGGATTAGTGCTCATGCACTTTAGGATTTTCCTTAGCCTCCTCCACTAGTAGAACTATGAGTAACTCTTTCAGAAATTATGAAAGTCTATAAGAGAAACAAAAAGTTCTCAGTCCTACCACGACTAGTAAGTTCAATAAACATGATCGTAAATAAGTAGTCATGATAATAATTTTCAATACAAAGCTAGTCATGCTCTTATAAACCTTAACCTCTTACAAGTAACCTGGTAGGTGATCGATAGTTGAAGACCATGAGAATTAAAATGACTCACAATGTAAGTTTGTCTACAAAATCTATGACTCTAAGTTTTAATACTTGCGATAAAAACTCGACCTAGACTAGGGTCAGAACCTAGGTTTTTACTCTAATGTATAGGTAAAACTTAACTTAAATGCGAGACTTGGTCAAAAATCATATTCCATTTAAACAAGATAAAGAGCTCAATAGTGAAAATAGTAAAATCCTATTAAGAACCTAGTGAAATCATAATAAGATGACAACAAAAATTAAACATGTGTCTTTTGAGATAAGTTTATGCAAAAGAAACAATCAACAAAATTAGACTTAGAGGAAAAATAAGAACTAGGCTCATAGTTCTTTCAATTTCTGATCAGCCATCTTGGAATAACCAGTGAGTACCTTTGGAACCCATGGAAGAAAATGGTGAGTTATTAAACTCAGTAAGAACCTCTAACACAAGACCAATATAAGCATAAATATAAGAGTACACATCATATAATATGAGTCAATACCAAATAAGTCAATCAGACATATCAATGGTGTTGGGGTAACATGTATGACATGCTTACAATTACAGTTGTTATCTTCTTGAGTAACATGTATAACATGCATACTAGGTCGTTGTAATTCTAAGTAAAATATGTGATATGCTTGCCTGTCAAGTCAATGAATCCTTGGGTAACATGTACTAACATGCTTGCCTACCAGGCTTTTGTCTCTCTAGATTATATGTGTGACATACTTTCATATAAGAGCAAAGAATAACAACATGCTCATATGAGCAATGGAATGCATGTGCAACATGTATAACATGATTTCTTGCTAGGTCATATATCAAATATGATATAAAGCTTGGGTAACATTCATTCACATGCTTATCTGTCAGGTCTTATAATAATAACATAAATTTTTTGGGGTAAGATGCATTAGCATGCTTACCTACCAAGTCTTATGTCAAATCAGATATCAGGGAATTACAAACAACATGGTTAACAATTTAGAATACCCCATATGAAACATATATAACATAGTTACCTAACAAAAAAAAGAAGAAGATATTTAGGTATTGAATAGTGTATCATATCATCTCAACAAATCATAAAACATCAAATCATATCATCTACTCCTAATTCATGCTTAAAATAAACCACAATGACTTGAGTTAGGGTAAATGGTCCCTTACTTGACTGATATCCACTAATAAAGCTCATTAAAATCCTAAACCATAGCTTTTGAAAGTCCTTCCATTGAAACTGGGTCAAACATGCACAATTGGTTCAAAATCATCATCTTAAACTATAAAAAAAATAAACTCAAAGCATCAAAATTACCCAAAATGACAATCTAGAAAGTTTTCCCCAGCGAGGCAACAATGCATCAATTTGGTGGCGATGGTTTAAAAGACGTGCGAGCTAGCTTATGATGTGCTAGCACTCACCTAATGGTTGCATTTAGCTTGCCGCGAAATTGCCTTAGTTAATGATCTTTGTATTCTTGTTATTGATGTACTAACTATTACTTAGCGCCTTTTTAATTTACTATGCATGTTCAACAGTGAGTATTGTTCTTGATGTTGTTTGACTGTAGACAATGTCTGCCACACTGAATATGTATTCCACACCTGCATTACAAACTTACTCCCATTTTTTTGATAGTTTACCTATCCAATCAAGAATACGATTTTACTAAAGAATCAGTCTTTGAAGAGATGACTTGTATATATTTATTACTTGATATAATTGATAGCATACACTTACATTTTGAAACGCTGGAGTGATGTTTAAGACTTAGCCAATATAAGGCATATTATAATTATTCTTACATAATAGCATTGCTCTCGTCCCCATGAAGTTTTCAGCACCATTTTTGAAGATTGATTTAGATTTTAGTTGTTTTATATTCTATTTTGGAAGGGTCAACCGAGTCAATCATTTTATATAGGTGCATGAGCGAGCGTTTCAACACTCTTTTCGAATTTGATCCTAAAATCGAGAGAACCTATCTTCATAATCGTCAACAGGAGGAAGAAACAAATTAATAAAAATGGCTCACCAAGGAGGTAACAATTTACCTAATGTATCACATGAGCCTAACATTGACAATGTTAACCATAATGAAAATGGTGATTCCAATCCGATAGTGGATGATAGTAATAGAACTATTAGGGTTACAAATCTTGTAATCAATGGTTTAACCCTAATCATTGTAAGGCCATGAGATTAGAGCATGATCTTTTGATTTGAAGCTTGTGATGTTTCTGTTAGGGGGTTTACCCTAAATGCCTAGTAGTTTGTATAATTTAGAACAAGCATTTAATGTTATTTTTAGTTATTAATAAAAGTTATTATTTTCCATAAATTGCGTTGTTAATATTCATACGTCATTCAACCTTATCACATTAATTAGATTAATGTCGATATACCCTTGGTTATTAAGATGAACACTTGGAAAATCGTCTCTTCATGAGCTTGGTTATAAATATAATCGGTCATCGTTAACAAAACAACTTGTTCATTAGAGGAATCAGTGACGTTTAAGGAGAAAGATGCAATCACAGGGGTAGAACAGATTTCATATACCAATTGTGAATCAGGAACAAGCTAGTGCATAAAGGATCATATGACAAATGACTCATTATATTCGTGGACGTTAACTTGTCCTATAGTGCGGAGAGTTCAACACAGGTCTTTAGTGGAATAAGCCCGATGTTAACAATGAAGGATTGAATCATAAGTTGTTGTACCTTTCAATCTATAGGTCCACCGGTCCCTAGGCTAAATCATAACTGTGGGTACACTGTTTCATTACAGAATGAATTTGAGAAGTTCAAATTAAATGATTAATTATATGAGACATAATTAATAGAAGTGTTAAGTTAAACTTAATGCGTTATATTGGATTATATTAAATATAATATCTATTGAATAAATATTATGAGAAAAAATAATTTATTGAATAAACTAATTATAAATTATTATTGGATAATTATTGAGTTTTCAATAATAAATATATGAGACATATTGGGTTAATAAGTATTGAGTAATTATTAAGTATAAGAATTATAAATTAATTAATATATTGGACATATTAATTGGTTTAATAATTATTAAATGGAGAAAATTAATTAATATGATGGACATATTAATTGAATTAATAATTATTGGATAATTATTAAAGTAGAGAATTAATATATTAGATATATTAAGTAGAGAGATTTATTTATTTAATAATATATTGGATATATTAAGTAGAGAGATTTATTTATTTAATAATATATTGGATTTATTATGATTTTAGAATTTATTGGATAAATATCAAATAAAATAAATAAAACAACATATGAGGTATTGTGTTTCTCTTCCTAATGTGTGAAGAAATTTTTCGTCCACCTCTTTAGAATTGCTTGTTTAAAAAGGAGAGTGAAAATCATTGATATTTACCAATATCTTTAATATTAGATATTGAAAGATATTATATTTTTCTGTTTTAAATGTTCACTCCTATACTATAAATATGAGTCTTTTGAGGTCTTCATTCTAATCCTACCCAGAGTAACCTAATTCTAAAATTTGAGAAACCTTTTAAAAATCGGGTCATCTTTTTCCTCCTAAGTCAAAACTCTTCTAAGCTTATTTCTTTAAGAAACTTCCCACCAGATACTCAGATTGAAGGATTCAAGCATGAGTTTATGATTTATTTTCTTCTGATGTACTCGATCCCAACACAACAAGCCTTGACTCATAACCCAATCTTCCATTTAGCTTAAGAAGTTGGCCTCACAATCGTTACTGTGAACAACATTTCTTTGTTAATTGGATGATAGGTTCGGCTAACTTAGAAAAGTAATTAACTAACTCTCGATAGGTAAAGTACCCTATATAGGTCACATCCTTCCGATCTATCTCAACAAGAGTAGTAGTAAATACATGAAACTTGTTGCTATGTTGGTCTAATTGTGGCTCCTGTCTTAGTTGTTGTAACTGGTGCATGTTGGGTGCATTGCTTAGCAAAGCGACCCTTTTGTAACAAGAAAAACATGAACTCTTAGAAGCACCACAAAGACCATAGTGGCTCTTGTTGCATTTCTTTGAGAATTGAGTCTAACGGGTGTTATGTTGCCTACCAAAAAGTTTCAACGACATAGTTAAGGATAATGGTTACAACAAACAAGGCTAAGATTTTTGAAAAAAAAGAAATTATATTAAAATAACAATGGTTTGGTTTTGGCATGGATCCCCATAAAATATTTAAACATATTTTACTAAAAAGAAAATGCAAAAAATAGGGAATTTCCAAGTTTCTATATCTAATGTATAAATAAAAACACTAACGATAATGCTCATGTTCTTCTCAATTTGTCTTAGTTAATCACCACAACATGCTCCGAATTCTTGGAAAAATGTTAATAAGACGTGTTTTATGAAATTTAGTAAAGAAACTCTCCTATAAGATATTAGGAGTTATCAACCATTATTTTAATACAATTACCAAATTAATCATGGCAGCTTCTATGGTTTAAAACATAATGTTCAATAAAACAAAACATTAATATCAAATAATTGACATTCTCAACAAGAAATACAAAGAAAGTATAGATAATAGTCATATATTCCTAACAAAATGGGATATTGACTCTCACATAGAAACCAACAAGCTTGAATTATGAATATGAGATATAAACTCTCCTATTTGAACTCGCTAGCCCGAAGTATGAAATAAAGGGATCAGTAAATCCAGTAAGCATCTATAAAGGGTCGGCAAACTCAAGTGCATGATATCATATATACTAGGAAAATATATATAATCAATAGCATGGACCAACATGTTAGAGTAATCAAACATTAACCAAAAATTCTATATAATCAATCAATTAACAATAATGTTCGAGCACTTCATTCCTTTATTAACTCTTTATCTTAATAATGTTAAGAATGACAATCCTACCCGAATCTCCACATTGATATAATATTGTCCACTTTGGGCATACACCTGCATGGCTTTGCTTTTGGTTTCACCCAAAAGAGCTCATATCAATGGAGATGTTTGTCATCACTTATATACCCATGATCCTCCCCTCTTCTAACCAATGTGGGATACTTTGTTTGCATCCCAACAAATAATACATATTTAATTGATTTCGTTTAAACTCACATAAGCATAAACAAGCTCAGGGTGCCCATGCTATCTCAACCGCACGATTTCGTATCTTTGATCTTTGGTACTTAAATTTTCATAATTTCATTTCATGTACTTAGTGCTTTTATGGTGAGCTAAACTAATTCCAACTAAGGAATAACTTTTAGAAACTGATACGATCAACTATCAAATCTAAACTTTTATGTCTCAACATAACTTGACTTTCATAATTGCAAATCCTTGACATCAAATACTTTAATCTTGAACCAGCTCTAACTCTTTAGAGTCTTAAACAAGCTTGAATAGTTTATTAAATATACAAATTTAATTCCATAATTCTTAATTAAATAACCATATGTTAAATTCCAATAATAAAAATTAATCTATAAATTAATCACATGTTAACTACAAAACCACAATAAGAGGGTTAGTTTTCCATTACCAAAACCAACAATTTCATCAAAAAAATCCTCTTGATTAACATAAATACGAACAAGAAACTAACATTTAATAATGACCCCAACATGCAAAATACGTCATCATTTGTCGGATTCACCTTGTCGCCGAGATTGAATCTGTTGATTGTCGAGATGACGCCAAACAAGCAAAAGATCTAAGGTAAGCCCTAATGGGTTCAATACGAAGAGAGAGAAAATGATGAGTGTAAGACCAATTTCGAATGAGAGGTACAATTTGCTTCATGTGATTTGCAAATAGAGAGAGGGAGGTTTCGGAGAAAGAATGAGTGGCTTTGAGTTTTGAAACTATGGAAAATAAATAACTAAAATGAGTATTTATAAGCCAATTTAGGAAACCCAAATCTTTAAGAAAGAAAGAATAAATTTAGGAAAAAGAAAGAATTTAAAATAATATATTTTTATTCACCCATAACCATAACTCATCTGTCGATTCTTTTTTGGAAGTATAGCAAGTGTGCCGAAGTGAGAAAGGCTACTCGATTGCAAGAAAGAAAGTTGTTACTGGTAGTTAGAAGAGTCAAAGATAAAATGAATAATTCATTTAGCAAATCCTAAAATTTTAAATGAATTATTGCGAATCTTACTTAAAAACAAACCGCTATGGCCGGATTACCGTAGAGCCGTGAACAGGTGGAGTAGAAGGATACAATGCACCTGTGAGGCATATAGGCCTCTCGTGAGAAAATCAACTCATTGGAGAACTTGTTATAGGCGCGCTCCTCATATAGATTAGTGGGAAGGTTTCAGTCAATTAGCTCATCATTCGTTCCGGGTACTAGGTACCTATTGACGAGACCATCTTTCCGTTGATCACCAATTTGATCTCTTTCTCCATATCCAGTGGAATGTATACATAAAATGCCCTTATGTCTTGCTAAAGTGATGGGAACACCCAGGACTTTGAGAACGACATTAGAATTCTCTCAGCTTCAATGAAAGAATCATTTGGAAATGGGGTTATCTAAAGTAGTATCTCTCATGTACTAGTTTAAAGAAATGAGCGAAAAAGAAAGAATATAAACAACTTTCTCGAGTTCAATAGACTGTAAAGGTGTAGAGAAATTCATTGTTTAGGCAGTACTTTCCTGTTAAGGTTTGGTTCGGAATTCATATGCTCTACTCTAAAGGTTCAGAACGAAGAAAAATTCTCTATCAAGGAGCAAAGCAAAGTAGCGAGACGTCCTATCAAACCTATTTCTCGAGTTTCAAACTCAAGGAAAGCATTTTGAACTATCTTTCCTACTTAAATCTTTTTAAGGAGTTTCTAGTACGTATTGAAGAGAGAGCTGCCTTGTATGCATATTTATCTTAGGCTTCCTTTAATGCTTTAGTGAACTGACTAACCGGTTACATTCGATTAAGAAAGGAAGTAAAAGTGCTCTTCTTTTTCTTTTAGACTTATGAGCTCGCCTAACATCATTGACCGTTGCCTATAGCCCCGTCGATCATACATCTATATGATGTAGGGTGATTGGACTCCAGCGCTATTGAAGTAATGATAGAGATTTTCTTTCGCAGTTCCACTACACCCTTTCTAATAGGAATGTTCCCCCCTAGCCTGCACCTGCAATTCAAAGATTGATTGGTTGAACCAGTAGTCACGTGCCCCTCTGCCTATTCTAAAGGGAGATTCCTCATTCTCCTGAGAAAATTCACGAAAGAACCTTACTTGTACTATTGTGCTCGGGGATCCTGTTGTAGCACACTTTATTGTGAGTGGATGGATGAAATGCTATTGACTTTTCATCCCTCCACTGAGCTGATCTGAGTGGATCAATGGCTTAGAGGTCAAAATAGATGAATACTTAAAAAGAGAAACTAGAGACTAATAATACGATAACTCCAATGATCTAATTGTTGAATCAGTTGAGACTTATAATAATTCTTCGAAGACAAAAAATAAGTGTTTCTTAAAACATTGTCCACTTGTTCATGTATTGGATCTGATCAAAGGAAAATAATGCATTCAATAAATTATTATTTTTACCAAAAATTCTTATAGCTTTTTGAAATGTAATCACTATAAGAGCTACTGAAATTAATTAGCCACATAAAAGAGATGCATAACTCAGCCCATCTCCAATCTTAACACAAATGGGCTTTCTGAAAGCACTATAGGAAAGGGAATTCTGAGTGGAGTATTTGTAGCGAATCTAAGAGCATTTAATCTTAGCGCCGTAATCAATAAGCGTTAGAAGGATGGAATATGCTCTATGGCAGCTATTGGGATAGAAAAGAAAGGAGCGAAGAAAAGCTGCTTTGCCATGTTTATATATGAGATTAAAAGGTACGAAGCAAAGTGAAGCCTATTTCTCTTTCTGATCCTTAACAGTCTCATCCTTCACACCTGTAATAGAAAAAAAAAAAGGAAACTCTATCTTATCCTCTCTCGAAGCTTCTAACGCACCTCCGGAACCTTAACAGTCAAGTACTTCTATCCTAGTTGTAGATGTTGATAAGTCCATAAGCGAAACTTTCTCCTCATGTAACAAGGTAATAACCGATTTGCTCTTAGATTGCACCATTGGTCCTCCTTTTCTATATGTTCTATATGCAGGTAGGAAGTACACACCGAATCTTGCATTAAAGCAATGTTTATCGAAGTTAACGTGTAAAGTCTGAGGATCCCCAACGAAGCAAAGTCTATTTTCTTTGTTTGCTCAGTTTTGGAGAAGAAAGAAGGAAAGCGTCAGACACCTATCAAGCTACTTGTCAGTCATATGATCTTTCACAAGCTTGTTTGTAATTCACAACTGGGTCAAAATGTCCATTATACCCCTATGATTACATCTTTCTTTTGAAGCGGAACTGATTCCTTTAATGAACAAGTTGTTTCTAGTCCCACTATAAACGATTGTCCTCTTGGGCCAATGTCAGGTGAAATCCTATTGTTCAAGCCCCAAAATCAATTCCTAAGGGAACAAATCTACTTTTTCCTCAATATTAGGGAATGCGTGAATTCCTTCTTATGACGTTGCATTCCCAACCACTCATTATAGCAATCTCCAACGTGGGAGACTTATTGATTCAGCATAGTTTGACTAAACTCACTCATGCACATCAAATAATGCTTCCATAAAGTAGGAGTTTACAACCTACTCAAGATTTAGACACATTGACTTACAATCATCATTGGCGAAGTAGTTGATGTGAGTCTATAACCAAATTACTAGCTCGAACATAAAACTTCTGGTCACGTCTTATGAAAAAACTCCTTTTTGAATAGGTGGCCTCACTCACATGTCTTTACATGAACAACCAGGATCAGATCGTTTGCAACTCTTACAAAGTGTTTTGCACCAATAATGTTACCAGGACTTAACATCCTAGTCGTAGTTCAAAATACTACAGACGTCTTAGATTATTAATTTGGAACTAGATCCACTTGTATGTAATGCCTCGAGTTTCAAAATGACCTCTTACTTAGGTACACAAGTTATTTTAATTTTTTTTTTAGTTTAAATTACATTTATACTTTAAGGGTATTTTGGTAAATGGCCTCTAAGGGTAGTTTTATAATTTATGACTTAACTAGGGGTGGTTTGATATTTTGCAAGTGGAGTGACATTATTGTAATTAGTATTTTTGTTTCACATTATACTAGTTTGGTATTTTTTCAGATTTTTAACATTAGAATATATGGGTTATTTCATATTTGAGAGTTTTTAAAATGAGGTTAAAAGAGAGTGCAATTTTTTAGAAAAATGTATGGCCTTAAATTGGTCTAGAGAGATTTTAAGAAAACTAAACCCACATTTCTCATTCTTGTACATCAATGATTTTTTTTTTTTTTTTTTTTTTTTTTAGGTTATAAAGAGATAAAAACAAAACCTCATCAATTAATTTATTGCTACCATTGCATCAAGAGGCACAAAATTTCAACCTCTAGGCAAATATTTTCATTGTCCAAGGGTCACCGGCAAACAACCATTTTAACCGACAATAAGCTTAAATCGTGACCCTTGCTCGCGTAAACCGAACCCATACAACACAAGACTAGAGACAAACTACAACCCGAGCCCATGTTGCTCAAGACCCGATCGGCGCCGTCAAGCTGTGCAAACCGAGAAGCCGCCGCAAACGTCGCGCTCATCGCCATTGTAAGTCGAAGCTGCCGTTTCAGGTAATTGGGGTTCCTTGGGCTTGGGAAATGGGCTGTTCTTATTATTTTTAAATATATATATATAATGTATTTAAAGCTACTGTAGTTTAGTTGTTTTTGACCACTGGAATTTAAATCAACAATTTGACTGGTTGATTTAAGTGAAGCTATTGGACATTAGTTTAGATGGGCTACTGGGTTACTTGTTCACATATAAACGAATTTCTAAGTTTTAATTAAACAATTTGTTGACTGGTTATAAGAGGTTGAATTGTTTCATTTTATTAAACAAATGGGTCATTGTTTCAATTTAATAATTAGGTTAGGAAGTTTAATTTCATAGGCTTACTAAGATTATATACAACATAAGATTAAAATAATTGGAGAAGTCTATAATGTTGATATTTCTTTCTAGCAAATTGGAAAGTTAAGTTACTCAATAATTAAACTAAGAATATGGTAGGTGATAATTAGAGATATGACATGTCTAATTAAAATGGGAATCGAGTAATCGATTAATGATTAACTAGTTGTGCCCATCTAGGTGACCATGTTTAGGAGCTATTACGTGTTGATCACGAGGACTGTTTGATTATGTATCAAATAACTAGGTAACGACTTCTTGCTTTGGGTCGTGTGGTCCATGTGCACGTGATTTTGAATTGTTTCCTAAATATGCATGTATTGCTTGTTTATATGTTTGAATAGTAAAGCATGTGCTAGGTGATTAATTTCGTATGATTGTTACTGGTTACTGAGTTGTTCCATGTGCCGAGAGTTGCGGCATTATTCTATGTTCTATCAAGTAATTATGGAATTCCAGTCCATTTACCCTTCACCATGATTTTTTTATGTAAAAGGTTCTCAACCTCAGCATTAAATTCCTTGAACTTTTCAAGAGTTTCCCATTTATGCTACATTAATCCATATCTTGACTAGTCATTCGTAATGGATACAAAATACTTATACACTTTTTACCTTTAACATTAATCAAACCACATAGGTCTAAATGTATAAGTTCCAAGAGTTGCTTGGATCCAGTGCCTTTCTCTATAAAGAGCCTTTTGATCATCTTGCCTTCTATGTAAGATTCATATACGGGTGAAGTGTTCATCTCTAGCCTGAAAACTAATTTTTACTAACCTTTCAATCCTATTGAAGTTTATGTGACTCAACCTTAAAGGTCAAAGATATGTATCAGATTTTGGAGAAATTCTTCCTCGTTTATTTGTTCTACTTTTTGCTTTTTTTTAATAATTCAATATTTAGAAGCATCTAACAAACTCTAGGTTTCAGTATATACAATTTATTTACGTAAATCGTCGAATAAAGCTCTAAGCAATTTTTTAAAATAGAAACCGAATTTCTATTAAAAATTATTGAATGTAAATATTCTACAAGGCATGAAATTGAAAGTAGGTTTCTTTTAATATGAGGATCCAATAATACATTCTCTAATACTAAAAAAAAGCTGAAAAATAACTCGACGCTTCCAACAACTATTGCTAAAACAACTTCCTGTTGCTAAAACAACTTCACTAGTATATACCTTTAAGGTTATCTGTCTAGGTTCTAGCTGCTCCTAAGAGTCAGTTCCAGAAATGAAGAACAAACATGATTAGAGGCTCCCAAATCTAATAATATCCAAATATTGGATGATTCTTCAACCAAACAATACACAAGAACCAATAAATGAGATTTACCTTCTATGTCTTTATTCATTCCCTTGTACTCAGGACAACTTCTTTTCCAATGACCAAGCTTTTAACAATGGAAATACTTTTCATCCTTCTCGGTCTTGACTTTTCTTAGACCACTGTGCTTATTCTTGCTTCCAGCTACCTCTTCATCTTGGAGAACTTCGACTTGAAGGTTCGACTTTTAGGCTTAGCCTCTAAACTCTAGGCTTTAGGACTTTCTTTTCTTGGAAACAACATTTGCCTCCCCTTCTTTGCCCTTAACTTTCATCATAAACTCAAAGTCTTGAAGTTCATTAAAAAGAGTAGTGGAGTTAACAACAATCTTGTTCATGACAACATTGCTTTTAAATTATAATAAGCTACCCGGTACCGTTTCAAGAATGAAAGTTACTGCGAGAGCCCAGATTCTCTTCCCTAGCTTTTAAAGGTCAATTTAGACTTACCGAGACTTCTGGGAATTTATTTTAAGTTAATTTTGGATTAAAAATATTTTTTTAGTTTATACTCGAGACGGGTAAGGTTGAAATTAAGATTTTTGAACTAAAAATGTTGATTTTGGGTCTTGTGGCATTTTGGTCATTTTCAGGGATTTTTTGGAATTATAGAAACAGACAAAAATTAAATTTTAGGGTTTTAAAACCCTAACCATCAGTTGCGCAAACACAATCATTGTGTTTTTCGTGTTTTTCCGTGAGATTTTGATAGTCGCCAGATGCACATTGTGCGACGTGAGTTTCAAAGACCATTAGAATCGTGCAGCACCATCAGCAGCCGCCAAGGACCAGTGCTGGTTGGCACGTGTCCACGCCTGGTTCGCCCCCATAGTTCGGGAGTTCTTCTCCAATCAGCACGTTTCGTTCCCAACAGCACCGCCGACCATGCAGACGTGTTAGTCCTGTGCTTTGTGCCGTGCATTTTTTTTGGTGAGGCAACCACTGAGCGAGTGACACGTGTCACCGCCGAGTTGGACTTTACCATCAAGTAGACTCAAGCCAATCCGAGCCTTCTATTTTGTCTCCCGATCCGCACACGACTCCATACTTGAGGAAACTGCCCGAACATATTGCTGGTTAACCACTCGACTAAACCAAGCTCTCAGCCCCCTCCGCGTGAAACACACGTGCCGTCGCCGCCACCTGCATGCGCCACCGTCGATCACTTTTACGGCCACTTTTTCGGCCACACGCTGCCACCGATTGCCAGAAAATTTTTTGATACTCTATTTTGGGTAATTTCGATGCGCTGAGTTCATTGTTTTATAGTTTTAAGAGCTAATTCTGACTCCTTAAACTTCCATTAGTCAGTTTCAGTTGAAGAAACGTCCATGAGTCGCTGTTTGAGCATTAGTAAGCATATTTAGTGGAAATCGGCCAAGGTAAGAAAAATATATCCTTAATTTGGGTTCATATGGGTAGTTATACACATGTTTAGGGTAATACGGTTGTATTATTTGATGTTCTGGACTGAAATCTGTGAATTAATGCTTGTTGTGTATGTGTATGGATAATTGCCATGTTGTGTTCAGTTGATATCATTATGTTGTGATTCTTTTACTGTTTATGGAAGCCCACGTTACCTAATTCTCCCGCGATGGCTTGCCCTATCAGGGTTGCCCCAGTGCACTTAACACGAGGACCGGGTTGGCTTAGCCCTAACAAGGTTGTCCCGGCGAACTAAACACGAAGACGTGGGATGGCTTAGTCCTACTAGGGTTGCCCCGACACTACTTCTTATTGAAATTATCATTTGATTAATGCATTCTTTATTATGTATCGCGCTTATGCTTATATCAATCCTGAGTTAAGGATCCTTACTGGGTTTAGCAAACTCACCATTTTCTCTGTGGGCATTCATAGGTACACACGGGCTTTACTAGGATGGTTGATCATGAGCTGTAGAAACCATGAGCTTGTCCATTCCTTACGGTCACATCTTTTGATTCTCTCACTTGATGGATTTTCTAGTTATATGTTTTATTACTTTGTGGAACCGTTTTACGAATTGTGTACCCTATTTCTATTAATTTGAGAATTATTCACTGTATTATTTGTTAACGCATTCAAGTCGGTATGACTTAGTTTTAAAGGTCATTTTACTCATGCATATAGGATGAAGGCCTAGATGGGACCCTAGTCTAGGTCGGACTTTTACAGTTACTTGACTGGCTTCATCTACAATGACCTCATTCATTTCAGTTGTGTTAAAGTACGTTGTCATTTGGAGCACATGCTCTATCACTGACATCACCGACTTTATCTTAGCATTTTGAATGGCCTAGAGAGCATCATGTTTTTCCTAAGATGACGGCTGACTAAACATTTCATGAACGGCTTGCATCACCTCTAAAGCATTTATCACGTTATCCATTTCTTGGTAAAAATGTCTGAGGCACTTGCCAATATATAGACCCTTGCCTTATCGTTGGCATTTTGCCAACGTTCATGTTCCCCGCTAACATTTTGTGGTGCATTTGGTACCCGGGTCGGAAGGCAGGCCTCTGTCAGAAAAAAAAAATCTTGCCATCAACATCAAGAATCATGTTGATATTATTTTTTCATGTAGTATAGTTTTTGTTGGTTAGCTTATCAATTGACATTAACGAGACTAGTATTTTTGACATAGTGCTAAAAATAAGAAAAAGAACGTTTCAGTTTGATTGTCATTTAAAACGTCATTCATAAATTATGGTATACAAATTAATTTGTAAACTTCTCAAATTAAAATCCTAGGAAACCCTATACTGTTAATCAATGGCCTTGGTACAACTACAAAGGTTTAAGGCAAGTGTCATCAAATGATAGGTTAAATGCTCCTCCCTAGCATGAGACTTTCTCAACCAAGAATCCAATACCAGAATAACTCCTTAACCGATCTCTTGATAATGTAGCCGATCAATTAAAACATGTTAATCTCTCTTAATATGCTGGTAGGTCAAATATCGATTGAGATACAATTTTATCCTTTTTGGGAAACTCGTCCCAACATTGACCCTAGTGACCACACATCGAGGGGGTCGACTCAAAATTGTCAATACGTAACCCTACTAGAATCTCACGATGCAAGTTCTTGATGGAGATCTGATGGAGATCGCAGGATCAGTTGACAGCGATGCTTCTCTCCTTATGTATTTCTTAATAGAGCTTCCTCCCACTCAGATGAACTTGGCTAATCTTGTTCATCAAAGCCCTAATCTTTTACCTTTGTTCGATATATTGATTTTAATGTGAATTGTCAAGTTTTTACACGAAAATCCTAATCACATTATTTGAGCGTACATAAAGTGATCTATGATTCTCGACCATTTTAACCCCCAAATCATGTTTCCAAGTAGAGGTGTTATGTAAACTCTCATAAGTATCTCTATCATTTAGCAGAACCTTTCGCAAAATCAAATTGCTTTTTAATTAATCCTATGAACTAAAGAATCATGTGATACCAGTTAATCATATTAATTCTATTCACTTTTATGGATTATTAGACTCTGCCTTTTTTAAAACATTTTAAAAGAATATATTCATTTCATAGAAATTTAAAATGAATTTTTTTTTTTGTTCTATTTTGAAAAATCATTTTTCAAAAATAATATAATTCATACATTCAACATAATCATTATTTATTGTGAGATCTGCATGCTGAAGAATCCTAAATATTGAATCCAAATTCCTAAAATATATTTAACACATATTTAGGATGCATGAATGTTTTTAACATATGGTGAGATTTTAAATCTATATGACATGTTTTATGCAATAATCAAGATATACATACAAGCAACATATAAATAGTTAATGATCTATTTGATGTTTTCCATATTTGTAGGAAATTTGAATAGCAATCATATTACAAAATTTACACCAAGACATATCATGAGTCTTCATTTTCTTAGTCTTCCCGATACTTTGATTGAGCAAGAACAAACTTTTTTTAAAATATTTTCTAAATATTTTTTAAAATATTTTAATAACTCTAAATTAAATATTCCTTTAAAATCATCTCATGTTTCTTTAAAGATAATTGATTTAATTTTAAAATCTTTTAATTATTTATGATTACTCATATTTCCCAGAAATATTAATTATAATTAATAGTCATTATATTTTAAAAAATAAATAAATAATGGATTTTAAGAGATCAAAATATTTTTCAAAAATATTTCAATTAAAAAAAAATCCTACCTAAATATTTTCAAAAAATACTTTAGGAAAAATCTCAATTTTTATGGAGAAAAAAATCTCATCGATCATTGTTGGTTGGGTCGCTTTGTCATAAGCCAAACACCTTAAATGGGTCTCACAGGCGACCTAGGGGATGTTAGTGGGTCGGCGGTTGGCCGCCGCCATATGGCGCAGTGAAGCCCCGTCCCGAGCGAGTGCCCCTTCCTCTTTGGTGTTTTCCCCTCCTTGGTGTTATTCGCGATGTTCTTCGTGTTCCTCATCTTTTGGCCAATTCCAAATTGACAAAAAAAACAAACTATTTCCTATACCAAATCACTTGGGTTCGCAAAAGATTTAAGGAAAAAAAAAACCTAATGTCAAACCAAAAATCTCTATAAACAATAAAATTTAAACATCCATCAAATGAAAATTAAAACCCACCAATAAAAAGATTTAAACAATAACAAACACCTAAGTCTAAGCTCTGATATCAATTGTTGTGAATAAAGGTAGGAACATACAATTTATGCGGTGGAAGCGTGCCATCATAATTATTTTTTTTTACCACAATTATACTATTTAATTATCTGGATTAATCATATCCATTTACATATTGTACCCTAGATGATTGACTTGTTTATGTAAAATTCTTATTAGAATGACATCTCTGAATAATTCTGACTTATTGATGTTAATGAGTTGTTTAATTTTTAATTACTTTTATTTTTTACATAAATCAATGAGTTCCATGTTTCATGTTCATTAGCTCAGTAGAGAGTTTGATAATTTGTAAGATCAATGATACAATCTCCGCATTATAGTCTTGCATTATTCTATCGTCTCTTGAAACTTCTAATATACCGACTTGACTGATAGAGTTGCATTCGACAATAGTGTAGAAGGAATCAATCAACATGGAAAGGAGATTTGCTTTACACCTTTAAAATCTCAATTTATTTTCTTATTACCTAACTTATCTCGATCAACGCCCTAGAACAATGAATTTAGAATAGTCGAAAGAAAATATGAAATTCTATACTGAATGGACGACCAACCTACGATAAGATGCCAATCTTATTCTTAATTTAATTTCCTATTTAAAGTTAATTTGATGAGGTTAGTACAATCTTATAAAAGGTGAATTATATCATTTTCAAACATCTATTTAATTACTTTTCAAACATTGAATTAAGATTAACGATTTTATTATAATTTATTTATATTGTGAAAGATATATCTAAAGAACTAGAAAAATGTTTTACTTTTTGTTATAGGCTACAATATCCCAAAATACTCGGACGAGGCTAAGACCCCTCCAGTGGGTCGGCCAAATGGAGGACACAACCCTTAGGAGATCCGCCAAGTCCATACCGACCCCTCGAGGATCGACCAAATGGAAGCCACGACCCCTAAGTGGTCAGCCAAGTCCATACCGACCCCTCGAGGGTCGGCCAAATGGATGCCATAAACCCTAAGGGGTCGGCCAAGTCCATGTCGGCCCCCCGAGGGTCGGCTAAATGGAGGCCACAACCTCGAGGGGGTCGACAAAGTCCATGTCGACCACCCGGGTGTCGGCCAAGGCCAATCAGACTATTTTGAGGCTGGTCAGAGTAGGTCTAGATCCCCCGAGGATGGGTCGTAGTGGTTAGGACTCTCCCTCAAGAGTCGATTGAATCCAAAGTAACATTTAGGGATGCTGCACCTCATAACGTCCTAGGGTTATGTCGAGAAGACCATGATCCCCTTTAGAGGCGAGCCGTAGAGGTGACAACCTGTAAGAGTTAGCCGAGACCAAAGTCGACCTCTAAGGAGATCGGTCGAGTGGACTAGCGCGAGTGGGTTGGTCGTGGAGGTTTGGACTTTTCCTTGGACGAGTCGACCAAGTCCAAGTAATGCTTGAAGACGTTGCACCTCGTACCGTCCTAGGGTTACATCTAGAAGGCCAGGACCTCCTTTAGAAGCGAGCCGTGGAGGTGAAAACCCGTATGGGTTGACTGAGATGAAAGCCAACCACTAAGGAGATCAGTCGAGTGAACCAGTCCGAGTGAGTTGGTCATGGAGGTTAAGACTTTCATGTGGACAAGTCGACCAAGTCCAAGTAACACTTGGAGACGCTGCACCTCGTAACGTCCTAAGGTTACATCGAGAAGGCCGCACCCCTAACGGGTCGGCCGTGGAGGTGAGGACCTGCAAAGGTTGGTCGAGTCCAAGTAACTCTCGAGCTTCGAGTCAAAGCTATTACACCTCCAAAGGGTAACGATCAAGAGTTACGCAGGTATTCATTTCCGACTTAATGACGGTCGTCTCAAACGGGTGCCGATTAAGCCGCCCATAAGTGAGCCGCAACGGTTATGAAACCAACTGCTATAAGAAGTCAGATCATTCTCCATTTCAAACCAAGCTAATATAACCTGAACTACGCTAAATACTCTTGTAAGTAGTTATAAGTTCAAAAACCTACCTCTAAATTACTCTCCTAAACATTTACTGACTTACGTATCGGAGGCCATATGGCTCACACCACGCCGGTGTGTCCTAAACTTGTTCTTTTTTGCAGACTTCTCGTCCTCGGTAATCAAATTGTACTGTTAATATCCGTTGACCATTTTTAAGCATCAACATTTTTTTAGAAAATAAAACATTTAAAAGTAATAAAAAAATTAAATTATATAAAATAAATATATACATAATGTTGATGCCGAAAAATGGTCAACAGATATCCATACTAAGATTTGTTTAACTAAGGACGGAAAGGCCGGCTAAAAAGAAAAAATTAGGTCACACCGGTGTGGTGTGAGCCATAGGGCCTCCGATGCCTAAGTCAGTAAGGGGTTTTAGGAGAATAATCTAGAACATAGATAATGGCATAAGCATACTTAGCTCGATTAGCTTAGGATCCGTCCTTTCGAATGGAGAATGAAGTGACTCTAATAGCAGTCGGTCTCGTAACCGCTGCAGCTCACTTATGGGCGACATAATGGTCGGCCGTTAGAAACGTCCATCATTAAGCCGGGTATGAATACCGGCGTAACTCCTGACCGTTACCCTTTGGAGGTATAACGATCTCGACTCGGGAGTTACTTGGACTCGATCGACTCTTCGGAGAGTCTTGACCTCCACAGCCAACCAACTCGGGTTGACCTACTCGTTGTAATGGGGGACGCCACGGGGTGCAGTGCCTCCATACGTTACTTGGACTCGGTCAACTCTTTAAAGAGTCCTGACCTCCACGGCCAACCCACTCGGGCTGACTTACTCGTTGTAAAGGGCGACGCCACGGGGTGCAGTGCATCCAAACGTTACTTGGACTCAATCGACTCTTTGGAGAGTCCTGACCTCCACGGCCAACCCACTCGGGCTGACCTACTCGTTGTAACGGGGGACGCCACGGGGTGCAGTGCCTTCATATGTTACTTGGACTCGGTCGACTCTTCGGAGAGTCCTGACCTCCACGGCTTTCCCCTTAAGGGTTGTTTGCCTTCTTTTGCCCGACCCCTAGAGGGGTGAGGCTGCAAGGGCCGACCCCCGGGGGGGTCGAGGCCTTCCTTGGCTGACCCCTAGAGGAGTCAGACTTGCTTGGCTGACCCTAGAGGTGTCGACAAGGGTGTGGCACACCCCCGAGGGCTTGGCAAGGGCGAGGCCGACCCCCGAGGAGTTGGTAAAAGGTGTGACCGACCCCTAAGGGTTGGCAATCGGCTTGGTCGACCCCTGCGGGTCAAGGCCTCCATTTGGCCGACACTCGGGGGGTTAGCATTGACTTGTTTGTCCTCCGAGTGGGTCCCAACCTCTTTTGAGTCTTTTGGAATATTTTTGGCTTACAAGATTACTCCCACTCTTCATTTCTGAGCTTCCAGAATCGTCAGATTTTGAAGAGTAGTTTAGCTAATTGTGTTGCTTCCAAAGTGTTGGGATATTAAAGAATTATCTTTTTGTATTTTATGGAAGTATTGCTCTTGAAATTTACTGCCATATTCTTTTGAAGAATGTCTTTTCCTAAATATTATCCAAAAAATAAAAGTTTTAAGGTTATAAAAAATATTCATTCTAATAATAATTATATTAAAAGGGTCATATTCTTATTTCTAAGAATATCTTTTCCAAGATAACATTTTTATTCGAAGAAAAATCACATTCTCTTTTTAGGAAAATATTTATCCTTAGAGATTTTAACTTAACTTTTCCATAAAAACACCCTTCCAAAACTAAGACTTCCTTTTTTACCCTACTTTGACCGAAAACTGCCTCTAACTAGGCTAAAATTTTTGATTTTTTCATAGTGTGGGAGAGGACTTGTTGTTCGTTTTGGATTTTTGGAAAGCATCTGCCATACCTCGTCTTTTTGGTATGTACCCTCCTTTATCCGACTTTATGCTTGCGACTAGGCGTATTTTCGAAAATTTCATCGTTACTTAGGTGTTTTTTCTGATTTCTTGCCTTCCATGCATGTATGTCCGAATTTTTTAGATTTTTTAGGCTCTTTTTTCAAACACTTGCCCGTTATAGTACTTTTCCGAATTTGTAGGCTACTTAGACACTTTTTATAAAAGTCTTGCCTTTTTAACCCCTTTTGAAACTTTTAGGCTACTTAGGCACTTTTTATAAAAGTCTCGCCTGCTTAGCTGTTTTTTGAATTTCATAGGATACTTAGGCTCTCTTTGTTAGAGACTTGCCTTTTTCCTAACTTCGTTATTTGCAGATTACTCGTTACTTTGGCTGCTATGGACCCTTCATCTGATTACGAGACCGAATCCCTTCACCTTCAGGCTACCTCCTCTATTAAGATCAGGACTTGACAGAAAGCCTTAGCAGTATGATCGAGATCTCAGATGGTCACGTCCATTTTAACTCAAAAGGACCCAGTACCGTATGTCGAGATCACCCTTCGACTTCCGCTGACTTTGGAGACATACGCCCATCCTCCTCAAGGCGAGGTGGCTCTTTACACCACCATGTTCGACAGAGGAGTTTGGCTTTCCCTTATACCTTGTATTGAAGAGTTCTTAGGTATGTTCGGGTTGGCTCCAGCGCAGCTGGCTCCCAATGCTTGGAACGTCTTCTTCAGCGTTCACATCCTTTGGGTTTACACCGGCTTCGAGGGTCCCTTCAGCGCGAGAGACCTTCTGTCGCTTTACCGCTTCTGCCAGCATCCCGACGCACAGTGGGCTGCTACCTTACTCCCAGAAGCAAACTTTCTCCTTTGGTGGCATGCCCCAATTTTTAAAAGGGGTGAAAAAACGTTGGTTATTCGCTGAAGGACCTTGGACAGCGCCAAATGCCGAAGCCTTCCTGAAAATCCCCACTGCCTTTGGAACATATGGTATACTTTCTTTCGCCTTTGCTTCTCAATCTTTTGGCACCGTACTTACGTTTTATGTTATTTCTAGTGCACAGGAAACTAAGTCCCCGTTCTCGGGTAATGAAGTTCTACGAGGTCGTTATGACCTACCCTAATAAGGTCCCTCGCAGCACGCAATATCTGACCACGGACTCGTTGGCGCTTTACAACCTTCTTCCAGATTTAGCCGTGCCAGCCTACTTTGATTCGGACTCGCCCGTCCTAAAAGAGGGATCCGCTCCAGGTATGCAACTTACTTTTTTCTTAAACTTTGCATGCTTTGAATACTGGAAATGTAGGTTAACACCTTTTACCGTGTGTCATCCGCCATGGACTACGAGCCTTCACTGAGGTGCGCCTTTGATGTAGTGACGCGCTAGATGTCTCGCCCCATTGCTAGGCCTCCTACCGACGACACGGTGGACCTTACTTCTGAGGGTTGCTCTCTTCCACTTGGTGACGATGAAGATTTTTCTTTTCATGAGGTCTTAGAGGACTTGAATGTTGAGTCAGACCCGGAGTTTGATGAACTTAGACTCGGATTTGACCATGTCCCTTCTCCGGCTCGAACCAACTCGTGCAGGCTTCAGACGCCCATACATAACCTTCCTCCTGGATTCGACTCGTACCTTTTATCAAGATCATACCGTCCTACTTTGGACCCGTAGGAGGAATGGACTTGGACCTCCAGATTGTGGAGTAAAGTGGAGCCTTCTTCGGCTCTCTATCCTCTATGAGACGCCTTCCAGGTTTTGAAAGAAGGGACCCGTCTGATGCACGAGGTATGACAACCTCACTTTTTATAGCTATATGTTGACTTAGCTACGCATGCTAACTTGTTACCTTGGTTTTCTTCAGACGTTCATGCATTTCCCCTCAGCTTCTCGTTACCTTTTTGAAGACTTGCGCCACTCCCGCTCTTCTTTGTGTACTAGTACTGACAAGCTTAAGTGGGAGTTGGCATAGGCTCAAGAAGCTCAGCAAGTCACCGAGGCTGCCTTAGTCGACTCTCGGACTTCCATTAAAGCGGTCCGAAGTCTTGCTGCCCGCACGCGCCAAAAGGACTTATCCACTATTGCTCGCCTTCGACGAGAGTTGGCTTCTGCTGAAGGGAAGCTGAAGAATGATGCTTATCTGGCTAACCTTGTGAAAGGCTCTCCTGCCTTTATAATTTTAGAGAAAAACGCCGGTGAGGCTGCGATCTGCTGGGCACTGGACCGAATATAGGAGGGAGTTAGTTATGGCAACCTCCTTCCTCTTTTTCGGTCTCTTTGTTCCAGCACTGCGAAAAAAGTCGCCGACCCTTCCTTGCATGCCTTCGAGTCTGGACTTCCAAGTGATCCAGCCTAATTTGCTTGCTACGACTCCCACATCTTCCAAGGCATGCTTGAAAGAAGTCAGGCTCTTTTCAATGACCCAATCGACCAACTTCCAGTTGGCGTAGCTTCGGGGGGCCTCGATGACTTTTTCGTTGCTTTCCTTTTAACTTGAAGCATTTTACTTTGCAGTCTTTACTTTTTTCTTCTAGGTTGTAACCCATGAATTTTTTCTTTTTGACTTTGAATGAATAACATTTTTTTTTCTATTTTTCTATCTTGTATACCTCCAATTTAAGTTTATGAAAATAGAATCAATATATTTAAATTAAGATGGAAAGAATGAGAAAACAACATTTTTATTCATTAACGATTTGAATTATAATCTACTGAAAGAATTTTTCAAGTGTTTAAGCACTCCAAAGATGGAGGATCTTATTGTTGTAGGCAAGACTGGTGTTGCCTTACTAATTCTGTGCAGCAGCTTGGTGGGGATGCTAAACTTGTCTAGGATCTTTACCAGCACAGTCTTGTCCGCCTTGGTTTCGTAGGCGGCCTTTGAATTTGCCAAAGCATCGGCCTTGGTGCTTTGGGACCTGGGTACTTGCTTGACTTGTACCCCTGCAGGTGTTGTTCTTTAGACAGCCTCACCTGACACTAGCCCTCTTTCAACAGTCTTTTATCTCAATGACTCCTACCACTCCCCATAGGGCTATGTGGTAGCACTCTCTCGAGGATAACTGTTCTCCTCTGACTTGCCCTACCCCCATAGGTGTAGGGAACTTTACCACCTGATGGTAAGTTGACGCGACTGCCCTTAGCCCGTTAATCGTGGGTCTCCTCAGTATTGCATTGTAGGCGGAGTTGTCATTCACCACCAAGAAATTAACGAAGTACATGACTATGTTGTCCCCTTCGCCAAAGGTTACTGGAAGTTTGAATGATCCTTCAGGAATTAAAGTGCTCCTGTCAAACCCGACTAGGGGCGTTGAGTTCGGTTTGAGCCTTTCTCTTCCCAGCTTCATGGTGTCGTAAGCCTTTAGTGACAGCACATCCGCCGAACTGCCTCCGTCGATGAGAATCCTTTTGACGCGAATGTTGGAAATGGTTAGGGACACCACTAAGGCGTCGTTGTGCGACTGGTGCAATGTTGCACCTTCAGCGGCAGTGAAGCTAAGCTGCTCGTCCACTGATGCCATCATCCGCACTTCCTCGCCCTTTAGTGGGCCTCTGGCTCGTCTCATCTTTTCCTTCGACTCCAATTGGACTCCCCTCCAATCGGTCCTCCAACGATTTTTCTGATCTCGGGCGGCGGTGGTGACTTTTCGTCTTCCCTTTTCTTGCCAGAGAACTTGGATGTTTTTTCGCCCTCTTCAACGTACTTGTCCAGTCGTCCTCTTTGGATGAGGGACTCGATGGACTCTTTCAAGTCGTAGCAATCCGGGTAGCGTGGTCGTGATCCCTATGAAATAGGCAGTCCCTGCTCTTATTTCTTTTGTTCGATCCCACCTTAATTCGGGCTAGGCCACTTTAGCTTCTCTTTATCTTGAATCTCCATCAATATATGCTCTACAAGAATCACTGTGGGAGTATACTTCTCGAACCGGCTAGGGGGTACCCCTCTTTGTTCGATTTTCTCTTTTTTCACTGGGCGTCCTTCCGCCATTCGCTTTCGCGACTCTTTGTAGTCAGCCTCGCGGTGGCTGACTGACTTTTCACGCTCCGGAATGAAACTTCTTCCTCCTGTACCTCATATGGAGTAGACCAGCTCCCATACACTCATGTATTTTTGCGCTCTGGTTAGCAACTCAGCGTAAGTGAGTAGAGTCTTTTTCCCTAGCGACCAAATAAACTTTTCATCCCTGAGTCTGGCCACGACTACTGCGAGAGCCGTGCTATCGTAGTACCCTCAACTTGCACTGCCTCATTGTTGAAGCGGGCAATGTACTCTCGAAGAGTCTCATGACTCCTTTACCTCACAATCAGTAGATGGGTGACCGGTTTCTTCTGATCTCTCCCTCCTAGGAATTGTGTGACGAAGGCTCTGACTAGCTCTCTGAATGAGGCGATGGACTTGCGCTTGAGCTGCCTGAACCATCTTCGAGCTGGTGGCGTGAGCGTGAACAAAAATGCTCTACACTTGATCGCCTCTCGGACTCTATGGAGTTTCATCCATGCCCGATAGGAATCCAGGTGCTCTACAAGATTCGTAGATCCATCATACTCCATGATTGCATGAAGCTTGAACTTTGTCGGGACGGACTCCTCGATGATCTCATCGGTGAAGGGAGGGTTAACCTTGTCGACCAAACTGTCCAGGTCCAACCCGTCTTGGTCCTGCCCCTTCTTCATGCTCCCCAACTGATCTTGGAGAAGACGAAGTTGGGCCAGCCAAGGTTGATCCTCGATTCTGTCGCACCCCGCCTCTTTTCGGCTTTGGTTGAGCACATATCGGAGATCCGCTCTCAAGTCTGATCCTGTCGTTCGAGCACTTGGAGTTTTCTAGGGATGTGGGGTGGATGACCCTCGCATGGTGGTTCTCTGCTGGCTACTTCGGAGTGACTGCGTTTAGGAAGATTCAACTGTCCTGGATTCGATCTTCTAGTGGACCGAATACTCCTTCCTCCGATCATTACCACCCAATCGAAGTTGTTTGACCGATCTTCAGTGACGGGAATGAGCCTTTTTCGTTGCCACCGTGGCTAGGGCTTGTTCTTTGGTAGGGTCCCGAACGAAAGAAGCTGACTTCTCCCCACACAGCCTTTTTCTTTGTTGGCTGTCGCCGCGCCGCCTACTGGTTCCCAGCATCAGTCGTATGAGCCGGAGGAGGTTGGCGAAGCAACTTCACCAAGCGACTCAAACTCTCAGCCATTCCTCGCACTTGTTCCTCCAAAGCCCTAAATTTTGGCTCCGCACACTCCAGTTCTTGCCGGTTACTACACCATTAGGATCCGGGTGGTTTTCGACATGAACGACGTCATGTCCTCTAGAGGCAATCCTCTTTGGAGCGTGCTCGACGTCTGATTCTTCAACGACACCGTGGTGGTGGCCGGTCTCAACGTTCGACAATTTTGTAGAAAAATGTGTTTGAAATTTAGTCTCTTTTTTTTAGGTAGAAGACTCCCTCGTCCCCACAGACGGCGCCAACTGTTGATGCCGAAAAATGGTCAACTTATATCCACAGTAAAATTTATTTATTTGAGGACAAAAAGACCTGCATAAAAGTGAAAATTAGGACACACCGGTGTGCTGTGAGCCATAGGGCCTCGGATGCCTAAGTCGGTAAGGAATTTTAGGAGGGTAATCTAGAACTTAGAATGACATAAGAATAATTAGCTCGATTACCTTAGGATCCGTCCTTTTGAATTGAGAATGAAATGATTCTTATATCAGTCGGTCTCGTAACCGCTGTAGCTCACTTATGGGCGGCATAATGGCCGGCCGTTAGAAACGTCCGTCATTAAGCCAGGTATGAATACCGGCGTAACTCCTGACCGTTACTCTTTGGAGGTGTAACGATCTCGACTCGGGAGTTACTTGGACTCGGTCGACTCTTCGGAGAGTCCTGACCTCCACGACCAATCCACTTAGTGTGTTGACCTACTCGTAGTAACGGGGGACGCCACGGGGTGCAGCCCCCTCCATACTTTACTTGGACTCGGTCGACTCTTCGGAGAGTCCTGACCTCCACGGCCAACCCACTCGGGTTGACCTACTCGTTGTAACGGGGGACACTACGGGGTGCAGCGCCTCTATACGTTACTTGGACTCGGTCGACTCTTCGGAGAGTCCTGACCTCCACGGCTTTCCCCCTAAAGGGTGTTCACCTTCTTTTGCGGGACCTAAGAGGGGTGAGGCTGCAAGGGCCGACCCCCGGGGGGGTCGAGGCCTTCCTTGGCCGACTTCCGGGAGTCGGGAAGGGCGTGGCCGACCCTCAGGGGGTTGGCAATAGCGTGGCCGGCACCCAGGGGGTCGGGAAGGGCGTGGCCGACCTTCGGGGGGTCACCGTTGGCTTGTTTGTCCTCCGTATAGGTCCAACCTCTTCCGAGTCTTTTGAGATATTTTTGCCTTACAACACATAACTATGTCATAAGTATTTATTTTTAAACTTAATAATAAACTTAGTTACTTAATAAAGTCAAATTTAATTTAAATTTCAAATATGTTTGGCGTGAAAGAAAGAGTTGGAATTTTTTCCATTATTAGATCACCAACTTCTATCACATTAGTTAATAATTTATTTATTTATTTATCTCTTTCTTTCTCTCCATTCTATTCCGGCTCTAGCTAACCATGCGGTTGTAGGAATTCAATCCATCCAACCCAACTGATAAAATTAGGTTAAATAAATGGTATATTTGGAATTGTCAGGGTACTTTTAGTGTAGATTCCGACCACTGTTAATGAGAATAAATGTTAATTATTGTGAGTTGTTATAATTTTTTCTTGCTAGATGCTTGGGCGAGTGCGGTTGACCAAAGCAACTTTTGAGGCAGAAATCTAGAACGAGTGGCATTATCGTAAAAACATAGCATGAAAGAAAGAAAAAAAAAAAAAAAAAATTAATGAAAGAAAATATCCCCGCAGCAAAAAAAGGCAAGCGGGGAAGGAAAAAGAAAATGAAAGCTTGGAAGCGAGGAAAGAAGCTAATAATAATCTAAAGCAGATTTCAGAGATTAGTTACTTGCCATTTTTTTTCACTTTCTCCAGTTATTTTCTTCGCTAATGAGAAAATGCCGGAAAATTCTCTTAGGTCTTGTTGATTCATGGCCGATCTCTTTCTTCTCCGATCTGTATCGCCACCGCCGCTGTAGATCCGCCGCCCCTCACCACTCTGTACATTTTCCAATTACCTTTTCAGCTTCCCAGTAATGAATTCGAGATCTTGAACTCTGCCAGTACCCTACACTTCACTTATCTTCAACCTCACCCCTTTCATGGCCGGCTCTATTTAACACCATTATGATCAATTAATTGCTACTGTAGCTTCTGTTCACTAGAGATCGCCACTGGCCGGTTTGTTTCTTTACCCTCTCATCTCATTTTCTTCATCAATCTTTCTCAATCGCCTGTGCGTCTCAGGATTCAAGCCCATCTGAAGCAGTTCATACTATGGTAAGGAATCTATGCTTCTTCGGCTTCGATTACTTATTATTGCTCCTTTGTTTTCTGTCTATTTTCTTTGTTCCAATTTCATTTCAAGGTCGTTCTGATTTAGTGGATGAATTTGTTTTTGTCTCGCGTGCTTTGGATTTTTCGATTTGTGGAGATCGTTTAAAGTTTATCCCTGTGAAAAGCTATTCCAAGAGAGGTTCTTATGGTAATCAGCATCTGTATGAATGTTCGCATTAGGTTTTTGAATATTGTTACTCATGGTGGGGATTTAAGTGCATACTTATCCTCTTCTTCGTTGTTATTTCGCCATTTGAACTGTTGTCATTAACTGGATTTACATACATGGTTGAATTGAATTACCAATAATTGTTCACTCAGGGACCTAATATATTGATATGCACTATTTTTTAGGCACCTGTTAGGGGCATGCTCTATCTTCAGCCAACAGCATTGAGGAGCTCTCCTGGCAGTGAGCTCAGGGGAAGCAATCATCAGCGAGGCCACAGCTTTGAGAGTGGTGTGTGTATAAGAGAAAAAGATGATGATCTTGCTTTGTTTAATGAGATGCAAACACGAGAAAGAGAAGATTTCCTGCTTCAGTCGGAAGAGGACTTAGAGGACTCATTTTGTAATTACGAGCTAACTTTATTTTATCATTTAAGCATTTTGTGCTGTCAAATATAAAAGCCCGACCAGTTGAATTTGGCTGTCAATGCTGTGCTTCTCATAAACTATTCGGTTGTTTTGCAGCTTCAAAGATAAGGCACTTTTCAGGTTTGAAGCTTGGTTTCTCTACTCCTTCTCGTGGAGATAATAGCGAATTTCTTATTAATGCAGAAGGGGATAAAAATGACTATGACTGGTTAGTGGCCTTATTCCTATTCCTGGTGACTTATTGTTGAACTTGAATCACTAATTACTTATATTTAGAGCGTTTTTATATGTCTGTGCGTTTGTTTGGTCCGTTTAAATTCTTACTAAACTACACCTGTGGCGGATTACTTATATTACTTTCAGTCAAACTGGCTTGTAAATTTTTTGAATGGTTGAAATAGAATACCTATTTTAACGGTACTATGCTGTTACTTATTTATCATATGGTTGTTTCAAGCTGAATAATCGACCCCCCCTTCTCTTTGTTCTCACAAAACATTATGTATTATCAATTTCAAGGTTGTTAACACCTCCCGACACGCCTCTCTTCCCTACATTGGATGACGACCCACCTCCAGATACTATTGCAACCAGGGGCCGACCTCGTAGTCAACCCATTTCCATATCAAGATCATCAACGGTATGCGTGATTGAGTTGTTGGTATATAAGCAGGTTGTTTGTGATCACGCCGTATGCAGTCTCTTTAATATGTCTGTTTACGATTGAGCTATTTGATATTTAGTACTTCTTTGTTGAAACACTAAAGAGTTTTGTTTCCATAGATGGAGAAAAGTCACAGGAGCAGTACGAATAGGGGTAGTCCAAGTCCTAATCGCTTAAGCCCGTCTCCTAGGTCAGCGAACAGTGTGCCTCAAATGCGAGGAAGGCAACTCGCAGCCCCACATTCAAGCCCTACTCCAAGTCTACGACATGCGACACCGTCCAGAAGATCAACTACCCCAACTAGAAGATCTTCACCTCCTCCAAGTACTCCATCAACGTCTATGCCAAGGTCTTCCACTCCAACACCCAGGAGGCTGAGTACAGGGTCCAGTGGAACTGCTGGTACATCTGGGGCAAGGGGAGTTTCACCCATAAAGTCAGTCAGAGGAAATTCTGCCTCACCTAAAATAAGAGCATGGCAAACTAATATTCCTGGTTTCTCTACTGATGCTCCCCCTAACCTCCGGACATCTCTGGCTGACCGGCCAGCATCGTATGTGAGAGGATCCTCACCAGCTTCCCGAAACAGTAGGGATCTTGCATACAAAAATGGTAGGCAATCCATGTCTCCAACTGCTTCTAGGAGCATCGGCTCATCTCATAGTCATGATCGAGATCGTTATAGCTCTTACAGCAGAGGTTCTATAGCCTCATCCGGTGATGATGATATTGACTCCGTACATTCAATTCCTATTAGCAGTTTAGATAATTCTTTGTCAAAAGGAGGGATTTCGTTTTCAAATAACAAAGCTCTGGCCCTGTCCAAGAAACACAGGATTGTTTCTTCTACTTCTACTTCTGCTCCTAAAAGATCCCTTGATTCCACGATTCGACAATTGGTATGCATTTTAATTTTTAATTTTTGAATTGTATATATAATAGATTTGGAACCCACATTTTCGTTGAAATAAGCTGTAAATTTTGTTTTTTTCTTTCTCAGCTTAATTGTTACATTCATGGGATACTCTTATCGATTCTATCATTAGAATATTATTTTTTGAAAATTTAAATGGTTAGTTTATTAACCATTCAAGGAACTGGAAAAATACTTCCATCTCTTTTACTGTCTTAGTGTGCAAAGTTTCTGTTAGAACAATTGATTGTTTATTTACAAGTAAGCTTGTGTTAGTAAACAGTTAAAAGATTTGTAAAAAATTTCCACTTCTATCTACTTTAGCGACTTCCCTGAGTTTTTTCACATTTCTTCTTTACTTGTTTTTTTGTAGTTCAGATGTCATCTAACAGTACCAATGCACTTGTTTTTCTCCAGGATCGAAAAAGCCCAAATATGTTTAGGCCACTTTTATCTAGTGTTCCCAGCACAACTTTTTACACTGGCAAGGCAAATTCTGCTTATCGTTCTTTGATTTCCAGGAACTCCTCACTCACAACTAGCAGTAACACAAGTTCTGATCATGGTACAAGTATTGTACTTGATACTGAAGGGAGTGACCACAACCAGTATATGGCTAGTGAATGTGAGAAAATGCCATATCACGAAGAAATATTTGCCTTCGATAAGATGGATATTGTTAATGAAGATCCCATTAATGATATTAAGTCACTTGATAGTGGCCCTGCAACTGGTTGTGATCCGGGTATCATAGAAGATTGTAGTCACCAAGCTATTCTAATGGACTTAAGTTCCACTTCTGACTCTTCTCATGTTCAGAGGGGTGATTTTTCAGAGGTTTGCCTTGAAGATGATGCAGTTGTGTGTTCTAGATGTGGTTGCAGGTATCTTGTGATTGACAAACCGGAAAATAATGTTAATCTCTGTCCAGAATGCAGCAGGGAAGAAAAATATCCAGGCATGGCCGTTTCAGAAAATATGCCTTCAGTTACTGAAAGCTTGTCAAGGTTGTCTTCAATTAAAATTGAAGCTGATAAGTCATTCAATAAGGTGGATTCACTGGTGGTTTTGCCTGACTCTTCCCTAGCTACGGATTTGGGTGAATCTAGGATTTTCATTTCTGTGGACAGTGTTGAGCAAGATCAAGCATCTTATTCTGAACAAGGCCCGAGTTACCTGAAAGAAAACTTCCCCTCAGAAACATCACTAGAGGAAAGTCAGCATAGCCTTATCAACCATTTGGAGATGGGCCAATCAGCTGTTTGTGGGAGCCAGCACAACACTGAATCAGGGTGTCAGCAACCTCTTCAGCATAACGACTATCCAACTTCGAGGTTTGATTCACCAGAAGGTGCCGGTATTTCTATATTGCTAAGGAGGTCAAGCAGTAGTAAAGGCCCTGTTGTCCAAGGAAGAACTTTTACCGCAAGTACCATATCTTACGATGATCTATCTTTTGCAAGAGATAGCATGAGTAGTTTGAGAAGCTCTATTGGACACAGCAGTTTTTCTGCATCATCATCGGCTGATTTTAGCTCAACCAGACAGATTGAAGCTCGAATGCAACGACAGCTAAGTTCTCGGAAAGGAGACGTAGAGATCAAAAATGGTGAAATCAGCGTGAAATCTCAATACTCTGAAGTTGGTTCTTCTGTAACACCTGCCCATGCTCATCCTACATTAAGTATTGAAACTTTCAAGCAAGAGAAAAATGTGGATTTTAATGTGGCCAATTCAGAATGTTTTTCAAGCCAGGGAACTACTACATCTTCTCAAAAACCTGAACTAGCTTTTGAAAATGCAGAATCAAATGATACCTCTTCAATTGTGGTAGCTGTTGTAGAGGATAAATTTGCAAGTGACAACTTTAGAATACTGGACACTTGTACCTCAGAATCGTCAAGGTATGCCCTCATCGTCAAATTTGATTTCTTTTTTCTTGGGACATTCTATCCAAATGATTTATAATGCTTCACATGTGAACAGGGAGGATTTATCAGGTGCCAGGAGCGTCTCAGATAAAGAAGCATCAGTTACAACTTCCGACTGTTCCAAATTGGAGGCACACAGCATGCTTGATGGTGGTGAGTTTGAAGGTGAACATACAGAGATTCCCACTCATTCAGCAACAGCAATATCTGAAACAGAAAAACAAATAGCTGAGATGAGAGCTGCCGATTCACAGAATGATTTATCAATACTATCAAATAATCCGGAGGAATTTGTGGTTCCAAGTGGATCTGGCCAGGAGTTAACTCCACCTGTTAATAATACTGAAAAATCGGATGGCATCCTAGGTATGGAAGTTTTGTAGATGGCAAATTATATGCTAATTGTTTCAAATATCTCCTTTGCATCTCTTTCATATTCTTAAATTTCTGTAATGCTGCAAATGCGTTCTTGAAATCATTGGACTAATCCTGGTTTTTAATCATGTCTCTTCTATCATAATTTCGTACCACTTTTGATGAATTTTCAATCTAGCTCAGTTCCCTGATACAATTTTCTGTTTGGCAGAAGAATCGACAGTAATTGTTGATTATCAGGGCACAACAAAGGTGGTAAGAAGCTTGACACTTGAAGAGGCAACAGATACAATACTTTTTTGTAGCTCCATTGTTCACGATCTAGCCTACTCAGCTGCTACCATAGCAATTGAAAAAGAGAGGGAAAAAGAAAAAGAGGCTGCATTGGAAGCCTCACGGCCAATGGTTACCATTTTGGGAAAATCTAACACTGACAGAAGTGATCTGCGCCATAGAACAGGTGGCAAACGGGTTATGAAATCACAAAAACCGAGACAACGGCATGTCGAAATAAGTACAAAGCCCCCTATTGCTAAGACAGAGAATGACGAAAACACGGATGAGTCCACAATTCGAAATGTAGATCTTCCTAACCAAGTGGACAGCATGAAACCTCCAAAGCTTGAATCCAAATGCAACTGCAGTGTAATGTGATTCTAATGGCTGCCCTTGCTTCTCCATCCTTTCTATCTTCTACCTCCTCGAACATCGAGTGGTCAATACCACATACTTAACCAAAAGGCACTTAGTTCCTCGGGGCTTGTCTGGATAATTGTCACTTCGTTTCAATCAAATCCAGTTTAATGTATAAGAAATGCCACGACGTGTTGATGACGCAAATGTAAAGTTCATTTTTTTTATTTTGTTTGTTTTCTGATTGTTGTTTAGGTCTGATATTTCACTCCAAGAGGCCGTAGGGATTTCATTTGTTCACAGTAGCTTGCTCCTCCAGTTGCCATATTCTAGTTGATTATTCTTATTTGATTCAAGTGCTCCAAAGCAGTGTTAAATATAAAGCCTCTCATCCATATTCATTTTTCCATATTGTAAAGTATAACTCTCTATTCAAAAGTAACCTATGGTTTGGCTTGTTCTACAGTTCTATAATCTCATTTGGATTCTCTTTTTACATGTGTATAATATTTTCAGGTTTCAATCATTGGCAGAAGTTTTGTAGAATTGAGAGATATTTGACTCAGTCAAGCTGGTTGCAGCCATAGCCAAAGCCATTGTGGTGCAGTGCTGTCTGCTCGGTGAGATGTTCTGGCTTGGTTGCTCCAACAGTCTGTAAAACTGGGTCAAGTATGTCTCTCAAATATCATTTATTAGACCTAACCTAATTGTAGTACAAACATCCAATGTCAGCCCATCTTGCCTATCTTGCCCATGTGAAAAGGGAAAATTTAAAGAAAAAGGGAAAGGAGAAGAAAGAAAAAGAGACCACAACTTAAATGCCCCACCTTCAATCTTTACTCTCAATTATCTTCCCTGGCAACCAAACTGCCCAACATGCTGGCCACTTTTCTTTTTTGAAAAATTTAATTAGTTATAGGTGGCAATTATGGATTCCTCCAATGATGAATAGTAAGTTGTAAATTTGAGCTAATATAGTCGAGCATTTATGTTAAAAAAAGCTTGAAGATTTGAAAAAAAAAAAAAAAAATACAGAAAAGCAAGAACAACTATTAAAGTTAAGTGCTCGTTTGGTAATAATCTTGTTTCTTAGTTCTTGTTTAAAAGTTTGATAACTATTTCTTGTTTCTAATCATTTCTTTTCCTTAAAAATCTAATATGCATTAAAATATTAAAAAACATAATCTAAAGTTCAGTCTCAAAATAAAAGGAGAAGAAGAGAGTTAAGACGAGAGAATTTTATTGGCATGGGATTCGTTGGTGATTGGTAATGGGGAAGTAAATAAATTTTTATATGAAAGAAAACAAAAGAATTTTATTGCGAAATAAACTACAAATTTGATTTGTTATTTTCACTCAAATCATTAGTCTGCTTTTTAAATGTTGTGGTGGTAAATGTCAAAACAATATCATAAATATATTTTGATGAACACATTTCAAAATCAAACCATAAATAAATAAAAATAAGAAAATTGTATTGAATAGACTTCTCCACCAAAATAATTACCAAGGTAAACAAATTCTAAAATATTTGCATTAATAATTATTTAAATATTGTAATATTGTAATATACATAATTATTAATATTTGTATTATAAATACTCATTCATTTTATTGACTTCATTTGTTTTTTTTAAGTCACAGTATATATAATTATTTTGTAGGTTTTACTAGAGTTAAGAGTTCTCACAAAAATTAATTCAAATAGTATATAAATATACACATTGAACATTTTATACTTTGATATATCTGTAGTAAAATAAAGAAATATAATAAAATCGGATAAATATGCAAGTAAATCTAATTATATATAGGTTATATTTAAAAAGATATAAATTTTATTATATATTAAAATAAAAATAAAAATGATTTTTATATAACAAAAATAAAATAATACAGTAATATGAGTATCTACATTTTTTAGAAATTAAAATAATGTATAAATTTTATTATTTGTTAAGTTAAAATAATAAATGATTTATATAAATAAAATAAAGGGTAAATTGTGAATTTAATTCCTACGGTTTGGAAAAATCTACAATTTAATATCTATGGTTATGAAAAATTAAATTTAGTCCCTAAGCTTTCATAAAAACTAAAAAAATAGTCCGCATTTGTAATTATTGTTGAATAAAATATGTAGAAGTTAGTTATTTTGTGTTTAACGATGAGAATGTGAGGTAAGTAATTAATTAGAAAAAATACATAATTCATACATCACAATTTGCGTACTTATTTCGCTTACAATTTACGAATAGCATGAACATTTTTTTTAGGTTTTATCAAATTATAGAGATGAAATTATATTTTTTTTCAAACTATATGAATTTTTTATATTTCTCCGAACTATAAAGACTAAATTTTATATTTTTTTAAAATCATAAGAACTAAAGTTTAACTCTCAATTTATAATTTACCCTCCTACTACAACTTTGTCGGTTTTTAGAAATCAAAAAAAGCTGGCGTGTATGAAGTAATTCACTTTCCACTTTGCCAACACTGCCAAAAGATAAAATTGAGATTCATTTTATATAAATACAATTTAAACATAAGAAACATAAACAGCCTAATCACAAAGGAAATTGAAGAAACTCTATTGGAGAGTCTCATTTTTAAGCATAATATCAAAAACGTTTTTATTTTATTTTATTTTATTGAGAACAAGAAACATAAATGATTATCAAACGAACTTGTTTTTCAAAAAATAAGAAATGGAAACAAGAAATAGCAAATGAGAGTGTTACAAAATGAGTCCTAAATATTTCTTCCATGGGAAAAACCATATTTTTCTGTTATGCATGTGTGTCGACGCGGCACACCTTTTGCGATTGCAGCATGGAGGTGTTGTTGTGATTATTGTATATTCTTTGCAATTTATGATGGATTATTGTGTGGATGAGTTAGTTTGTACACTTAGATTTATTGTCATCCAGAGGCTGGGTTGATGTGAGTTCCAACTCGAATAGCCCAGTTTCAAGCGCACAAGCCTGAGGTGGAGTTCTAGGTGGAAGCCTACCTATCTCAGGTCATCAGGTGCATAAAGGGTTATAGGAGAAGCTGGATTGTTCCATGTGAGGCCGTCATTGGCCAAGTATCAGTAGTGTATCATTCTTATCTTATGTATGTGTAGACTTGAGTCGATGTCAAGGAGGAGGCCTTCTTCTGGCATAGCGTGCAGCTACATGTGTGTGCATGAGGCTGATACTTGGACTTAGGACGAGAGCTCTTTTCACCTTGTACGATAGTACACCATTCTTATAGGGTTGTCTTGGGTTTAGCCTCTTGTGAGTTGTTGGTAACTGGTATGATGAGCTAAAGACAAAGGCCCGAAGTGTGATAGCTCTAGTGGTGAGCTTGCAGGCACTTTTTCCCGAGTGGTGGGTTGATTGTTGTGATAAAGAGTCAAGCTCCCCATGATTGTTGAGTCTGATTGGACAAGGTTGTGTGTTAGAGTGTGTGATCAGCTTTTTGGAGTTGGGTCTTTACAAGTTAATTACCCAACCATTGTTTATATCAATTCTTAAACAAGTAGTTTTATTACTCCAATCACTATCAGCACCAATCTCCAAACGAGTAGTTAAGTGCTCAAATTACCATTAACCTTTTCACTCCTCTACCCTCTACTATTTTTTTACCTAAACATACACACTCTAAAACAATTCTTTCTCTAAGCTCTCTCAAAACACGACCCTAGAGCTTCCACAGTCTCCTTTTGACATCGTTTGTTCTCTTTGATGTCAACGGGGGGCCTTCAACTCTTCTACAGAGTCGATGTCCATATTCGCCTCCCCTCATTTGTTTGCACTTTGTGATTCTTGATTATATTTCTTATGTCATGGGCTTCATTAGCGTGATGGAAAAGTTGCTTCAGTTCTTTCATTCCCAAGCTTCATCACTTTAGTTTATGGTTCATGCTTTCATGGCCATCGAGGAATGAGGGTTCAAGCCTCATCTAAAAGTTTTGGTTTTTTTGCTTCATTGTTGTCTCTATTGACTTTCATCTCTATGAAGCGCTCACTAGACTAGTGTCAGTTTCATCATTGTGAGCAACTTGGCATTATGTGGCAAAATTGACGGGTTGCAATCTAGTAGACTCGACACAAAATTTCAATTGTTATTTTGTTTCATCCTTAACTCTAATTTTGTTCATTCGATTTGGTCCATGTTGAACTAAATCGATCTTAAAGCTCTGGTTTAATGCTCATAGATCGGCTTAGTTTTTTTTTTTTTATTTGATTTTATAAATGGTTTTTCGTACCAACATTGGTGTGCAATCTTGCGAGTGTTATGGTCTAGCGATGAGTTCTGTTGGAAGAGTCTTATGTCACAACAACTCATCACTAATGGTATTAGCCAACTTTGAACATGATTATAATCTTTACATTCGAGAGATCCATGTCAGCAAGCTATTTTGATATGTTTCTTCCAAGTGATCATCTCCATTTGCTACACTCATTATCAACTAAAGAGCGAGCAAGTTTTTGTTTCCATATAGTTATAATGGCTCCCCTCACTCATCTCCTAATCTGTTTCATGATGAAATTGTGTGTCTTCTCGACACTGTGGTTTCTTCTATATAGTTTCTTCTTATGAAAAACCTTTTCTTTATTGAGCTGGTCTTCGACTTCAATGAGTTTGAACGTGATCATTTATGTGCATCAAGTTGGAGACTAAGGTCTTCTCCTCCTGCGGGTCCAAAGTAGGACGGTACATCCCTGACAGAAGATAAGAGTCGAGTCCAGGAGGAAGACTGCGTAAAGGTGTCTGAGGCCTGCAAGAGCTAGTCCGAGCTGGAGAAAGTGCGTGATTAAATCCAAGACTAGGTCCGTCAAACTCCGGGTCTGACCCAACGTCTAAGTCCTCTGGAACTTCAAGAAAGGGAAATTCTCCGTCTTCAACAGCTGGAAGAGGACAACCTTTTGAAGTAAGGTCCACCGTGACATCGGTGGGAGGGCTAATGAAGGGGCGATGAGTCTGGTGGGTCACTGCATCAAAGACGCGCCTCAATGAAGGCTCGTAGTCCATGGGTAAAAAGCGTTAGCCTACATTTCTAGTATTCAAAGCGTACAAAGTAAAAAGAGCGAGTTGCATACCTGGAGCGTATCCCTCCTACGGGACGGGTGAGTCCAATTTAGAGTCAGACGTCATTATTTAATCTTGAAGAAGGTTGTAAAGCGCCAGTAAGTTAGTGGTCAAATACTGTGCACTGCGAGTGACCTCCTTTAGGTAGGTCATAACAACCTCGTAGAACTTCATTACACGAGAATGAGGACTTAACTTCATGTATACTGGAAATAACACAAAAAATGTGAGTACGGTGCCAAAGGGTAGACGAGCAAAGGCAAAAGAAAGTATTTCGTATGTTCCAAAAGAGATGGGAATTGCCAGCGAAGCTTCGACACCTCGAGCTGCCGAAGGTCCTCTAGCGAAAAACCACCGTTCTTTCCACCCCTTTTGAAAGTTGGGGCACACCACCAAAAGAGGAAGTTTGCTTCTAGGAGTAAGATAACAGTCGACCGTAATATCGGGGTGCTGGCAAAAAAGGTAAAGTGAAATAAGGTCTTTAACGCTGAAGGGACCCTTGAAGTCAGTGTAGACCATGAGGCTGGGAACGCCGAGGAAGACGTTCCAAGCATTGGGAGCCAGCTGCGCTGGAGCCAACCCGGCCATACCTAAGAACTCTTGAAGAGAAGGTATAAGGGGTAGCCGAACTTCTCTATCAAACATGGTGGTGTAAAGGGCTACCTCGCCTGAAGGAGGTCCAGTGAACGTCTCCGAAGTTAGGGGGAGCCGAAGGGCAATCTCGACAAGAATAAGTACTGAGTCCTAAGGTGATCTAAGTCCTTTTGAGTCAAAATAGATGCGACCATCTGAGATCTTGATCCTACTTTCAGGGCTTTTCCCCTAGTCCTTTTAAAATAGGAGGTAGCCCGAAGGTGGTGGGACTCGGTCTCGTAATTAGATGAAGGGTCCAGAAGACCTAAAGTAAATGATTATCCGTGAATAGGGAAGTTAGGAAAAATGCAAGTCTCTGAAAAAGAGAGCCTATGTAACCTGTGAATTCCAAAAAGTGGTTAAACAGGCGAGACTTTGATAAAAGTGCCTAAGTAGCTTAAAAATTTCGAAAAGCTGTTAAACAGGCGAGACTTTGATAAAAGTGCCTAAGTAGCCTAAAAATTTCGAAAAAGCGATTAAACGGGCGAGACTTTGATAAAAAGTGCCTAAGTAGCCTAAAAATTTCGAAAAACGCTTAAACCAACTTTGATAAAAGTGCCTAAGTAGCCTAAAAATTTCGAAAAAGGATTAAACAGGCAAGACTTTTATGAAAGGTGCCTAAGTAGCATAAAATTCAGAGAAGTACTCTAACGGGCAAGTCTTTGTAAAAAAGAGCCTAAATAATCCAAAAATTCGGACATACATGCATGGAAGGTGAAAAATCGAAAAAGTGCCTACGTAAAAGGTAAAACTTTCGAAAATACGCCTAGTCACTAGTATAAGTCAGAAAAGGAGGGTACTTACCGAAAAGGCGAGGTATGACGAATGCTTTCTAAAAATCCAAAACACAAAGCGAGTTTCCTCCCACACTTTGAAAAATAAAAAATTCCAGCTCAACGAGAGGCAATTTTCAGCCAAAGTGGGTAAAAAATGAGAGGGTGAAGTTTTGGAAGGGTGTTTTTTATGGAAAAGATAAGATATGGAAAATCTCTAAGGGTAAATATTTTCCTTAAAAGTGAAGTTGATTTTTTTTTTGAATATAAATATTATCTTGGAAAAGATATTCTAAAAAATAACAATACGACCTTGTTAATATTATTGTTCTTAGGAGGAATATTTTCCATAACTTATAAAGTGTTATTTGTTGGATATTATTTAGGAAAATATATTCTTAAAAAGAATATGGCTTAAGTAAATTTCAAGAATAATCCTTCCATAAGGCATAAAGAGATGACTCTTTAACATCCCAAAACATTGGAAGAAGCAATTGGCTAACTACTCTTCAAAATCCGACGATTCCTGAAGCTCGGTAATGAAGAGTCGGGGTAGTGTTATAGGCCAAAATATCTCGGAATACTCGGAGAAGGTTGATACCCCACCAGGGAGTCGGCCAAATAGAGGCCTTGACCTTTAGGGGGTCGGCCAAGTCCATGTCAATCCCCCGGGGGTCGGTCAAGCCAATGTCGACCCCCTAGGAGTCGGCCAAATGGAGGCCTTGACCCCCAAGAGGTCAGCCAAATCCATACCGACTCTCTAAGGGTCGGCCAAGCAAGTCCGATCCCTATGGGAGTCGGCCAAAAAAGGCCTCGACCCCTTACGAGATGGCCCTTGCAGCTTCAACCCTCTCGAATCCTACAAAAGAAGAAAAACACCCCTTAGGGGAAAGCCATGGCGGTTAGGACTTCTTTAAAGTCGATCGAGTCCAAGTAACGACTCGATCCGCTGATAACGACCAGGAGTTACGTCGAGTAGGCCAGCTCGAGTGGATTGGTCGTGGAGGTCAGAACTCTTCAATGGACGAGTCGGTCGAGTCAAAGTAACGTTTAGGGACGTTGCACCCCGTGGCGTCCTAGAGTTACAACGAGTAGGCCAATCTAAGTGAATTGGTCGTTGAGATCAGGACTCTCTGAAGAGTCGACCGAGTCCAAGTAATATATAGAGACACTGCACCTCGCAGCATCCATCCGTTACAACGAGTAGGTCAACCCTAGTGGGTTGGTCGTGGAGGTCAGAACTCCCCTAGAGTCGAATGAGCCCAAGTAACGCATGGAGACGGTGCACCCTGTGGCTTTCCCTGTTACAACAAGTAGGCCAACTCGAGTGGGTTGGTCGAGGAGGTTAGGACTCTCCTGTGGATGAGTCGACCGAGTCGAAGTAATGTTTAGGGATGCTGCACCCCATAGCGTCCAAGGGTTACAACGAGTAGGCCAACCCGAGTGGGTTGGTCATGGAGGTTAGAACTCTCCCATAGGAGTCAATCAAGTCCAAGTAATGCATGGAGACGCTGCACCCTGTGGCGTGCCTAGTTACAACGAGTAGGCTAACCCGAGTGGGTTGGTCGTGGAGGTGAGGACCAGAAAGGGTTGACCGAGTCCAAATCTGACCTCTGAGAAGGACGGTCGAGTAGGCCAGTCCAATTGGATTGGTCATAGAGGTTACGACATTTCTGTGGATAAGTAAACCAAGTCTAAGTAGCGCTCAGAGACGCTGCACGCCCGTAGCGTCCTAGGGTTACAACGAGAGGATTGCATCCCAAAGGGGTTGGTCGTGGAGGTGAGGACCTGCAAAGGTTGACTGAGTCCAAGTAACTCCTGAGTCAAAGTTGTTACGCCTCCATAGGGTAACGGTTTGGAGTTACGCCGGTATTCATACCTGGCTTAATGATGGACATTTCCAACGGCCGACCATTAAATCGCCCATAAGTGAGCTGCAGTGGTTACGAAACCGACTGCTATAAGAAGTCTGTTCATTCTCCACTCAAGGGAGGCGAATTTTAAGCTAAGCTACGCTAAGTATTCTTGTTCCATTTTAGTTCTAAAGTCCCCTAAATTATTCTCCTAAATCTCCTACTGACTTAAGCATCAGAGGCCCTGTGGCTCATATCACATCGGTGTGTCCTAAAAGTGTTCTTTCTTGCAGGCTTTCGTCCTCGATAATACAAATCTTACTGTGGATATCGATTGACCATTTATCGGCATCAATAGTATGCGAAAAAGAAAGATGAACAATAATAAATGATGTTATCTGGTGTTCTCCGTGGACGTAGGCTAAATTAGCCGAACCACGTAGTTCGTCTGTTCTTTTCTCTTACTCTGGTCTCTCTTGTTCTTATTTTCTGATTCATGCGTATATCTCACATACAAGAAATTAAAGATAAAAAAAATCAGTAAAATAAAATTAAAGAAAGAAAGAAACAGGGGACAAACAAAGAAGAAAAAAAAAGGTTAAAAGACCGAGGAACTTATCTTACATTCAAGGATTCAAGATCAATGTCTCCACTTGAAGGTTGAAGCAAGGCTCGATAAATCGGATTTGATGATTCTGGCGTGAAATAGTCAGAATCATCTTCATTTAAGCCAAAACCATTGAAGCATGCCTAAGAAGAACGAAATTCTTGCGAGAAATCGTCAGAACTTCGTTTATCTCTGAACGAGGAAGGAGAGAAGAATGAAATGAAGAGCATAGTTGAGGCAATGGGTTTTGTTCGTGAAAGAGTAGTGTGAGCTACGTGGAGGGCATGTGAGAAACAAACCGACAGTGAAGGAGTAGAGTGGAAAAATCCTGGCCATTCATGAAATCTACCACATTCATCTTGATCGTTTATTCCTAGGCGGTCCAACAAAGTTTTCTAGCCTTCGGTTCAATTTTTGCAGTAACATTTTGGTTAAATTTTCTTTGCGATTCATAGTTGTTTTGGGCCTCAATGTGGTAAAAAAGGCTCTTTTTGTGTCTAAAGCTTAGTTTTATTTGTGGGCTTAACTCACCAGTTTTATCTTCAATCAGTAATTTATTTTGGCAGGCTTCGACAACTCGACCAAATTTGGCGCAGTTACCGGAGAGCTTGTTTAGTTTGTTATTGTTTATTTGTTTTATTTTATTTATTTATTTTAAAAAAATTGAAAAAAAAAGTATGGCGAAAAAATTTCAACAATATTGGTTCAGAGATTACAGAGTTTCTATTCATGATGATATAAGAGATCTTAAAAGTCAAATTTCTAGTTTAATTACTTTGGTTTGTCAAATAGATGTAGGCAGAATGCAACCAAATTTCACAAATGACAACATCATTAAAAGATTTCATAGTCATTACCAAATGAGCTACAAACCAGATTATGATCATTACAATCACGATTGGAGGGATTATTCAAATTTTAATTATGGAAATCAAAGAGAACAACAAAGCCAATATTTTGAAGACTTCACTAGACCATTTCAATATCTAATAGAAACTCGGACTTCAAGCTTAGGTATGTGTTTAGAAGATGTGTTTAAAACTTAAGCTAACAATACTCTTCAAATGCAACAACATAATCTTCAGTTTCAACGAAATACGCTTCTATTTCAAAAAGAAACTAGAGCTAGCATGGAGAGTTTGGGCCACCAAAATACTGAATTAACCAATTCAGTGAGAAAGGTGGAGAATCTACAAGCGCAAAAATTTCTCAATACTACCGAGGTAGAAAATTTCGAGGTAATATTTATTGATAGTGAAGATGAGTTGGAAAATTTTGAGTCATATCAATATCAAGTATGTTAGAAAGAAGAAAATGAGCATATAATCGAAGAGGAAATTCAGGTGATAAACTATGAGTCTGAAAACCTTAATCTTTTATTTTCTGAAATTCTCTTAAAGTTGATCTTGCATTTTCTTATTCTCATGAACCTCTCGAGTTTAATTTTTTCCATTTGATTTCAATAATTCATATTACAAAAATAATAAAAATATTTATCTGTTTGGTGCCTTTGAGTATCATGAAAACCTATTAGACTTAGCAGGTTATATCGATTCAAACAAAAATGGACCGAAAAAAGTTGAAGAAATTTAAATACTGTGATGATTGTTTAAGTCGTCAAGCAAAATGACGTTAAATAATTGGCTTTTGAGAGGCAACCCAACTTTTTTTTTTCTCACTTATTATTTTCTTTAATTTAGTTTATTTTTTATTTGGTTAATTTTTTTGTGTTTTTTTTTTTTAAATTTTTTACAGGGTATTAATTTCAAAAAAACATCACCACTGATTCTCTCAACACCAAAAACTATCGAATTCAAGTCATTCACAAATCCAGAGAGTTCACTTTCTTTATCTTTTTATTATTTTCTGAACATGCTGCTTTATATGATATACATTGAGGACAATGCATAGTTTAGGTGTGGGTGTAGGTTTAATTCGAATTTAGCATGTTCTTAATTCATACATGTTGACTTTTCTTTTGAAACCTTGAGTCTTTGTTGATATATCATTGAATGTCTGCAAGTTAAGAATGCATTTTAGTTTGGATTTTAAAGTATGAAAGAGATGAGCATGATTAGAATTTTTCTTAAAATTATATGATGGTGACTCATTGATTTATTGATTGAAAATGTGCAATGCTTAACTCAATTGCCTATTCCTCTGAGATTTTGAGCTTACGACAAACTCATTATATTTTGCTCTATTTATTTCTTGTTGAGATATCAAACGTAGTGTGCTTATTCTAGAACTTGTTTGTGAATGCATTTTGAGAACCATTGGTTTTGAATGGATGCTTTAATATGATAATGCAATTAGAATGAACCACTTTTTGGACTCTTCAAATGTTCACCTTTAAAATTTTCCCATTAGTTAGCCACTTTGAGCCTATTTTTCATTTTTTTTTTCTTGATTATAGCACAAAATATTTAGCCTTAGACCATCTCATTTGTTAGCCTCAACCATTGCACATTTATCAAGACAAGAGGAGAAATGTTGCATGGTAATTGTAGTTGAAAAAAAAGTTGGAAAAAGTGGTGGAAATAAAAATCAAAAGTTAAATAAAAAAACCTTAAAAAACAAAAAAATGTTTTGGAGAACAATTTACAAATAGAAATTGACATTATTATAGTTTCTCCCAGGTTCTTAGTGCGAGAAGAAAGTGTGGGAATAAAATTATGACTTCAATAGTATTTTTTGTGTTTATTATTTGACATTATTATCATGCTAGATTAACTCTTGGCCTTGATCATAAAACACCTAATTTTTTCTCTTATCCTACCTTTACCTAAGCCACATTACAACCCTTATGAAGTCCCTTTGATTTTTGTATTCATTTCATCTATATTGGAAGAGATTTGATTCACTAATGGTAATAACATGCTAGGTGAGAGGATGTCGAGTCTTGTTGCATTTAATTTTGGTGAATTGATGAGATGCTTGAGTTTTTACATAAAATATGTCATATGAATGTTCATTCTCTTGATTGTTATTGAAATTCGACTTTGATGTTTTATTGACTTTATTGATATTCTTTGATAACAAGAATGACAAAAATGAAGTTGAAAGAAGAGTTGATATGTTGAGTTGAGACATACTTGAGGACAAGCATGGATTAAGTGTGGAGAATTTGATAAGTTCAAATTAACTATATTTATTGAATCTTATTTTCTTATATTTAGATTGATATTGTAATCAATCATTAATATTTTCTCTTATTTCGTCATTAGCATAAACTAAGGGAAGAGGATTTCTCCCGGTAACCTAGCTCGCTTCGTCGCATTCGGAAGGAGAAAGGTTTGTTCTTTAATGTGATATATAAGTTATTCCAGCTTGCTTGAAAACCTCGTTATTACACGTGGTGAATTACTGAAAATATTGGAAAAAATAAGTTTAAATATAGATTTTGGTTTGAATTTAAAAAAAAAAATGAAATAAGAAAAGCAAATATTGAGAATAAAAAAATTGATATAGGGATGCCACTCCCCATTAAAAAAACTGAAAACAAAGAGAGGTTGCGCCACTTACCATAAAAAATTATATATATATATATATATGGTCGGGTTGTCGAAGCCTACCAAAATAAATTTACTCATTTCTAAATCTAACTTGTAGAAATAGTGGAACAAGGTCGAATCCCAAAGTAACTATGAATTAATTTCTCAATGTTGAAAACAAATAAAAATGAGATTGTGGTGTTTGAACAAAATTGTAAATGAACGGTAAAATTTAATAAAACAAACAATTATCCAAAAGAAAGTATAATTCAAGGATTTAATTAACATAATTGTAATTTTTGATCATCGGCTAAAAATATAATAATAAATATCACATTCAGTCTACCTATTTGGAAAAGCCAGAATAAGCATTGTTCACCTATTTAATTGACCCTGACCCAACATCAAGCTCAACCTTACTATATAATTGATTGGACACGATAGCATTCCATACCAATTAAACAATAGCATTTAAATTAATGAGAACGACTAAACCAAAAATTAATTAATCGAGATAGCTGCA
>JBBMEG010000015.1:11284524-11305015 GCA_037832605.1 Cyclanthera cordifolia | reverse complement strand
TTAAATATTTAAGAATAATTAATATATATTATATATAAAATTGAATTTGAGAGGTTGAAGTAATTAAAATAAAAAAATATAACTAATAAATAAAAAGAAATAAATGAATAAGGAAAGAATTAATATATATCAGATATATTATTGAATTTGAAATTTTAAAGTAATTAAAAAGTAATAATAATAATAAGCAAAAAAAAAAGAAAAAAATGAAAAAAGGAAAAAGAAAAAAAAAACAAAAGGAAAACAGAAAAACGTAAAAAAAAAAAAAAAACACGCGAGCCACGCGCCGGTTTAGGAAACCGGCGGGCCAAACGCCAAGTTGGAACTTTTCCGACCCAACCCAGCAGGCCGAACGCACCCTAAGATATTATTCTTGTCAATATTTCTGTTTAAGTTAATAATAAAAAAATTAAAAAATAAATAAAATGGAGTATTATTAAAATAGAGATATAAAATATAATTTTATCCTAAACCGTTATGTTTTGAGAAAGATTATCGAAACCTATATCTTATCGTAAATCCTATTTGAAGTAAAAATAGGAAAGTAGAAAAAGCATAGCTTATAAAAGTGACGAGCAATTACGAATTCCCTCTCCATGCCGCCGCGTAGCGATCGCGTTAACTTCGATTGAGCGAGTAATTTCACTCTCTCGAAGGGAAGCAGCGTTCTCGCGGTCTGTTGCCATCCCCAATCCATCTTCTCAAAACCCTATTTTCCGAATCAGAGATAGCAATTCTCCCAGTTTCTACTTCTCTTATCTGTTCTTGTTAGGGTTCTTATTTCTCTCAAGTTGTTCACCATATACTCTAGGCTGAATCCTTACTTTTCCGGATAATATCGTCTTGTTTACAGAATCAGCTTTACGTTTCGGCATACGTCTTGTTTTTTTGATTTTGTAATTTCATTATTCAGGGTTAAGTCGAATCGTCTACTGAATTTAGACTTCTGAAGCTTGAAGGCAATTCTCGAGTGTGTTCCGAGTTTGCGGTTCCGCCTCGAGTTTATAGCTGCTGTATAATCATGGCAGCTGGGCGACATGGGCGTTACCGTGAAAACGAGTTCAGGGACCGGGAGGCCAATTTTCATGTGTCGAGGAGGTCGTTTGGCAGGGCCAGGCAAGAATTTGAAAGAGTTAAGTTCAGAAACGATGATCGTCGTGTTCGTAGAAGTCCGGTGAGGGACGTCGGAGATAAGGTTGGGGTTAGGAATCGGGAAGTGAAGGAGAACGCGGTCATCAATGTTAATTTTCATCCGTCTTCTTGCAAGATAGATTCGGGTGAAAACAATGGCTGTATCAATGGCAGTAATCGTTGTTCGATGCAGATTAGGGTTTCTAGTACCATCGACCTGGAGCCGGGTGAGTTGCCTAGTGAGAGTGAATCTGATGATGCCATTCAATCTGGCTTGAGGGTTAGAGGTAGCGAGGCTTCAAAGGTGGTAGAAAATGGTAATCTATCTCCTATGGAGAGGAAGAGAAAATTTTCGCCTGTAGTTTGGGATAGGAACGAGTCGAACGACAACAAACTGAGAAATCCATCTCGAAATAGGACGGTTACAACAGTGATGGGTCTTCCACGGTCACGAAAGTTGATTCGCCAGTCTCCTACTCTTATCTCAGAACGAGGTGAGCATACTTCTTCTTCTGATTTTAATTCTCCTTCAGTCTCCGCACATGAAGTGTCACAGTCAATAGCAAGGTCCTCGCCTGCTTTAGGAGAACATTTACATCAAAATATAGAATTAGAAGTAGAATTGTTAGTTAATGAAGCTAGCAGTCCCACACGAAATATCTCTTTTTCACGGTGGGCAGGTGGAGATACAACTCCAGCTTATGAAGGCGAGGTTTTAGATGATAGAGAAATTCATAGACAAAAGAGAACGCTTAATACTGAAATTAAGGAAAGTGAGTTACATCGCAAGATCTCGAGTGATTCATCTTCTGAGGTTGGGGGCCTCATGAGCAATGGTTTGAAGTCTAAAAATACGAGTGTGAGGTCGTCTGAATCTAATGAACTGGGTGCCCATTGTAGATTTTTTAGTGTGGATGAGAATCCCGGCGGTGATGTGGAAATGGGTGACTACATGGAGGCTGAGGAGAGGCAAGATATTAGTGATGTTAGTTTTAGTTCTTCAGATTCTGAATCTGATTCTGATAGCGAAAATGGCATTTGCGCTACTCAAGAGCCTCCAGCTCCCACTCAACGAAGTGTAAATATGCTTCAGGGATGTAGAAGTGTTGATGAATTTGAGAGACTAAATAAGATTAACGAAGGCACCTATGGTGTTGTGTATAGAGCCAGAAACAAGAAGACTGGGGAAATTGTGGCCTTGAAGAAGGTAAAAATGGAGAAGGAGCGGGAAGGGTTCCCGCTGACTGCTTTGAGAGAAATGAATATTCTTCTTTCATTCCAACATCCATCAATCGTGGATGTGAAGGAAGTTGTGGTTGGAAGTAGTCTGGATAGCATTTTTATGGCGATGGAATACATGGAACACGATCTTAAAGGACTCATGGAGGCTATGAAACATCCTTTTAGTCAAAGTGAAGTAAAATGCTTAATGATCCAGCTATTGGAGGGTGTTAGGTATCTCCACAGTAACTGGGTTCTTCATAGGGATTTAAAGACATCTAATTTGCTTTTGAACAACCAGGGTGAATTGAAGATATGTGACTTTGGATTGGCTCGTCAATATGGTAGTCCTTTGAAGCCATACACACATTTAGTCGTTACTCTTTGGTACAGGTAACTTCTTCTTTATAACGTCTCCCATCTTTTTCCGTGAACAAATATTAATGTACATAAGAACATTCACTGTTTAGTATGTTTATAAGAGTGTTTTTGGAGGAAGTATAACTGTGTTCTGGTTTTATTTACATTGTAGAGCACCTGAACTTCTGTTGGGAGCAAGACAGTATTCAACAGCAATTGATATGTGGTCCTTGGGTTGTATCATGGCCGAACTTCTATCAAAGAAACCTCTTTTTAATGGGAAAACTGAAGCTGACCAACTTGATAAGGTAATATTTCTTACTGTGGTTATTTCTATTGTTGGTATTTTATTAGTAAATGAAACAATGTAATAATGAACTGCTTCTTCTTCTTGATATTGGTCTGGCCTGACAGATTTTTAGAACTCTTGGCACTCCGAATGAGACTATTTGGCCTGGTTTCTCTGAATTACCTGGTGTTAGAGTCAACTTTGTGAAGCATCAGTAAGTTTTAATACTCCTCTTTCATTATTCTAGCTTTCTTATTTTTCTGCTGTTTTCCCAGGCTTCCAGCTTTGGGTGATTCTGGTCTGACTAGCTGGTCTTTTTTGGTGAAACATATCCCGGGCTTATTGCAGTATTAACTATACTGTTTTGTTCTTTTCAGGTTCAACCTGCTTCGTAAGAAATTCCCTGCCTCATCATTTACTGGATCTCCAGTTTTATCTGATTCTGGGTTTGATCTGTTGAGCAAACTTTTAGCCTATGATCCAGAAAAGGTAACTATTAATCAAACCAAGTGTGTTTTATCCTATTATATTTAGATTTTTGTATAAATTTTCATGATCTTTTTACAGAGAATTTCAGCTGAAGAAGCTCTTGATCATCAGTGGTTCCGCGAAGTGCCTCTCCCAAAGTCCAAAGAGTTCATGCCTACTTTCCCTGCTCAGAATGCTCAGGACAGGTAGCTAAATAATTCTTTGAGGAATTCATGCCTGCTTATACTTCCATTATGGGTGGAGTGCAACAAGCCAAAATGTAAAAAATCGGTTGAACCAGATAGCAATATGTATGGTCTGGTTTTATAAAATATAAAATGAGCTGGTTGGCTTGGTTTTGATAGATTTTGGTGGTTTCTATAGGTTTAATGTCAAAAGAAGGGCCACCTAGGTAAGTTTTATGGTTTCTTTGATAGTCAAATGTTGTAGGGTGTCTAATCATGATATGCTTGTAAGCTAGTTCAGACACTCAACCTTCACAAATATAAAAAAATAAAATATCAAATTTGGCGTTTTATTTCTCTTAGACTGATACTTCGCTTCGGTTTTGGCTAAAAAGTCGGATCTAACCGACCTGCTTTTGCCCCTTTATTCTGTTAGTGACGTTCTCTGTTTACCTTATATGTTTAGGAGAATGCGAAGAATATTGAATAGCCCGGATCCTCTTGAAGAACAACGTATAAGGGAATTGCAGCAGCAGGAGTTAGTAACTACCGGTCTCTTTGGTCACAGATGAATGGTTAAGTTAATATTAAATAGAATTATTATTTATGAATTTGGTGGGGAATTGAATTGAATAAGAGGAAGATAGATGGCACTTTATCAAGATGATTGGTTGCTATGGGGCATGTTCTATTAGCTGATAAAAAGACAAAAAAAAAGTACTAGAAGTGAACTTTGTTTTCAAGGTGTTAGGATGATCTGTAATTTTATGTGTAGCTCTTGTGTTTTAAGGATATGATGCCTTTTCAGCTAAATCAAACTTTTACTGTAAAATGTTCTTGAAGAAAATGCTGCTGAAATGTTGATGTTATAAATGAAGATATCTAAAATCCAATTCATACACAAATATAGATTAGTTGATTCTAAGTCTATTATTCTTTAATAATGGATATAAACTGTGTTCTTAGAAAATCTTTTTTTTTAACATTGGAGTATTGTAGAAGAATGTTGAAGTTTGCACCATGTTTGTGGGTTTGTGAATTAATGATCCAAATTTTTATTTTCTTTTATTTTTGTAGCAACTCATTATTGTAGAAGAATGTTGAAGTTATAAAATATTGAATTAATGTCTCACAAGGGATTATGGAAAGTGTGAGTTAATTTTTCAAAGAAAAATCAACTAGTAATGAGTTGGATCCCATTTTGCCAAATGCTTCGCTAAATTATAAGAAATGCCTCGGTATTATGGAGATTGTATCAAAAATTATAAGATGTACATTGTCATAATGTTGTAATTCGTTCGACTTTAGGTTATAACAGTCCTATATATAGAATATGTTATGTTTTCTATGAACTTTTCTTTTATCATACTATTAGAATTTATAAACAAAATTTTATTTTATATATATCTTTGATAAGAGTGAAATATTCTCCAAAGTATTTGGACTGGGCCAAGATTACCAAGGGTCGGCCAAAATCAAGATCTAACTCTTAGGAGGCGGCCAAAGAGGTTAGGACCCTCTAGGGGTTGGCTAAAGTCAAGGTCCGATCTTTAGAGAGACGCCCATGGAGGCCAGGACCCTCAGAGATCGGTCAAGTTCAATCCAACTTTTTTGGAGGTCGACCATGGAGGTCAAGATTCCTCTTCCGAGTTCAAGTAATGATCAGGATCTTTGATTTTTAGGTTGGCCTAATCGGGAAACTTTGAATAGTTTTTTTTTTCTACTAAAATTGTTTGATTGTGATATTATGGAATGGGTGATAGAAAGATTTTTGGATAATATATTGTAACAAGGAAATGAGAATTTTATTTGAACATTACTTCATAGGCTTCATACAAAACAGATTCGAATCATAAAGGAATGAACATAACCCCAACAAAATAAAGAAAAAAAGAAGGAAATACAAAACTGCTTTACATGGTGAAAAAAATATACACATAACATTCAAATTTGAATGGTTCTACAAACAGAACCATATTTGGACAGCTACTAGAATTTCTCATACTTGAGGTTTAAACTAGCGTCTTTCCAAGCACAAAGGTGATCAGTGTGAGTTCAATAAAAAATAGTGTGTTCAGCAGAGCTCTATTGACTGTCCATCCAAAAATCGTGATTCCGCCGGGATTCATTTGCAAATACATCACTGCACCATGGAGAATAATTTCAACTCAAATTGACACCTTCAAAATCGCAAATAACACTATTGTGGAACTATGTCCAGAATCTGTGTTGTTTTTTCGGTACACAAAAAAGAATATATGCAACTAGTAATCAACAGAATCTTTAAGAATTTGAAAGTTTCGGATTCTATTCATAATAGTCATCTAACCAAAATTAATTTCCTAGGATTTTTTGGACAAACAAATACGCTAATTCAAACACTCATGAATATAAAATCAAAAGTGAAGCTCGGTTCAAAGTAACTTGAGTTGAAGAATATGAGTTTCTTACCAAATGCTTCTCTTTTATGATAGGATGACATATAAGAAGCTAGTTGTGTGGTCGTAGGCATGGTAACAATATCCAAAGAATCCAAATCACTTTCAGAGTAATTGCTAGCCATTACTACGTTCAGTAAACTGGTAGCGTCTGAGTTCCCGCTACCGTTCGGATATCGAGGCTGAGATACTTCACCTGGACCACAAGTGACTAAAGCATGCCATCTACTAGCTACTGATGCAATTCCTTGGGCTCTGTGTGAAATCTTTGTTGCTCCATGCAAGCAAAGAATGATTCCAACCACTTGAACAATTGCAGAGACCTATAGTAGTAGTGAGAGAGAGGAAAAAGTAAGGAAATTCAGCTTTAAAGGTCGAGATTCAACTCAATGAATTATTGCTGACAAACCAACATGAAACCTTGAATGTAACTAAGTCTCCAAGTCTGAGCTCATAAAATGATCTACTACATGTATTTAAGAAATATAGTGGCAGGTAGCAAAGAAGTGTAGAACTTACGGCGAAGTCACCAGAATTTATGAGGGTAATCATTGCACTGTATCTCATCGTCTGGAACAGAGTCATAAATTGGCTAGAAGTTGCAAACAGGAACTCCAGAAGTAGAAAGATCCGGAATCTATGGCTTATCTTGGACAGATGATAGCGTAGGAAAATATGCTCCTCTATTAATAGCAAAACTTCAGACTCTTTTTGCAGTAGCTTTGCATAGTCATCAAAGTGAATGATCTGCAAATTGCACATCAAATGAAACACAATGGCGGCTGATAGAGAGATCAAACTCAGATATGTCCAGGATATGGTCATAGCTAGAAAGATAGCAACAGATAGCCCCCACGACAAGCGTTCAGCATGTAACATTCGAATTGCTTCTCGAGCAGCCTTCAGAATAAAACATGGAAATGCCCAGAAGAGGAGCAAACGCATTGAACCCTGTGGAAATAGATAGTCAAACCAAGTTCACAGTTCAGTGGAAATATAAGATTTGTAAGCATGGATTTGTATGAGAACAAATTTGAAGGAAAATTTTCGAAATCATTCGCCAAACTTAAGTCGCTCAGATTTTGTAAGAAACTTACAAATCATTAATGGAAACTTCTGCTTAACTCTCTGAAATATGTTTCTAATTTGGTTCAATTTGTATAAACAGACCGATGAGCAACAACAAGTTGACTGGATTGATCCCGAGGGAACTTGCATCGCTCCCAAAGCTCAAAGTTTTGTGTGTTTTGGTTTAGAGACGACTGATTTGTTCTCTAGTCCCAATCTCTACATTTTATGGAAAATTCACGTTATCTTTAACTTTTCTGCAGTGATGTCTCAAATCTGTGGAACCATTCCAGTTGATAGTCTCTTTGCTACATCCTCAATGGAAAGGTAACAATTGCTTTGATTCTTTTCTTCTCTCTTTAACATTTTTCATGAATTAAACTGCTTCATACTTAAGAATAGTCAACATCACAGTACAAATCAGAAGTTCCGCTGTTGCTTGGCTTCTGTTTATCTAATATAGTTGGAAAACCTATGCCGTTTGTGTAAAAAGTGACCGTTAATATACACGTGCATGTGTCTAGATTTGTATACATGTACCCATATATAATATTAGCCAATTCTTATTTAGCGTCTTATGTCTGAACATAAATACTTGAATCTCTGGATGGACATTAGAAGATTTCATATTCTCTGACCAGGGGTCGAAACCAAAGCAGGGATACAAATTGGTGACACACTAGTGCTAAACCATTACGACACTCACACAGTTACGAAAGTACACTTTTATGAGAATATACAGTTTTACACACACAAATAAATAAATAAATAAAAATTAAGGTCAATAATCTCAAGCTGATATATTTTCAAAACAAGTATTGACGTATATTACTCCCAAATTTTATAGTTCACCGTTCAAAGTCACATGAAAGATATGCCTAAACTAGTGAAAATAAGCACTTTTGATGTTTGATAAACAGCTTATGCTCATTAACTTGTTTCAACTTCACTTAATCTTCACACCATTGATTGCATTTGACTTAGAATATCAAATCCATACTCGTTACACACTTAAAGATGCACACATACTACAATTTATACCTTTTTTCTTTTTTAATATTTGTGAGTCTTCAACTAACTAACGCGCATCTCGACTACTTTCACAGGACAGATTGCCTAACCTTACAATATTTGACTCTTCGTAGAAAATTAATTCCTAGATAGGTGGTCAAACCAATAACTTTTTAGATTGCCAAGATCTGTTGCAATCACTAGACTAACCCATCATGGTTCATACTACAACTATCATCAATTTATACATTTATCACCAAAGTCTTATTGAGCAAGGAGATCTAATCAAGATTAAGTTCCACTAGAAGCTCACCTGAATCTTCTTGACATAGTCTTTGCGAAACCGAGCCAAGGAACTGATCTGCCTATCAACAGTGAGGAACCTCTTGATACCATATTTCCTGAGGTTGTGAGAAAGACAAAGCAAAGACACAGCTGCAAGACAAGCTTGAGAAGCTACAACGTCAAGCTCAAAATCCTTAATCTGATACTCCTCGCAGGCGACACAATCGTTGAGCTCCAACACCACAACAGGCAGAACAACACCCACAACAACAAAACCAGACCAAGACAAAACACAGCTGAACGCAGATGATTGATGGAATCCCAAACAGCCAAGCAATACGTCGAGCACTTTGAGGGCACTTTCCAATTGGGCTTCTTCTAAATCTTCTTGCTCTGTCCATTCTGAACTCTGATTCTGATTCGAATCAAGAAGTTGAATATAAGCTTGAGAATCTTCAGTATCCACTTGATGACAGTGATCGGCCATTGAAATTGAAGATCAAAAATCTTTCAACAGCACAAATTGGAATTTCTATTCATTTGGTGATGGGTTTTGAGGAAAAGGGTTCGTGATTAAACTACCAACTCCGGATTTCCAAAAAAGATGGATGGAAGTCAAATTATCGAACTCGGTTTCCTTATATAAAAATTTCTCGAATTGAACAAACTGCAGACATGACAAACAAAAGAACTCAAAATTCGTCCACTGTTTGAAGAAATTACGAGGAACAATTGGGGTCTCGGATTATAGCCGTTGGTTGAAATGAAATTGAACTTCAAACGAAGATTATGATAATCAGGACCGTTGAAATACGAAGGAACAGAAACTAAATACAAATGAGCGAAGTAGGAGATTTACCTGGGCTAGATCCATCTCCTAAACTTGGAATCTCCTTTTTCTGGTTTGTTATTTTCTCTTCAATCTTAAGAAAAATAAATACGAACGTTGCTTCACATCCCGGCAAAACACATTTTAATTATGTACTCAAAAAAAGGAAAAATAATAATCATTTTTCTTTTTTTAATATTACAATAATTTGAATTGGAATTTTCATGCATACAAATAACCTATCGTTAGCTCCAAAAATAATTATTTCATTATATTTTGAAGGTTTAAATAAATTAAGATCGTATTAAACCATTTTTAATTTCTCGACCACAAGAGCGAGGGAAATTATGACACACAAGATATTGCGGAAGAGAGAATTTCGGTCACCGACGGTTTGTTCAGGCCTTCCATTTGTTTAGTGTTCTTGGTTGCAAATTTATCTTACGCGAACCGCATTCACATCCGTTGAATTCTCCTCACTTGCCGCGCGATGAAGGTAACGCTCCCGCCATTAATTACTGTTTTCTAAGCTTATGGATGATACTTTGCAAATTGGAGTTTCGTTTCCTGTTGATCGGCCTTTTCTTCCGATTTATTCTGTATATTGGAGTTCATTTGATTACTGTTTATGGATGAAGGTAACGCTCCCGCCATTAATTACTACTGTTTTGTAAGCCCAATTTATTTGATTGTTTTGTTTAAAGCACAATGTGGAGCACCTGCGACTTAATCGTTGAATTGGTTTGAGGCTTGCTTAAGGAATGATTATACGGCGATTATTGTTAGCAAAACCAGCACGGTTGTTTTTTCTTTCTGTGGAACATTTTCTTGTACGGTTTAAGGCGTTTTCAGATGTACGGTTCCATTAAACAATTATCAAAATCTAAAACATTGTTTAACCGATAACTAGAAAATGTGAGAATTATCTTCATGTATACTTCCATAAGCATTAAGTATCCTTGCGCTCAGAAAAAGTTGATGAGAGTAACATTTGTTTCAGGACAACGGAGGCTTTAGGATTTGAAGATAATCAAATCTCTTGCACTTTTTCCACCAATCATTTTGACATTAATCTCCATCCGTTCATTATCGTTAATCCTGCGCAAACTTCTGTTGTTTTTTCAATCTACAGGATGAGTTCTAGACTTCGTCCCCTGCACACGTGTGGCGTTTCATTTCTGACCATAGCCCACAGCACCTGCTCAAGAGTCCAGAATCTCGATGGACGTTTGGGTTCAACAGCAAGAAAGATGGTCCGACTAACAAAGGTTCTGAACTCTTTGATTTTTGTCATGCAATATCTGTGGTTATTGTTCCTCTTTTTCGTTGATGATCGCTTACTGGCAATCGCGAACATTATGGAGAATACTTTCCCTCCATCCAAACTAGTTTTCGATAAGATTGACGACCTTCTTCATCTGATTGCAACTTTTCCTGGAAAATTTGATGATGCTGTTGAAAAGATGCCCTGCTTCAACCAGGTTCTGTTCCTTGAATGGGCAGTGACCCACGCCATATCTTTGCTCAAGTCCATGATATCCATTTTAATGAATTTTGGAAGAGATGATACGAGCGTGAAGGAAATCTTGGTCGATATGAACTGCAATAAAGATCATAATGGATCTGTATCAGCTGAAAAATCTGAGTATTGCGCAAACGAAACCATTTCATCTATGTCTGAAACACAAACTGTCGTGATTGAGAAAATGAAATCTAACACCATGAAGGCCTCTTATAAAGAAGTTCTGAAAATGGGGTCAAAAAAGAAGAAACATCATGACGAATGCAAAGAGATTGAAAAGGGCACGGATAAAAGATCCCAGGTGGAAGAAGCAAGAGATCAAGTAATGGAAGATAAAGAAGAATTAAGAAACAACAAGGGCAGTACCAAGAGAGTGGAAGACGCAAAGAGTAGCAAAAATGACGTCGATAACAATGAAAGCCAGACAGCTAAAATGGAAGAAACAGTGGAGAAAGCAGAAGGAAATCATCGGAACTATGAAGGTATCACAAGTAATGAAGAGAATTCAGAAGTGAAGGGTGTGAAAGAAGCAGGGTTGATGGACTACGAATATGAAGCCATGAAGGGAAGTCGTAAAGAAGTTCTGAAAATGGGAACACGAGGCAAGAGAGATGATGACGATTGCAAAGAGAACGAAAAGGGCACGTACAAAAGATCACTGGTGGAGGGAACAAAGGATCGAGCAATGGAAGATATAGAAGAATCCGAAAACGACCAGGACAGTTGCGAAAAGGGCAATGAGAATACTGATACTGAAAGCCGGACAGCTAATATGGAAGAATCAGTGGAAAAAACAGAAGGAAATGAAGAAATTAGAGGTAAGAAGTATGAAGGGATCATAAATAAAGAGGAGAAAGCAAAAATAAAGAATTGGAATTCAGAAACAGGGCTAACAAACTATGAATATGAAGAAGAGGAAAGGAAAGGAAGCATAGAGAATGAGCAGAATATTTTGGAATTATTCGAGGCAGCTTGGCGAATGAAACCAACAGGAAAAGGGAAAGAAAACTTGCTGCCCCGTTCAGCTTCAATTGTATAAGTTATACGTACTTTGATTTTGTGTATAGATTCGATTTTGAATCAAAATGTTCTAATCCAAGTTCTTTTGTTTGTTATCATTGAGAACGATAGGATTTGATTTCTTTGTTTCTTATGATCTCTTTGTTTTTACTTTTAGTTTTTTTTTTTAGTTAGTTCTTAAACAAACTGATTTGATATCATTGATTATGAAGTACTTTGCCGGGTTTCATAAATTGGTTAAAAAATGTCGCCCACCGTGGGGCTCGAACCCACGACCACAAGGTTAAGAGCCTTGCGCTCTACCAACTGAGCTAGACGGGCTTGTTGAGGTTATAGTTTAATAAAGTTAATGGTATTAACAAGTAAATTCAATTTTCATACATATATTTACTTAAAATATATCTACACGAGTCATTATTGAAGACCAATTGATTCAGATATTCTTGTACTTTTTTATTTGGTTTAAGTTTGGATTATAATAAAGATCATCTTCAAGTTTTGGAATGATTCTTTTTTCTGAGCTAAGAGTACAAAATTGTATTCTATCACAAATGACTAAGTGAATTAGAAGCTAAAACTCCATGAATTAATTACAGGTGGCCTGTACATCTCATCTTTTAGATTGAATGAAACCCCAAAATGAAAAAAAAAAAAAAAAAAAAAAAAAAAAAGAAAAAAGGAAAAAGAAAAAGAAAATTTTTTAGACCACTGAATAGCTTTTGCTTTTCCATAAAAATCTAAAAGCTTTTCCTGTTTTTCTTCTTGACATTGACTTACACAATGGTTTTTTTGATTCTGCCACAGGCATGGATGCCTCGTTACTCTCTGATTGCTCGGTTGGTTTAGGTGTCGGTGGCTCTTGTTGTCGTTGCTCCCTGAATAACATCAGAAGCTTTTGAGCCTTCTCCTTACCTCTAGCTGTCCCGTTCACAGACATTGACACTAGCCCGGGAATAACGCCTTCCTGTAGGACCATCTCACTGCACATCTCATTCCCATTGCAAAGAATCAAGAGACAAGCCACTGCTTGCTCCTGCTCAATGGGTTCACCATTGTCTAATATTGCTGCCAACCCACTGATAAGTTCTGGAGTAGAACACATTTGATCTCTACCTATTTCGCTTGAAGCCAAGTTTATCAAGATGGCTATGCACTTTTCGGTACATGTTCGACCGAGAGGGGCTGCAAGAAGGGATTGAATTCCCTTGACGATTCCAGAAGAAACCAGGCTGGAAATATTGGAGGGCACAGTTGAGAGATTGTAAAGTGTGTGAAGGGCATCAAGCTTGCACAGTGTTTCGGCATTGGCGTGAAGGAGTTGAGTTAAGAATGGGACCGCACAACTCGAGCCGATAACAGATTTTGCTTCTTTGAGACATGATACATTGAGATAGAGGGCTGTTGCTGATCCGTGGGAATTTGTGTTCATAACCATTTCCTCCAACAATGGAATCACCCCTTCAGCTAGCATTATTTCCTTGTTCCTGAGAAAATATACACCAGACATCATTTTATAATACACCAAATAATTTTAGATCAAAAGGAATACAATTGCAAAAAAAAAAATATGATGCACGAAAAAACTAGTCCAAATGAAGTTGCATAGAAGATTCATCTTCACTAATTAGCATTTCTTTGGTCGAATTAATAGTGATATTTTCCAACTCTTTATGGTAATAATCAAGGTCTATTAGCTCAATATCCATATTGGAAGTAAAATAAAATGTACGTAACCGAGCCATAATACATGGAACGATTAAAGATCAAGAAAATTTCAAAGGATTTCAATGCCCGCACTTCATTTTTTTCCCATTCAAAACTCTAATATAGCTTGATATAATTAAATTTATCCAAAAGCATCTAACTTAAGTTTTTTGGATTGATGGGTAATTTAACATAATTCAACATGGTGACATTGTAGAAAGTTTTATTGCCGAATAAAAGAAGCATAAGTGAAAATCATAGAACTACTTTACACACATGCCACCTACGGCTATGTTGAGACAACATAACAATCAATAATAGACTATAGGCTCTAGAATTAAGGCAAAAAATTGAGAAGTCTACAAACCTGTTGTTGTTGACAGCAAGATTGAAAAGAGCCATTGCTCCACTTTCCTGAGCCTTAACATTTTGTTCTTTAACAGCTATCTCTAAGTAGTGTAGAAGTCCTTGGACAAATCCTTTAGCTCCCATAAAAATCCTCGCCTCTTCGTCATCCTTAAGCAACATTCTTATTTGCTCCACAACCAGCAACTTTTTTATCGAGTCACCTTCTTCATTCAAGACTTTCAAATACTGCTCGTATCTAGTAAGCATATTAGTGCCAGACTCTTGGTCTTCAGCAGAGTTATGACCCACTACATTTCCTTTGATCTCCTCAGTTGTACCGATTTCGTCTACGGGAATAACTTTAACGTCTTTCAACTTGCAAGAATCGATAGTGTCCGTATGAGATGAATTTAGAGAATCTGATTCGGATAATGCGAGTCTCCAGTAATTGAGGTCAAGACTATCTGGAGGCCCATCAGGAACAGGAACTTCATGATGTTCACACCAGTTTGCAATCAGACCCTTAACACAGTAATTTGGTGTCAATGAAAGATGTGAAAGTTTCTGTTGAGTTTTCGGGCATGTGTTATGGTCATCACTTAACCACTTTTCAATGCAAATTCTTTCGTACGTTTGCCCAGAAGCAATTATGACCGGATCATACATAAGCTGCAATGATATAGGACACCTCAACTCATCAGGTGGAAGTGGAATCTGCTCTAATCTGCGGTTTTTTGGCTTTGAAGTAAAAGAACCAAGCTTTGTTAGCTGCCTTTCAAAGGCTTGACCATTTTCACCAAGTCCATTGTCTTCAAGAGAGCTCTGAACTGTTGGTGAACAAGGACCAGAACCCTGTGAATCATTATCATCTGATACCTCGCTTCGAAATAACTTGGAGTACTTCCTCATGAGATGCAAAAGATATGCTACAATTGATTCCTTCCTCTTGTCCTCTTCATTCCGAGACCGGTCGATTAGTTTCTTTAGTGCTCTTCTCTCTGCAAGAGCCGCTCTTGATGAGTTTATTCCAAGTCTGATAGCAGCTTGGTGAAAAGCCTCAAGCTCATTGTTGTCAACAGTGCTGCTAAACGTTCGCCCCTGTTGAAGTAATAAAATAATGTCATCACCAACTTGCTTCTCTAAAGGATCGAGGAAAAATTGAGTACTCCCCACTTCCTTCATAATCTCCTGAACCTGACAGAAAAATTAAAAGAGTGTCAACAAAGCACAATATTCGAGCAGTATTTCTTAATAAGATTTACGAAGAAATACTCGAGGTTATGGTACCTGAGAGGCAATTGACTGTGGAACAATATCTTCAACGCGTTTAAGACTATCTTGCATAGCACTTTTTACCTTCTCAAACTTCAACAGAACAGAGTCCCCAGTTATAGCCTACAACATGCAAAAATTATATTAATAACCAATAAGCTCCATGACAACCTTGTCACTCATAGGGTTGAAAACTAGTGCTTATGAATGACACCAATGGCCTTGAGAAACCATTTAGCTACACTAATTATGAAAATTTAAAGGATAAAACCATTGTACCAAGTAAAGTTTGCTACTTTCTGAACAATGTTGGAGAGTATTCTTGGCCTTTTCAAGTGCCACATGCAACGAGCATAATGCTTGGATACCAGATTTGCTCCGAGGTCGGGCAGCTTCCAATGAAGGGAAAATTGATAATAATTTACAATATAATGCAGAAAGAGTCTTGCACATTCCTCCATGTAGCTACAATAAATGACAAAACTAGATTACTTACCCCAAGTGTTATGAAAAAAATCAATAATCGAAGAGAAACTGTATAGAATGCGAAGAAAAATACATAGATTTACGTGATTCACTAACGATGTACTAACTATATCTACGAGCAGAGGAGGGAAACCGTTTTGTTTAGAAGATAAAGAATACATAATGTCGAGCTTGCTAACCAAGTAGCAAGACAACAGACTAACTAATCGCCGGGCGTCAAACAGTTCAAGACATATCTCAACACCAAGTCATATTATCAATAACGATTAAAGTACTAACTGTTGATAAGAACAAGCCAATACAAAGATCTGCCTTTGACAGTTGCTATTTGAACAACTTCAAAAATCATTATACTATACGCTGCTATACTCCTCAGTTGTCCAACCACACTTTTTAAGGAAAAAAATTGTTTTCATCGTAAGCAAATAATGCAAGAACATCATGATCCCAACGCATGATAAACGATACATGTAATTACGTACAAATAAAACCAGCCGAGGGACAGTAAAAAATTGCAGTTAAATATTCCACAAACCAAAAGGTTAACAAAACAAAATAAATGATTCGTGAAAACAGAACAGAAGATAAAATCACACCAGTAAGAACAGAGGAATGTTCAAGAGTTTAAAAGTAGCTTAGGGAAAGGAGACACCACTAAATATCAACTTATTTCCTATAGCAAATGAAATGAAGAGAGATAATTCCATTCTATATACCTTGGCATCGCTGGCTGCAAATAGATTTTCTTCAACCTCAGAAATATCCATCGTTCAAGCTCACTGTTAAAATCTTTACTAAAATTTTATGTCATCTGCGTTGCAAAATAATTATAAAACAATTTTAGAGACAGCAAAATGAAATCCTCTCCAAATAAAGAAAAATGATAATAACAGCAAAACATTATTGCTTCAACTAACATAATCTAACTTTACTATTCTATTATCAAGCAAATTAGAGAGTCTATAACCTAAACCTTATTAATAATTGAAATTGTGACGCCACAAAACACAGCTTAGAAAGATTGGTGGCACAGAAATTAGAACGGAAATTATAAATCCTGCGCCTCCATTTGTGTGCTAAGGTGCGAGAACGAGATTCACAGAACACTAATCTGAAGTTAGAACGGAATCATTCAAAATAACAGGATAAATAGCAACTCAATTATCTACCTAACAATGAATAATTAGGGAAGCGCCGACTGATTTAGACATTTTATCAATCTCCAAAAGAGACAAAATCTGAGAGTGAAACATAAATCAACAATCAACTCAGAGATCGCAGTAACAGAGAATAGAGATTCTGATCTAGACACGTCTTCAATCAGCTCGAATTGATGGTTCAAAGACGGAATCTATACGTATAGCCGAACAGTAAAAGCTTCAGAATCAAAACAAAGAGTATGTACAAACAAAAATTCCGAGAACGCGATTTCCTCGGCCGAGATCTTGGCCAAAACAACAACAAGAACCATGACATAAAATCATTCAAAACAACGAACAAGTAGAAAACCAAATTCAATCCAAACCTTGACTATGTGAATCAATCCGCATCAATCAAAACACGATGATGCACAAATCTTCACAAATATGAACGGAACGAACTCGATCAACGAAAAAGGAAAAGAATCAAGATTAAAGTAAGAAAATGGAAAAATAAGGGGCGAAGCGTGAAGAAAACTAGATTTGAAAAAGAAAAGACGTACCAGAATTAACAGAACCAACCAATGAAGCTTCATAAAATAGTAGTGATCACAGATTTTCTCAGGAAACAAACAGAATCGGAGGCTCCCTATAATCGGCACATTTTCGTTCCATTGATCATCTTCTTACCCACACACGGCAAATACTTTTAAAAATAATTATAAAAATAGGTAAGCAGATTTCTGGGAACGGAGAGAGAAAGAGAGTGGAAAAGAGGATTTATGCTTTTTACTTCCCAATGCCAAAACACGGTTGAAAAAAACAAAAAACAGCGATTAAAAAATACAATAAAATATTTTCATTTATATTTTTGTTATTTTTTATTAGTTCGACCAATTAAGGATGGCAAGTGAAATTAAATAGTTGGCGATAATTGTATTTTTTTTTTTTTTTTAAGAGTAGATAATCATGCTAGGTGATCATCCCTAAGCCAGCTACCGAGAGACATCAAATAAATGAACGCTACAAATTTATCACATGACCTTTGACAATCATTTCTCCAAATATTTTGAATTTTTGTTTTTTGTTTTTAAAATTTTAAATTTTGTTTATTCAGATTTTCATATGTTATTTTATGTTATCTTAAGAAAGTAGGGAAATTCTTATCAAATTTTATAAACAAAAAGAAGAATTTTCAAACTATATCTTTTATCATTCATATTTTTGTTTGGTTTTTAAAAGTATAAGTAGAGTGTTGAAAGCTATATCTTGAAATAATAATTATAGGTTTAAATTTTAAAAATCAAATCGTTTTTAAAAGGCCCTTATCTTTTTCTTTTCTTTTTTTAATTTAAGCCTACAAATATCACTTCAACCTAAAATTTGATTTATGAAATTTTGTTAGAATTAGTATACTAAAACGAATATGAAATATACGTAGATAATTTAGTAAGCTTAAATTTCAAAAATAAACAAAAAAAGAAAAATCAAATGGATATCAAACAGGGCTTTGATTTTATGTTTTTTATTTTTTAAATTTAAGCCTACAAGTACAACTACCGATACAGTTTTCATTACTTTGATATCTTAATGTGTTTTTAAAAACCAAATTAAAATTTGAAAGTTAACAAAAATAACCTCCAAATATTTAATGTTTTGGTTTATAGAACTTGGTTACAATACATATATTTATTTAAGAGATAATAAAACACACACTCTCTCTCTATATATATATATAATTTGAACAAATACAAACCTAATTTCTAAAAATTGAAAAAAAAAAAAAAAGAAGAAATGATTATGAAGTGGGACAAAAAAAAGTTAATTTTCAATTTATGATGTATTAGTAGTCGGGCTTTTAATTTTGTAACAACTAGGTATGTTAGTAGGTAACAATTTAGCCTTCGAATTTTGTAAAAGTATAGTTATTTATATTATTTAAAAATATTAAGTATATTATTTTACCAAATTAGTTTTTCATTCCGAGTTTACTTACTTGCATTGTTGATAAGAAGCTTGATATAATAATATTTGATATCAATTAAATATTGAATCGATAGTACCATGAATTAAACCAACTAGATCAATAAACCAATTACCCACTTGTCTTCTAAAATTCATAGATTAAATTGTTTTTCTTTAATGAAAGTTTATAGATAAAAAATCAATATTAACCATCAATTTGCTTAATATAAATACATCTAATTGCTTAAAAGACTTAAAGTCCCCAAATTAGAGAGGTGTGAATGAAGAACGCGATTTTATTTTATTTTTTAATCTAAAATAAATGTTTAATACTTTGAATATAAACCGAAAGTACATTATTTTTTGTTAGAAGAGTAAGTACATTTTTTGAATGTTTCATACAAATATTTATATATAGATTAATGTGGTAAAGTGAACATTTATTATAATTGTAGTTAGGAATGAAAATATATTTTTAATATAAAGTTATTAAGAGACAAAACAAAACTTTATAATAAAATTGGTAAAATAGAAGGGCCAGCTTAATAGGTTACTCGATTTAGTAATTGTAGGTTAGATATTTGAATTCCTCCGATCTCATATTATTAACAAAATATAAAATTTAGTTGTTATTATTATTTTATATAAAATATAATTTAAATTTACTAGAAATAAATAAATAAATGAAGATGGAATATACCTAATAACATGTATTATTTATAGCAAACAAAAAAAATGTGAAGCAGTGGATGCCAAAAATAAATGGACAAATATCTGTCAGAGCGGGACTTTTATTTATGAATCGCCCTTTTTTTAATTATTTTAAAAGTTTTTAATTATTAAAAAGAAAAAAAAAAGAAAAAAAAAAAAGAAAAGAACAGGACGAAAATTTTCTCCACTGTGTCTCCTTTGCTCACAGGCCGACAGTTGCTTGCCGACCATCTTGTTTGTCGGTTAGCAGATCTGTAATAAATGACACGAATTCACCAATCTGCCCTTTGCAACGATTTTTTATTTTATTTGCACTGTTATTTTTTTTATTTTACCATAGATAAAATTTTCATTAAAATTATTCTATTTCAGACCTCATTCAACGGTATTATGGTAAAGTTACTGAGCTAGTTCGATTTATATTGGCATCACTAGCAGATGTCTCGAGGCAGATCACAAAAGTGGGGAACAGTATAACCACCGGGTTTACGTGTAATTAAAATAAATCGAGGGCTCATTCTCAAAAAATAAAAAAATAGTATTCGAGGGCTTTATTTCAAAATAGTTAAATTGTGGGATCCCAACTAGCCACGTGGTCGTGTTTTCAACCCGTGATTTCAACCCGCCATGCCGGTTCCTCCTTCCGTAGTCCCGGGTTTTTATCTTAACTTTTTACCTTACTTCCACATTTTTAATGCGGGGGTAAAAAAACATTTGTCTCTTGTAGCGCCACGTCAGTACGTAGGTTTGATATTGCAGTCAACGATTTTCTTTGACTATTATTTTTCATCAACGCGGTTCCCACTTGGCTTCATGGTATATAATTATTATTTTTTTTTTTTTTTTTAACTTTTTTTAATGATGTCATAACTTACAACCGAAGACAAAATAGACGACACCTTATTAAAAAAACACACACAAATTCATTGTCCAATGGGCTGACTAGGCTTTCAAAATTAAATAAAATGATCTTCCTGTTGAATATAATTCATTATAGCATATATTTCAATTAAGATAATTTAAATTTTAAATCTCTCCG
>JBBMEG010000015.1:11206557-11284424 GCA_037832605.1 Cyclanthera cordifolia | reverse complement strand
TGAAAAAACCGGGCGTTGGTGCCATCACTACCCGCGGCCTTAGAAGGGTTCATCCCTTTAAGAGCCACCTCCACCTCAGTTCTAGTGAAAGGCTTGTCCAGCCAACAAGCACCAGAATTTGAAATCTTTTTCCCCACCCCCGTCATGACACTATTGCACTCCTCACCATTCCCACCATCAGACTGAAAGATGTTCCTAAAATAGTCAATGGCAACCAAAGCAATATCCTTATCATTTTCCGCCCAAGACCCATCCTCTTTTCTGATCCTATCAATAAAATTAATTTTCTTTCTTTGGGAGGCTTTCGAATGGAACCATTTAGTGTTTCTGTCCCCCCATTTAAGCCAGTCTTCCCTCGATCTTTGTTTCCAAAAAATTTCCTCCTCCTCCAGAAGATTTTCAATACAACATTCCGTGTTAACAATCAGGTCAGATCTAGGGTTTTTACAATTTTTAATAAGGGTTTCCAGTTCTTTCTCTTTAACCGCTATAGCCCCCCTAATCGAGCCCTTAAGCCTATTCCTATTCCAGTTGTTCAAATTAAGAAGGCATCTTTTAATATTATCCAATAAGTTTTTAACAGTGATATCTCTCCTATTGCACTCCTCCCAACTATCTCTAATTACATCCCTACACTCATCATGCATCGCCCAGCTATCCTCAAATCTTAAAGCCCCATAACTACCCTTATTCCTATCCCTCGAAGTAGCTTCCCAATAAAACTCCGCTAAAATCGGCCTATGATTCGACGAAAGAAAATTACAATGAGCAATATGAATTTTTCCAGATAAAGCAATAAAAGAAGGATTTGCGAAATACCTGTCGAGGCGGCTCCTTGTAATAGGGCCTCCCGGTACATGTAATGGATCGTTGATTGGATTCGTATCCGATTAATTTTTACCTTTTCAAAATTGAACACTTTTATCCATAACAATTCAATAATGCTTCATATTTAGTCATATTTTATTTTATTTTTGTTTATTTTTTAAATTTATTAAAAAAAAACTCACCTCAAAATACAACAATCATTTATCAATATATTATAATTTAAAATTAGACTAGTCAATGTTATATTATATATCTAACGATTTTGTTATTTTAATGACTAAAATAAAACATTATTGAAATATCATACGTAAAATAATTCATATTTGAAACATATAGACCAATTATAAACGAGTCCCAAAGTTAAAGTTAAAAAAAAATCACTAAATATATACTATTTTCAAAATTAAAAAAAAAATAATAAATAAATTGTAAGAAAAAATAAAAATAAAAATCAAAGATTAACTATCCTGAGAATCATAACTTGAAAAAGAAAATATTTTTTAGTTGCTTTTAGACTATTAAATATATATATATATATATATTCCATCAAATAAAAATAAGAAATTTGTAAAATTTTAATTAAAATAAAAAACATATATTATTTGGTCTCTATATTTTAAAATTAAAAAATATATCTTTAATTTCAATAATCTCTAATTATTGATGGAGTGAGGTTAAGATATGACTAGTGTAAACTAAACCCCTTCTCTTTTTCCAATATATGGTGTGTTTTTTTAACCCTAAATCCAATATATGGTGTTAATTTGTAGGCACCATTATATTTCATAGTAAATCACTCTGTTAGGTATTTAAGGAAATAAATGCAATAATATAATAAAATACAGCATATTTGAAACTGTATGGAATTATTGGGCCTAAAGCCCAATAAGTGAGTCATTCGTAAGTTCCAAGCTTATGCGATTAGGGTTTTCCTTCCTCTTCTTCAGAGCCTATAAATAGTTGTCTTCAACCTCCGTAGATCTCACAATTCGCGCAGCGATCTCTCCCAGTGTCAAATTGCAGGGTTTAATCTTCAGCGTCGTCGGTTATAGTTTAATTTCACGCAAATATCATGTTCTTTTTTCTCCATTTGATAATCTGAAAAATGTTTTTTAGATTGAGATCTTTATGAACGGAAGAAGCATTAGAGAGATAAGCCAATTTGCAGAGCAAGGGCGTCGAATTTAATATTGGCGTGAATTGCATTGAAGGTTGGCAACATAAACGTTAGCGGTTCTCCGTGCCTGTCAAATCTGCCTTGTTTTGATTACGGCCTCGAACAAGTCGCTACATTATTCCCAATCTCTCTATCTTCTCTTCTCTTCTGCAATTTCTTCTTCCAAATCTCTTTATTTTCTGCTTTATTTTCCTTTCACTTTAATAATTATACTAGTTTTTATCTTTTAATGAATGGTTTTATGAAAATAAATATTCATTTTAAATACAACTATATATTTAATTTAATTTAAATTTAATCATAAACTCTAAATCTTAAAAGTATTTTTGTTTGAGTTTTTATAGAGTATTATTTTGAATGTTTAGTAATAGATTGTTTGATAGTTTTAGTAGTATTTATAGAGTAACGAAAATTGTTTGTTATTTTTTATATGATGTAATATTTATGAATATTTTTAAATAATTTATTTTTTTGTAAATATATTTTAATTAAGAAGGAAAAAAAAGTAAAAAAAAAATGCAAATTGTTGTAATTGTGCCATGTGTTCGGGCACTTAAGTTTCAGATAAATTCTGGAAAATAAAAAAACTAATATTTTTTTAAAATTACGTAACAAGCACTAAGGAATTGGTTATGTCATTTTAAAAAAGAATTGATTGCAAAAGATAGGTTTTTCTTTTTTTTTTCCAAAACTTGTTTGGAACTAGGTGGACAGTCTGAAATTTTACAATTTTTTAATATTTTTTTTTTTATTTATTCAAATATATTTACAAAAAAATTGTTTAAAAATATTGATGAATGTCACACCATTTTAAAAAAACAAACAAATACTCTTAATCTCTCTCAACTCCAAAATATTTTACCTTTTAATTTAAAATAAACCCTTGACCTTTCTGAACTCTAAAATGTTTACCATTTTGCTACAATTATTATTTTTAAATAATTTAAATAAAGAATTTTGTTGTTAAACTGAAATAATACCAAATAATTTCATTAATTTATTTGGTTGGGAACGTTTAATACTTAAACTAATTAAAATACATCATATCCCTACATGCTTACCGGAAGTGGTAGCCTTTTGTTTCGAATTATTTAATCTCCCAAGATATTTTGATTCATAGTTCCTTGTATTTTTATTTAAAGACAAAAGTGAACCAACTAACTAAATCAATTTGGCAAGATATAAACAAAATAGTTATTTTCATCTTCCATTGTTTTACTCTTTTAATTCTTCCTCACCTTCTTTTAAATCTGCAACCTCAGATCAAAATATCGATATAACAAAATCAATTTAAAATAACGAACACAATTTGGCAGCATATAGTTTGTGAGCGAAATGTTAGAAATTGAAATGAAATGTAACCAGTGAAAATTAATTAGTTTTTCACTTATTGGAACTGAAAACCAAATCGAACCCTAAAACTTACATTAGGAAAAATCTAATCAAATGGACTGATTTGGTTTGGTTTGGTTTGATTTGTGGATCTGGATCGATTGTTTAGCAGCCCTAATCATAATTATGATGATAGATGATGAATGGTGAATCCAACATAAAACAAATATCCAACATAAAAAGTAATGGAACCGATTCTTCAAGACTATTAAAGAGTGAGCTTTTGTAGAGGTTTCAATGATATCTGAAATTTATGGGAGTTTTTGTGGTTAAATTCAATCCTATACTTATGGCTTCAGTTGAGGTAGTGAACAGTAGGAAACAATGATTCTACAGGAGAGAAAAGTCAAAGAAAACTTTTTTATAAAAGAAAAAAATTATTAAAATAGAATTTTGGTTATTAAATTTTCATCTTTGTTTTATCTTGATCCTTTATATTCAAAAGTTAAATTTTAATATTAGATTTTAATAAATAATAAGATTGGTCATTAAGATAAATTTAAAATTAATATTTAATTAATTTGGTTCATTTTAATCCAAGTAAAGAAAATATGACAACATATTTTTAAAGTTTATATGAAAATATGATATATTTTGAGAGAAATTAATGAAAATAATAATAATGAGGACCAAATGTAATTTTCTTTTTTTCTTTTTTTTTTTTTTTTTTTTTTTTTATAAAAGTGAATTTTTGAAAGTTATCAAGTGGTGAAACAAATTTGAAAGTTTAGGGACCAAAATAGAAAAATTTGAAAGTTTAGGGATTAAAAGTTAACTTTTGAAAGTTTAGAGATCAAAATAAAATAAATGGTGAAAGTTCTTGGACTAAAATTTTATTTTAACAAAATATTATCTCATCTTACTGGGAAGTTAACTCAATTTTAATCCATTTTAAATGATCATATGATAATTTGTTGACCATTTATTTGTATAAGATTTTTGGTGCATTTCCAATTTATATTAAAAATAATTATTCAAAATTGTTGAAAATTTCTCTTCTGTTGCACAACATAATTCAGGGTAAATAAATGTGTCATCTTGCATTATTATTTTTATTTTTATTTTTATCTAACCTAATTACATGGAAATTAAAGAGTTTATGTAATTCTTTGAAATGCATGTCAACAAAATAAAAGATAGTTATTATGTATAACAAAATCCATGCCTTGTCTAAACTAAGGAAATTCAAAACTTTAAACATTTATTGGATAAAATGTAAACATAGAGGTTTTCAAAAAATAAAACAAAAAATCTTACTTTAACTTGGAAATCTTGGTAACCACCATTTGAGAGCATCTTGGCGAGTCAAAGCAATCTGGTTGCCGTCAGACCTCGACCACGCATTCGAAGAGGCAGCAGTGGGATATGGCTAACCACGTGGCCACCCGATCCCTGACATTACTGCGATGAGGATATCGTTCCCTCGCCTAACACTTGACAAATTTTCTATTGAACATCTCAAAAACTGGTTCTGGAACATCTATAACTCCATGAATCAATATGGCTATATCTCTTTGGAACATTCCTACCCAAACACACATATATATAATCATATTCACGTATTACACCATTCCCTAATGAGCTCCCCGAAACTCACGAACCACGAACATTGGCACTTAAAAATAGCCAAATAAATACAGTTACCATTTATTTTACAGAACAGTTTCACATTTCAAGTTAAATCTCAACCAATCACAACCTAGATCTAAAATCATGCTCCAAAAATCAATAAATCTGTTTAGCATACAAAAAGTACCTAGACAGAACTCGGCTTTTCACTGCTCAAACGCGACTGGGCTGGCCGGATTTGATTGACGCAACAGAGAGATGAGCAACGACTTTTCCCAGCACACCCTTGTGTGCGTGAACGAAGAGAAAGAATGATGGGGAGAAAACGTGGAAGCTACAAATTGATAGGAGTGAAAAAGACTTATTTTTTCTTTAATAAAAATTAGGTAAATTCAATTAAATGATTAGCGAGTTGACAGGATTTGATTGGAATGAAATTTATTCAATTTAATCTATAAATACTTTTATTTAATTAATTTTATAACCCTTAATAAACCTCTCAAATAATAATCAGTGCCATTTTTAACAACTACTTAATTTATTTAATATAGAAATTTTGATTTAAAGCTTGAAAACTTCGGGTTGTTACGTAAAAAAAAAAAAAGAAAACAACAACACCACCAATGAAAAAGAAGTCAAGAACATCGTGAAGAACAACAAAATCAACAAACATTTAAATCGAATCACATCATGGGTTGCGTATGTCATTTTGAGTATTAGGTTACTTCGATATAACTCCACTCTAGTTGGTTTGATATTAAAAAAGTAATCGACCTTTGTGTTATCTAGATTTTGTCAACAACTCTACTTAGAATAGCATTAGAGATATAACGTTTCCTTTTTGTTCTGTTAGACTAATTATTCTAGTAGAACTAGGTTCAATGCATTAACATGTGTGACTAAGATATGCATGTCAGTGACATACCAAATGTACATAATGGACAATTGATACATATAGGGTAATGACTTGTTTTTTAAGAAATTAATAATCCTATAGTAAATTACACTTACATATTATGATGAACTTAGATGGCAATTAAATGATGTCATTTTAAACTGAATTACGTATTGAAACCAAATTCTCGAAAGCGTTGTGCCCATGTCAACAAATTGCTTTGCCTCATTCCACCCAAAATCGCTTCCTTATCAGAATATCTAAACAATAAATTTGTTTGTTTGATGAAATAATCCTTTTTACCCAAAATAACGTTCATTTTAAACTTTCATGTAGGAAAACTTTCATGTAACATCAGAGTCAATTCATAAATCATGTAACATCAGACTCGATTCATAATTCATGTCATTCAAATGAAACAAGGGTTGTAGATTACGTTTGTCCCCACACATACATCATTTGGTGTCCCTACTGTCTCTAAACATATTCCATTCTTTCATACTTTCCTCGAGTGTTATGATTGGATCATGATTCTATTTGGGTTGGGTTGGATTATGATTCTAAGGGTTGGGTTGAATTATAATTCTATTTGGGTTGGGTTGTATTATGATTTTTTAATTTTGGTTGGGTTGGGTTGGCTCTAGGGTTGACCAATTTTTGGCTCGTTCAATCTTTGATCCGCGTCTACAAGATATTTTATGCTTTCTCAGCATTTAATTTGGTTCGGGTAGAATGCGGCCAACAATGAGAATGCATTGCACTCTATCACTTATGGAATATTAATACACTGTTATAAGGAATGGAACATTGAGAATGCGTCCAACATTGAGATTGCCCTAACTTGGCCAATTCCCTTAACATCTTATTATGTACTTACCATGAATGCTCACAACTTTGATGAATTTTTAGAAGAAACATCCACTATAGTGAAATAAAAGTGCAATTTCCACATACTTCATATTTGACATGCCTAAATTGACAAAATAATGTATTTAGCCTAATTCTTATCTAATATCATGCTTTTCTTATGCTTTTAACCTCTAAAATACATGAAATATTAGTCAAATTAAGCTAAATAACTATGTAATTGGAGAGTTATCAGTTTCTCTAATGTATAAGGTTGGACGGGTGAAAGATTGACCAACGCATAACTTTGAGTTGGTTCTAAACATCTCCCTAACCCAACTCAACCTAGACCATGTACACCTCTAGTGAAGTCATGTGAGTGGAGATGTCTATACAGAAAGAAGTTATTGTATAAGTCGGGACTAGAAGTTTTATGATCGAGCTGGTAAATCTGTTATAAACTCGTATCAACTACTTCACTAAGAATGATCATATGTCGATGTGATCTAAACCATGAGTGAGTTGTAAACTCCCAATTTAGGATAACATCCTTGGATGTGCATGAATGAGACTAACTAAACAACGTTGGGTCAGTAAGCCTCCCACATTGGGAATTACAATAGTGAGTGACTGGGAACGCAATGTCACAAAAAAAAAAATTCATGCATTCCAAGATATTGAGGAAGATGTAGAGTTCTTATCGTAAGAACTAATTTCAAGGCTTGAAAAAATGAATCACGCGTCTACTGACTGGGGAGGACATTGGTTTAGAGTTTGACTATATTAGAGGAATCAGTGGCGCTTAAGGAGAAAGATGTAATCACGAGGGTAAAGTTGACATTTAGACCCAGTTGTGGATTACGAACAATCTCGTGAAGGATCATTACCGTTAATATCCGTGGACTAGTACTTGTCCTATAGTGCGAGTTGACCGGGCTAAGTGTTCTGAAAACTCGTTCTTTGAAGTTTAGTCTATTTTCCTAATTTCAACGTCCTGAATCCATTTTTATGGTATAATGTGCAAGTTTTGACCCGTTAATCTGTTTAGGGCCTGTTCGATGCCAATTTCCTGTGATTGTTGGCCTGGATCTTTGAAGCTCTTTTAGTGGAACTCGACCAAGGTAAGAGAAACATATCCTTGACTTTGAGATCCCGTGGGTAATTATAAGCATGTTTAGGAGTTTAATTAGTATTATGAGCTATTGATGCCTGTTGAACTACTATTAAATAATGTATGTTATATATGTGCGATGCCATGTTGATTGATTGAAGTTATTGAGTTGTTCTATGAATCTATGTTAAGTAAACATGTTATATATGTTACACATGTTGTTTGTTATGCCAGCATTCTACTGTTATGCCTTGTTAGCATGTTACCCACCATCTTCTATTTTACATTCGTATGTTAAAAGACTCGGTAGACGAATCCGTTATGTGATACCCATGAATACTTTTCGATATGCTCAGAAGACGCGATAGGTGAATCGGTTATGTGATGTTTGGGAATAATTTTTGATACACTATGAAGACTTAGTAGGCGAATTTGTTATGTAATGTCCGAGAATACTGTCCGATACACTACGAAGACTTGGTAGGCGAATCCGTTATGTGATGCCAGGGAATAATTTTCAATATACTATGAAGACTCGGTAGGCGAATCTGTTATGTGATACATGAGAATACTTTTTGATACACTATGAATACCCAGTAGGCGAATCCATTATGTGATGTCTGGGAATACTTTTCAACACACTACGAAAATCCGGTAGGCGAATTCGTTATGTGATGCCCGTGAATACTTTTTAATACATTATCAAGAGGTGGTAGGTAACCCTATCACAAAGGGTACCCATGCAAGCTATGATTGTTTATATTCATTGATGTGCTCTTATATACTACTAATCTTATTCATGCTTATACTTGTCCAAGTTATAGATCCTTACCGAGTTTTCGCGAACTCACCATTTCCACTGTTGATGTCCACAAGTACACATAGACTTACCAAGATGGTTATGATAGGAATTGTGGGTTGGAGCATGCATTTAAACGCGGCGGAAGCGTGTGAATAACAAAAAGTTTACATTAATTAATATAATAAATTAACTTTAGATTAATCCAATTAATCTACATGCAATGTACCCTAGGTGATTGACATGTTGTAAATAAAAACTCACATTGGTTGAAGCCTCTGATCATTTCTGTCGGGTCTTCATGCTGGAAAGGATCGCGATAAACCTGTTGAGTAGGATCACGATCAATCCCTGAACTTTCTTGATTAGTCTCCTCCAATCTTCATGGCTATATCTTCTATGCTGCACCGAGTGCTTGGTGGGGAAGCTTTTTAGAGAATGAAGCTTGAAAGTATTTTTCTATAGAGTAAAAAGAGAACTCAATTGCAGAGAGGTTTAGGTTAGATGAGAATGAATACCTCTCAAGCCTTTTATTTATAGTAGAAAAGTGAATCTTTAAATTATAAAAATATAATATCTTTTAATATCCAATAATAAAATATATTAGAAAAAATCAAAGATTTTTCCATCCCAATTTAAAATTAGTATTATTTACTTTTAATTGATATTTATCCAATAAAACTCAAGTGCATAATATATTCAATATATTATAATAAATAAATCTCTACCACTACTATATCCAATATATTAATTTTTCTACAAATAATAATTATCTTATAATTATTAATTCAATTATTATGTCCAACATATTTAATCAATATTCTTCATTTAATAATATCCAATAATTATTAAACAAATATGTCTAACATATTATTATCCATTAATTATTTAAACTTTAAATATGTATAACATATTATTAGCTGAGTTCTCTCAATAATTATACAATAATTATTTGTAATTAATTTATCCAATAAATTAATTTATTTTTATTAATATTTATCCAAAATATTTAATTAATATATCAAATATATTAATTAGTTAAGCTTATCCATTAAACATAAGACGACAATTAATTATGTCCAACATAATTAATTTGTAATTTAAACTCTTCAAATTCATTATCTAATAAAATAGAGTACCAACAATTGAGCTAGCCCTAGGAGTGGTGGATCTATAGATTGGAAGCTACAACGACTTGTGATCCAATCTCTGCTCGTTAACATTAGACTTATTCCACTAAAGGCCTGTGCTGAACTCTCTCGCACTATAGGACAAGTTAATGTCCATGGATATAATCGATCATCTGTCATATAATCCTTCACGAGCTTAGTCGTAATTCATAACTGGGACAAGAAATTCGATCTACCCATGTCATTATATCTTTCTTCTTAAGTACCACTGATTCCTCTAATGAACAAGTTGTTTATAGTCACATTATAAACTAGTGTTCTCTCGGGCCAATGAGAGGAGAGTACCCTTTGTTCAAGTCCTAGAATCCGTTCTTAAGGGAATAACTCTACATCTTCAACAATATTAGGGAAGACATGAATTCCTTCTTGTAATGTTGTGTTCCCAACCACTCACTACGACAGTCTTCATCGTGGGAGGCTTATTGACTCAGTGCTACATATTTGACCAGTCTCACCCATGCACATCAAATGACAATTTCATAAAGCAGGAGTTCACAATCCACTCAAGAATTAAGATCTCATCAACATACGATCATCCTTAGCGAAATAGTTGATACGAGTCTATAACGGAATTACTAGCTCGATCATAAAACTTCTGGTCCAGTCATATGCAAAAACTTCTTTTTGCATATGCATCCCTACTCACAAGTCTCCACATGAACAACAAAGACCAAGTTGTTTGCAACTATTGCAAAGCGGGTCGCACCCACAATGTTACCAGGACTTAGGCATCCTAGCCTTAATCCATATACTGTAGACAATTTAGATTATAAACTTGGAACAAGATCCACTTGTATGTCTCACATACTTGCCCAAGTATTCATATTAATAACAACGAGTTTATCAACATTAATCCAATTAATGTGATAAGATTGAATGATGTTTGAATATTAAATATGCAAATTTATGAAAAAATAATAACTTTTATTAATAACTGAATATACAAACCCTAAGCCTTTAAGGCATAACCTCTAACAGGTTGATCTGAAGCTGCGAGACCATGGACTTATGTCATTTATCGTTTTATGTATTACTTCTACTTCCGCATAGTTTGACTTATAGAGACATGTGACCGTTTTCTACTTGTTTTATGTTTTGAACTGGGTACCCGCTTTACTTATTATTTATAAAACAATTATGATTTCCTTTCAATAAAAGAACTACTCAGCATGTCTCTAGGGCTTTAAAGGTTGATTTCTTCATGCATCTAGGATAAAGGCCTAGATGAGACCTTAGTCTTGGGCGGGCCTTTACAGTGCTTTGCATTAGACGACAATTGTCCAAACATCTCATGAAGGATTTTCATCATCTCTACAGCAGTTCCTATGGTCTCTAATTTCAAAGCCAAAATGTCTAAGAAACTTGCCAAAATCCTTTAACTTATCATTGGCAACAAACATTTCGGGCTGCATTAGGTGCTCGTGCTGAAGGACATTCCTCTATAGAACTGTTAGGAATTGATGTCGGGGTAGGTTGCATGCAATGATAAATTGTGGGGTAAACATGTGCATTATGGTTTATTAATCTAATTAATTAAATAGTTTAAGCTACATGTAAATACCCCTAGAAATGGTTTGTTATAAAAATATAAAGACTTACATTGATTGACGTCTCTGATCAATTCTCACAGGTCTTTCTTGCTGAGTAAGAACGACTATTCTCGTGGTCTACTTGATTGGTCTCTAAAGCTATGACTCATTGCTAACATCGAGTACTTATTGGGAAGCCTCTTAGAGATTTATGGAGCTAAGGGAATTTTGTCAAAGGTTTGACAAAAAAGGAGAAGAGGAATTAGAGATAGGTTTGAGATAGGTTTCTTAAACAGAAGAAGATAAGATGATAGAGAGCACCTAAGACCTTTATTTATAGTGAAGAATTGACATTCAAAATTGAAAAGAATAATAGATATTAAAAGATATTAAAGATATTAAAGAATAATATTTATCAAGTAATATTAAAGAAATAAAAAGCACATCCTCTTCTTTGCGGAACAAAGTTTCCTTCTCCATTTACGGGGAGGAGATTTTGGAAAATATCAATATATCTCATATATTGATTTAATTTTTTTAATTGATATTAACCCAATAAATCTTAATTGCATTATATCTAATATATTATTTTTGCAAAAAATAAATGTCTAATTAATATATCAAATATTAACCCTCTATTTATAACTATCCAATAATTATTAACACATTTAATATATCAAATATATTAATATTTCTCTTTAATTAAATAATTATCCAATAATTATTTACTTAATTAATATAACAAATATATTCATTATTATCTTTAATATTATTCAATAAATATTAATTTATTAATATATTCAATATATTTATTAAAAAAAATATTGGATATATTATTGAATTGAAATTTATTGGATAAATATCAATTAAATTAATTAAATTAATATATGAGATATATTGATATTATTCTCTAATATCATTTAATATAGGGGTGCAAGTTGACACTGAAAACCTAATCAAATCGAGCTGAAATCGATGTTGATTCGGTTCTTGTTTGACTATTAAAACTAAATGAGATGGGAAAGTGAAAAGAAAGATGAAATAATGTCTGACTAACCCACGTGGTTGGCATGACCCATGTGCTTGAAGGGTTTCTTTTGTTAGAGGTTGTGCCTTAAAAACCTATTAGTTTTTATTTAAATGTTAAACATTTAGTGTCAAATTTCGGTTATTAATAATATTTATTATTTTCCATAAATTGTGCATTTAATATTCAGTCGTCATTCAGTCTTATCACATTAATTGGATTAATGTCGATATACTCTTGATTATTAAATGAACACTTGGACAAGTATGTGAGACATACGAGTGGATCTAGTTCCAAGTTAATAATTTAAAACGTTTATAGTATATGGACTAAGGCTAAGGCGCATAAGTCTTGGTAACACTGTTGGTACAACCCACTTTGCAAGAGTTTCAAACGACCTAATACTAGTTGTTCATGTTGAGACATGTGAGTGGGGGCGCTATGCAAAAAATATTTTTTGCATAAGACGTGACATAACTTTTATGATCGAGCTAGTAGTTCCGTTATAGACTAGCATCAACTACTCGTTAAGGACGATCGTATGTCAATGTGATCTAAATCATGAATGGGTTGGGAACTCGTACTTTCTGAAAGTGTCCTTTTATGTACACGGGTGAAGACCAGCCAAACAGCGTTGGGTCAACAAGTCTCCCACTTGGGGATTGTCGTAGTGAGTTGTTGGGAACACAACATCATAAGAAGAAATTCACACCTTCCTTAATATTGAGGAAGAAGTAGAGTAGTTCCCTTAAAAACTGATTTGAGGTTTGAACAAAGGGATCTCACCTCTCATTGGCCTGAGAGGACAATTGTTTATAGTAGGACCATAATTAACTTGTTCATTAGAGAAATCAGTGGCGCTTAAGGATAAAGAAGTAATCACAAAGGTAGAATGGACATTTTGACCCAGCTGTAAATTACGAACAAGCTCGTGAAGGATTATTACAGATTATATCCGTGGACACTAGCTAATCCTATAGTGCGAGAGAGATCAACACATGCTTTAGTGGAATATACATGTTGTTAACGTATATGGATTGGATCCTAGGTCGTTATAGCATTCAACCTATAGGTCCACTAGTCCTCGGACTAGCTCATAACTGATTGTATAATTAGAGAATGAATTTGAATGGTTCAAATTCACGAATTAATTATGTGGGACATAATTAGTAGGAGTGTTAAGTTTAGGTTAAACTTAATTAATATATTGGATATATTAATTTAATATTTATTGAAAAATTATTATTGAGGAAAACTTAATTTATTAGATAAATTAATTATAAATAATTATTGGATAATTATTTATTGATAGAACTCAGTTGTTAATATGTTGGAAATATTAAATTAATAATTATTGAATAATTATTATTGAGGAAAAATTAGTTAATTGGATAAATTAATTGTAAATAATTATTGAATAATAATTTATTGATAGAACTGAGTTGTTAATATGTTGGACATATTAATTTAATAATTATTAGATAATTATTAAGTTAAGAATTATAATTAATATGTTGAACATATTAATTAATTTAATAATTATTGAACAATTATTAAAAAGAGAATATTAGTTAATATGTTGGAAATATTAATTAATTTAATAATTATTGGATAATTATTAAATGAAGAATGTTAATTAATATGTTGATTTGATACTGGATAATTATTAAATTAGAGAATTAATGCCTTAGATATATTAATGGTAAGAGATTTATTCACTTAAAAATATATTGATATATTATAAAATTGAAATTTATTGGATAATATCAATTAAAATAAATAAACATTATATGAGATACATTGGCCAATTTCGAATTTTCCTCCCTATAAATTGAGGGGAGTGAAATTTGAATTATTTATTTTAACTTGGGAAGGAATCTTTAATTTTTCCCAATATCTTTTATTATTGAATATTTAAAGATATTATATTTTCCTAATTTAAAGATTCTTTTTTCTTTTATAAGTAAAAGGTCGTCTTCATTCTCATCCCACTCACTCTATAGTAACGTTATTCTCAAATTGAGAAACGTTCTGAGAACTGAATCATCTTTTTCTTTTTGAGTAAAAACTCTACCTAACTAATTTTCTCTAAGAAGCTTCCAACTAGGTACTCAGTGCAGCGTTACAGTCATTCAATCAAGAATGATTTAGGGAATTTGTTCGTGATGTTCTTAACAAAAAGACCAGAATTATTCAGAGGCGTCATACACTCAGTTCCATCTTTGTTCTTCTGCAATTTTTCCAGCTTTAGCCATCAGATACTTGAGATAATCTTCTCAATATCTTCGTTTTGTTGTGAAATATCTATGGCAACTTCACACAAATGCGAGTTTAGAGCTTAAGGGTGAAGATGATGAACTTCCTATTTTTCCTTCTACTTTTTTTCTCCTTTATCTCTCTTCTTCTTTCTCATTTTTTTTATATTCTCCTTAATCCATCTTTGTTAAGTTCTATTCAACAAAATATAAATTTGAATGGTATAAAAACCTCCAAAATTGAATGAAAAGAGGAAAATCTCTAAATTTTCCTCTTTCATTCAAGATTTTTTTTTTTTTAAACTAAACACAATAAAAGAAAATATGAGTCACATACCTCTCTTTAGTTATTATGAGTTCTACAACAATGTTAGTTTATGAGTTTCGTGTTATTGAAGTTGAAGAGTTTTTTTTTTAAAGTAAAAAACAACATACATAAAATAAAATAAATAGTATGTTCTAGGTAATTTAGTTATTTAATTTAAGAAAAAAATAGATTATTGACTTTACTGATTTATGTTGAATAAAAAAAGAAAAAGCATATTTACAAATAAAAAAAAGTTTAACATACAAGTATGTATGTATAAAAATAAATAAATCATACGTTCTTGAAAAAAGAAATCGTACTTTCTTTTCACTTTTATGATAACCAATGAAATGACATGACAAGTCATCTTGTCACTATAGAAATGTGTGAAGACTTGTAAAGTTGATAGAAAATTAAATTTTAAAGTATTTCTTTCTTTAAAATAATAATCGATAAAATCGACGGACCAAACCACTAGAAATGCAGTTTGATCAGTTCGGTTTTCTCTCTTGAACAATTCGATTGAGATTTACTATTTTCTTTATTAAATAATCGTGTTGGCTTCGATTTTGCATAGTAATCATGCCAAATTGAACCGCTTGCACTCCTGATTTAATATATTGTCTGACCAACACTATAAATAGGGTAGGGGTATGAGAGTGCTTTATAAACATGCCTTCTTATATAAAAAATCTCATCTCAAGTTGAGGATTCCATTCCTCTCAATTGTTAAATCTATGACAGCTCCCACCAAGCACTCGATGTTAGCAAAGAAGTTACAACCTAGAAGATTGGATGAGACCATTTAAGTGATTATGAAAATATTCGATCATACTCAACATAAAGACTCACTAATATTGTTCAGAAGCATCATTTAATGTGAGCAATCTTTATTATAACAAGTCAATCACGATGATAACTAGTATGTAGATTAATTACAAGATTAATTAAATACATGCTCTTAACCTTTATTCCTAACAACTGGTGTCAAAGCTTTTGTTGAGGTGCTAGTTGTTGTATAATCTTTTTGTTGGTGGATGTTTTAATTTTTTCATTGGATGAATTTAGTTAAGGATTTTATAGTTTTCTTAGATTTTTTTAAAAAACCAAGTGAAAGGGTGTATGAACTTTTTTTTCTTTTAATTTTGTAATGAAAATCCTAATGGCAAGATTAAAAATCTTCAGCCAAAACAATAAAATAATAATTATTATCTAATGGAAATCAAAACCCACCAATAAAAAGAATCCAATAACAAGAATCACCTGAGTCAAAGCTTTAATTCCAGGTGTTGAGAAGAGAGAGTGCAGAAATGCATTTAATGGCTAAAAACATGTGATTACAAAAAAATTTCACAATTAATCCAATTAATCTACATGCAACGCCCTAGATTGACTTGTTGTTGATACTCACATGGACTGAAGCCTTTGATCAATTTTGGTAGGTCTTTTTGCTGAGTAGAATCAACTATTCTCCTGGACGATTTTTTTCTGTCTTCCTGTGGCTTCTTTACTACATTTAGTGCTTGGTGGGAAGCCTCCCTGGGATAACCTTGTCAGAGGTTTGACAACAGAAAAAGAGAAGAAATATCAACTTTCAGGGCAGTTTTTCTGTTTGAGATATGTTAGGTGAGATGAGAATGAAGATTTTCCTAGCCTTCTATTTACCATAGTGTGTGAACCATTTAAGTTAGGAAAATATAATATCTTTTGGTGTACAATACATGAACATATTAGGAAAAAGTCTTTTGGATAAAGCTTTTCTTCCCCTCCCATTTAAATAAAAAATTTAAAATTTTCATCTCCCTTCTAGGAGGACGAAATTTCATACTCCTTTATAAGGGAGGATATTTTCAAAAATCTCAATCTCATATATTTTATTAATTTATTTTTAATTGATATTATAAATTCCAATTAATATATCTAATATATTAATTATCTCTTAATTGTCTAATAATTACGAATTCAATTAATATGTCCAATCATATTAATTAATTTTTTTTACTTAATAATTATCCAATAATTATTAATACAATTAATATGTTCAACATATTATTTCAAGATCTCTTTAATAAATAATTATCTAATAATTATTTATAATTAGTTTATTCAGTAAATTAATTATTTCTCATTAATATTTATCCAATAAATATTAAATAAATATATCTAATATATTAATGACCAAATTTAAGAAATTAAACTTTAAGTTGTATTAATTATGTTGAATATAATTAATTTGTGAATTTAAACTCTTCAAATTTACTATCTAATAAAATTGTGTGCCAACAAGTATGAGCTAACCAAGAGACTTGTAAACTTAAGATTGAATGCTACTAGGACCCGAGATCCATTCTATATTCGTTTACATCAGACTTATTTCACTAAAGGTCTATGCTGAGCTCTTTCTTACTATAGGACACGTTATGTCGACGGATATAATGATCATCTACCATGTGATCCTTCACAGCTTGCTCGTAATCCACGGAATGACGTTTGTATATTAAATGCGCAAGTAATGAAAATAATAACCTTTATTAATAACCAAAATATAACTCTAAATGTCTAAAGTTAAATGCGTTGTTCTTTAAATACAAACTACTAGCCTTGTAGAGAAAAACCCCTAATAAATCTTGCATAGAAAGCGAGATGACCAAAAGATCGTTTACATCAAAGGGCACTAGAGTCAAGCAACCCTTAAAACTTATACATTCAGATTTGTGTGGTTCGATGAATGTTAAAGGTCATAGACATTATGAGTAGTTTATATTTTTTACACACGACTACTCAAGATATGTGTATATTTATCTAATGCAACACAAGTGAAACACTCTTGAATAGTTCTTAGGAGTTTAAGACTGAGATTGAGAACCTATTAGTTAAATGGATTAAGACAGTGTGATCAGGTTTTGGTGGAGGGGAATTCATGAACTACATGGTAGAACATAGAATAACATCCCAACAGTAGACACCTAGAACACCTTAGTTTAAAATGGTGTTTCAGAGAGAAGAAATAGAACCTTTTTGAAAATCGTTCAATCGATGATGATCTTTGCTCAATTACTGATATTATTTTGAGGATACACATTACAAACTCCATATTGAGACCCTATGAGTTGTGTAGAAGACGTGACTATAGTTTATTCCACTTCAGGATTTGGGATGTTCGACCTATGACTGACTCCAAATCCAAAGAAGTTAGAACCACGTTCAAAGTTAGTTCTATTTATAGACTACCCCAAGGAAACGAGAGATGTCTATTTGTATAGCCTAGATGAGAATAAAGTGATTGCATCGACAAATGCTACATTCTTGGAAGAGAATTATGTTGAGACCATAAGCCTCGATCGACAGTAGTGTTGAAAGATTTGTGTTCCAATGATGCTACAAATCATACAACAAGTATTTTTGTAGAAGGGTCAACAATGGTTATTGAAAGCTCATCATCATTGGATGCAGTAAACTCATCAGCTAGAATAGTTGATGAATCATTGAGATTTGATATTTAAATCCCACCCAATTAGGAAAGACGTCAGCTTCGATGTAGTGAGAGGATTAAGAGTAATCTGGTTTCCTATACAGGTGTATTAGAGACATACAATGTTATCTAGGATAATGTTGAAGATTATATGTCTTTTAGAAAGACAATGAAAGATATTTACCGCGAAGAATGTATAGAAGCCATTAACGTTGAAATGAAGTCAATGTACTCAATTAAGTTTGGTTACTTGTAGACGCTTCAAAAGATGTAAGGCCCATTAGATGCAAGTAGATCTACAAGAGAAAAAGTGGGTGTTGATGAAAATGTCAAACCTTCAAGGCTAGACTTTTTGCAAAGGACTTCACTCAAAGAGAAAGAGAAAATTATGAAGATACCTTCTCCCCTGTTGTCATGTTAAAGTCTATAAGGATCCTCTTATCCATTGCCTTATATTATGACTATGAGATATGACAGATAGATGTCAAAACTACATTTTTTAATGATGATATTGAAGGACAAGAATACTTAGCTTGATTTAGTTTAGGATCCATCCTTTGGAATGGAGAATGAACTGATTCTGGCAGGTCTTCACCTCCACGGCCGACCCTTTAAGGGTGCAGCCTTCTCGTTGTAATCGGGGACGTCACAGGCGCGTCTCCCTATATTACTTGGACTCGGTCGACTCCTAGGAGAGAGTCCTAACCTCCACAACCAACCCACTCGAGTTGGCCTACACTCTTCATATCTGAGCCTCCGGAATCGTCAGATTTTGAAGAGTAGTTTACCCAATTGCATTTTCCAATGTTCCGGGATGTCAAAGATTCATCTCTTTACACCTTATGGAAGTATTTTAATGAACGCCTTGCTGACCGCGTCCCTTCACGCTACCTGCCTGGCTAACCTTGTGAAGGGCTCTCCTACCTTTGTAATTTTGGAGAGCAACGCTGGTGAGGCTAAAAAAAGTCAGGCCCTTCCAGTTAGGACAACTCCTCCCCAAGCCGGACTCAACCGACCAAACAATGAAACCACTGCGCCACCAACCTTTCGGTGAATAAGCGTGATGTTAATGAAGAGAGATTAGATCCTACGTTATTGTAGTTTTCAACCTATAGGTCCACTGGTTCTCGAGCTAGATCATAACTGTTGGTACATTGTTTTATTAGAGAATGAATTTGAAAAGCTTAAATTCGTGGATTAATTATGAGGGACATAATTACTAGGAGTATTATAATAGTTAAACTTAATTAATTAATATTTATTGAATAAATTAATTATAAATAATTTTTAGATAATTATTGAGTTCTCCATTATAAATATGTTGGACATATTGGGTTGATAATTATTGGACAATTATTATTAAGTTTGAGAATTATAGTTAAAAATATGTTGGACATATTTATTTAATAATTATTAAATGAAGAATATTAATTAATATGTTAGACATATTAATTGATTTAATAATTATTAGATAATTATTAATGTAGAGAAATAATATATTGAATATATTAATTAAATGAATTTATTTATTTATTAATATATTGGATATATTATGAAATTGAGATTATTGGATAAATATCAATTAAAAATAAATAAAACAATATATGAAATATATTTGTCAAATTTGAAATTCTAAATTGGGAAGGAAAAATGGATCCAAGGTATTGAAATTTCAAATTCCCTTTTAATTTGGGATGAAAATCTTTGATTTTTTCCAATATTAACGATATTATATTTTTCTAATTTAAATATTCACTTTTCTACTAGGTCTTCATTCTCATCCGAGTTCAGAGTAATCTTATTCTCAAATTGAGAAACCTCTGAGAGCTGAGTCATCTTTTTTTGTTAAAACTCTTTTGATCTCTTTTTTTCTAAGAAGCTTCCTACTAAGTACTCAATGACATAGCATGGAAGATTCAATTAAGAAAGATTCCATGTTAGTCGTCTTCTCAACTTAAAGACTCGTCATACTAATTCACATGCTTCAAACACGGTAAGTCTTTATATTTTATCAACAACAATTAATCGCCTAGGGGTGTACGTAGATTAATTAATGAATAACTAATCAGATTAATTATTATTTAAATTTTTTATAGTTGCACTACGCTTCTATAATTGCATGCTACTACCCACATTTCTCAATACTAGAAGACTTTTATGCGCGTTGCACGTGTAATATACATATTCGTTTGTTAATATGATAATAATTATATTGAATATTTATTAAATGAATAAAATTTAAATAATAAAAAAATAAGATAGAAATGTAATTAGCTCTTTACATAAAATAATAAATTTCAATATTTTTTGTTTTTTTACTTCGATACTTCTAACATAATCATAAATTATATGTATTATGACCTCCAAATCTTAAATGGTTTATGTGTTATGGTCAATAAACATATATTTCATTGTATATATAGTTTCATGAGTTAAAAAAAAAAAAGTATGAAATATATTTTGTTTCCATTATTTCTTTGTAGTCTACCAATAAAAATTACTAAATATTATTTTATGTAGATATGTTTGGAGTTTCTTTAAATAAAAAATCAAAACAATGAAAATTTAAAATGTTTCTTACATGGTTTAAATAACTAGTACTAATTATATTTTAAAAACATGACTACATATTTAAAAATAAAAAACTTGATTTCACTATATTTAAGAGAATAATTTTTTTTTTTAATTATTTACATATCCTTCCTCTTTTCACGATTGTCATCTTCATTTTTTTTTTACAAATAATAATTCTAACCCATAAATCATGATTACTTGATTTGGTAATATACTTTTGATTTTATTTTAGGAAGGAAGAACTTGGATCCACATTTGTTTGAAAAAGAAAAACTTGAATCCCAACTTAAAAGAAGAATGAAATCTCTTTTAGACATATAACTTCTGCCTATTTTTAGGGGTGTCATTATATTTTATTTCACAAATGATAATTCTAAACCTTAATCATGAGTATCTAATTTAAGTATTGCCTCAATTTTCATATTTTCACATTTTCAAGTTTTGCCTTAAATTCCAAATGATCAACACTTAAAAAGAAAAGAAAAAAAAAAGAAAGAAAAAAAAAAAAGAACATAAAGGTCACTACAAAATGTTTACAAAGAGATGTTGTAAAGAACTCTACATATAGTCGTAGGAGATGAAAGTTTTGAAATCATTTACTTTCTTTGATTGAAAATTATTAAAGACAAACTCATAAATTTTGAATATTAAATATTATTATAAAAATAAAGTGATTAAACTTTTCATATTCTCATATTTTCATTAAAAGTTTAAATAAGTATAAGAATATGAAAAGAAGTCTACCAATTCATCAATTGTATTTTAAACTAAAATATTACGGGAAATATTAAAAATTAAAGTAGTTAAAAAACATTACAATTCTTTTTGGGAGTAGTTTTTTTTATAAGTAAAAAAAAAAAGAGTTTTGTTTAAGTAAATAAAAGCATAAACTTGTTATTTAAAGTGTGGCTTAAGGATTGTCAAAAAATGATTAATAAGCCTAAACTATGATTATTAAGTCACTTTTGATTTCCTTTTAGGAAGGAATAACTTCTTTTGAGTAAAAAGGAAGAATTAAATCCCCATTTGTTTGAAGGAAAAAAAAAAAAAAAATCTCATACTACCCCTAAAAGAAGAATAAATATCAATAAGACATATAACTTCTATATATTTTTAGGAATGCCATTTTATTTTATAAATGATATTTCTAAACCTAAATGATGATTATCTATTCTAGCATTGCTTCAATATTCATATTTGCACATCTTCAAGTATTGCCTTAAATTTCAAAGGATCAACACTACAAAAAAAAAAAAAAAATAATAATAATAATAATAAAAAGATCAGTTTAAGAAATCCAACAAAATTTATAAGGCAAGACAACAATGTATAAAAAAATGTTTGTAAAGAGAGGTTGAAAATAACTCTATATATAGTAGTAGGAGATGAAAGTTATGAAACCTTCTCCTTTCTTTCATTTCAAATAATTAAAGACAAATTCATAAAGTTTAGATATTAAATTAAATATTATTATAGAAATAAAGTGATTAAAATTTTTATATTATAACATTTTCATTAAAAGTTTGAATAAGTATAAGAATATGAAAATAAGTTTAACCCATTAATTGTATTTTAAATTAAATTATAATAGAAATCATTAAAATATTAAAATAGATATTTAAAAACATTAAAAAAATTCGTGAGTAATTATGTTTAAGTAAATCGAAAGACAAAAATGTTATTTAAAGTGTGACTTAAGGGTAAAATCGTCCAAAAATAATTTTTTCCTTAAGCCATACTTTAAGATAATATGATATGATTTTCATTATTTTATTATTAAATTATTTCTTTATGTTCTCCCAACTTTTAGTATAGTTATTTAGATTCAATTTTCTTTTTTTTAATGTTTGCAAACTAGCTGAAATATTTTAGGTTTACTTTTTTGAGTATTTAAAATTATTTGAATAAATTGTTTTGTTTCAGTTATAAATGTCTTTCAAATCATGTTAGTAAGAATTTTATATTAGAATTGTTCAGAGAGGTCTATAGTAAGAATTCTATATTAGAATTGTTTAGAGAGGCCAACAATTTACAATAGTTTTTACCAAAGTATTAATTTTTTAATGTTGCTTACAAATTTTGTATAGTGGGATAATGTCTTGTACAATTACACTATTGAATATTAAAGAAGAAAAAAAAGCAAAAAACCAAATGTTTTTGTTTTTTATTTTAAAGTTAAAACCAAAGTAAGTTTGGGAATTAAAAAAAGGACAAAAAATGAACATATTTACGATGTCAAGAGAGAGAGGACTTATGATCAAAATTGTAGATTGTTTGTTACACTGAGGAAATAGATTTTACAGACTGAAATGACAAAAACTAACCAAAAAAAAAAAAAAACAAACGCACATTATTGTATCTACACACTACAAAACACACAATTTTCTTCCTTTTTCTTTCTTGATTCTTCAAAACAAAGCATAGAAGATGATACATTGTTCTTAAAACTGAAACAAAAAAAAAGTACGCAAATCATGATTTTTCATTTTTCGTTTTCGAGTAATTTCCTTGACATTCCATGCCTTTCCTTTTCTTCCTTCTGTGCACCTACTACAGCTTAATCTCCCGATCGAAAATCCAACTGAACGGAATGGTAGGTCCTTCTTTCGCCCGCGCCTGAGCTCTTTCTTCTAGCCTTCTAATTCTAGCAGGTAATGTGCACACGTAATCCTGAGCCTTCTGACCCTCGGCCGACAGCCCTGTGAGCTGGTCCACCTTCCATCTCCCAACTAAAAACTCCAATATGTCTGCGTAGTCTTTGGCTGTGTAAACACCCAGCCTCTGTGCAACTGCCGAGAAATGATCGAAGAGGTTGTCATCACGGCCATCGTACATTAGATGGGCTGGCATTGAGACTTTCTTCCTCATCATGTCTTCAAAAGCTAGAATGGTTCCTTCAGGATCTACCTCAAAGAGCTTTTCCGCAATTTTTGTATATGCTGTCTCGTGTCGCTTCTCATCTGCGGCAATTGTTCCACATATCTGAGCCAACTTTATATCTCCGCGCTCTTTTGCTAGTCTGGCAGTATTCCCATGGGAGATGAAGGTCGCTCTCTCTTGAAATGAGGTGTATATAAAACCTAGGTAAGGATTGTTTTCAGTCCTGGGGTCCTATAAACACAACCAATAGGCATTAAAATAAAAACTTAAAGAACTTGTTAGGATTAGTGAAATAATGTAGAGAGCCGCAGAAAAGTTTGTAAATAATCAGGACACATCCAATAGTAATTACTTCAGTACAAACTAATTTCACAATATAAACTAGATGGATGAGTCAATTTGCAGATATGGATATTCTGATATCCAGCAAAAGAGAGTAATTCTATCTCAAAAAAAAAAAGCTTTTCCTTCTAATAACATGAGTGTTTGAGCTTACGACTATTCTCACAAAACAAGGGGAATGCATACAGTCATGCGCCTTAATGTGCATATATATTATACTCTTATTCATGGATTAGAAGATAAACAAGTTATCGAAGTAATGCAATGAAGAAAAAATTGATGGTTTTAGATGGATCTCACCATCCCCGATCCAATCAAATACTGAATAGTTTTCTCAATCTGCCTCATGTCCACTCGCCCAGATAGGTAAAGATATTTGTTTAGTAAGTCACCATGCCTGTTCTCTTCAGCAGTCCAAGCCCTGGTCCAAATCGCCCAAGAAGTGGGGCTTGCTCCAGTTTCGTCCCTGACTCCATCCAAGGTATTCAGCATTGTCTGGTATGTAGGAAGGGCCTCTTCCGTAATCATGTCTCCAACTAAAACAACAAAGTAATCATCAGGGATTTCCTTTGCCCTCTCTCTAAGCTCCATGACTTGCTCATGGAACCCCTCGGATGCCGGATCTGGCAAAAAGTCTTGTGGTTGCCAACACCTCTCCACTGGTTTCAAATGAACCAAAATGTTCTCTTCAGCCCAATCCTCTAAAGATTTAAACAGCTCTATCTTCTGGGGCGGCATTGAGTGAGTTACTTGAAGATGCACTTCCCTAGGAGGCATAAAGGGTTTTTTAAGGGTCTCAACCTCCCTGCTATATTAATGAAACACAAGAAAAAATAAATAGTCAATGACAGAGATTTGATAACCACAGCATAGGCAGATTATATAAAGTGGAGTAGCTTTTTGGAACATCTTGACAATTAAGTTGAACATTTCCTTAATGCCTACAATATGTTTTACAGTTAAGATATCGCCCAAAAGTGCTATACAAAATACCATCTGTGTTCAATATCAGGGAGAAAAAAACTGCACAACAAAATGGTCACGCCACACTCTACCTTATCTCTTGAGTTAAATTTCACGTAGGCCAATTTTTACAACAGAAGCAGAGCATACATAATCTGAACCTGGCAACTAAAACTTCAATCCTTTTACTTCGAATGAATAATGCTTTCAAGTAGTTATGACCAGTAAAGAAATGGATCACAGTAAAGGTTGATACCCGGAAAAACTTGGCCTTTCAAAGGTTCATAAACATGTAAGCAGAGAAATGTCAGAATATGGAATAAATGAGCTGGGACATCAAGAGCCGACGATGGTTCCACATAATAACTAAAAACTATGAAGTTAAAAACATAAAAATTCCAAATATAGACCTGCACCAAGAAACCTCCAAAACAAGACAGAACGCTCGAAACAAGTCAGTAAGTTGAACACAACTCTGCCAAATATACCAAAGAATACCAAATGGACACTCATGCAACCACACAATTAATTACACTTCTATCTTACAGCAACAAAAAAAGAAAATTGAACAACTATTTTCATTTTTGAGAAATACATCAGAATAAGAAAGAATCCTGTTCGTATCAGCAGAAACTGACCAGAATCATTTAGTCGAGGTGATATGTAATGGAAAAAGAAGACATACGGAAAACAAAAATAATGCAATTGATAAACCCCCATATTCGTCGCCAATTCAAGAACAGCGGCCATTAGAATAAAATAGATCAAGCGCAATCGCAAAAAAAGAAAAAACAAAAAACAAAAAACAAAAACAAGACGAAGTATATGAAATTACAATGAAACCATAAATCAAATACCTCAAGGAACCAGATGAAAAAGATAAGATGAAACACCATAACATTCAAATGCGCAAGAATAGCAAAAGAAAGCAACGCATTAATGGAACAAAACGCACCAGCCTAGAAATTAAAACAGAAATCCGAAGTGATAATGAACAAAATCAAATCAAAACAAAACATCAAGCAGCATAATTAACGGACATAACGAGAGGAAAATATCGAATTAACGGAAGTATAAAGAGAACAAAACATGGAAACACGGAACTCGTGAAGATCTGAAAAGCATCATAAGAAGAATGATGAAAACAAAAAGGAACCTACCTGGAAGTGGAGCGTAGAGTGGAGGCCATAACGAACTTGGGAGATCTGAGACTTGCAAGCTGCGGCATCGCAGAGGATGGCAACTTAGGAGATTGAGAGGTGAGTGAATGAAATTTGAGCGCCATTTTCCGACAGGTAAAGAATCGAGCTTGCTAGCACCGGTGAGGTCGTGGGGAAACGGTTGAAAGTGGCGGCGCCCTGGAAATGGAAGGAGAAACCGAGGCCACTTTACGTATGTGAATGTGAATGAGTTTGCCAGCAATGGCTTCTTTCCAACCTCAATTCCCCTTTCTCTCTCCAATTTTTTTCTCTTTCTCTCTCTACCAATGGGCTTTTGAAACCTTTGGACGCCACAAAAGAAGGCCCAGCTTATTTCTTTTGGAAACCGCTCTATTTATGCACAAAAAAAAGAGAGAGGCATTTTTCAATTATTTTCTTGGAAGAAATAATAAAAGGGAAAGTTTTTAATTAATTAAGATAATGTCTTATTATTTTTTTGACTTTAAATTAATATTTAAGACAAAAATTAGCGAAGAAAGATAATACATTCATTCCCAAACTACCCTATTAGATTTTTGAATTAATCAACAAAAAAAAAAAATGTATAGATACTTTGGTCAATCCTTGATTCAAGGAATAAATAACTACCAATTTATATTTATATATTTTTTCTATTGTTTTTGATGTATATTCCAAATTATTTGTTCTACAAACAATTAAATTAAAAACTTGAATATCTAAATTACTTATCTCACAACAATTAATCTCAACTATTTTTCTTCTCTATAACTTTAATCTATATTTTATTAATACACATCACGGTCATTATACATACGAGTACACACTTATGCGTTAGCATGATTAACATGTATTTTTTGTTGTTCATACGAGTACATAATGAAGAGCAAAAGATACAAGTTATAATCAAAAGAAAAAAATGAAAAATATTAAAAAAAATTGTGAGGGAACAAAATCTCTTGGAGATAGGGATTTAAATGTTTAAAATCATACAACTTCTTATATTAAATTTTTTACTCATATATATTTCAAAATATTTTATCTACAAATAGTTAAACAAAAACACTTAAATATCTAAATCTTATTATTACGTCTCTTAGATCTCACAACAATTAATCTCAACCGTTTTATTCTTATAGTTTCGATCTATACGTGTTGGATACATATGAACATACGAGTATACACCAAAGTGCTAACACGTTTAATATACATGTCTTGTTGTACATCGAATACATAGTGAAGAACATAAGTCACAAATGAATTATAATTAAAAGAAAAAAACAAAAAAATGTCAAATATAGTAAGAAACAAAATCCCTTCGAATTAGGAATTTCACTTAAGGATAGGATTTAAAGCAAACCTACTTTTTTTTTTTAGATGTTTGTACACCATGAGTGAGTGGGAAAGCTAGTGGACGGTAACGACATCTGGGATGACCAGACTTGCAACGAACGCGCCGGAATCCTCCTCAATGAGAACGAACCCATGACAATTAGTTAGGTTTCAAATCAGTGGGAGATGAGGCGTTTCTCTTTGAGATTTTTGAAGACTCTTCAAATTCTTTTTTACAATTTTGGAGGAGATTTTGTTTTTGTTCTAAGCAATTTCGGGTATTTTATTTGATGATATTCACACTCAAATGCAACAATCATCACGAATGCATAGTTGGCCAGAATGCAGGTGTTTACTCCACATTTTCTTTTTTATATTCATTATCCATAACAATTCTTATAAATTTGTTGAGATATATATGTACGAATATATCTCAGTAAGTACCTTACACCATCATCAGCTTAAAATTTAAAATTTTAAAATGGTAAGACTCAATGTATTTTGTCAAGCTTTTTTTTTTCTTAATTTAATAATTTTAATTCAAAAATTAATTTTAAATATAAATTTAAAGTCTAAAAGAAATTAAACATTCCTTTAATTAGCTTCCCCAAGTTGTCCCATAATAAAATAATACAACTTTTTCACACAAATGTGTTTTCCATATTTCCATTCTAATTGAAGAAAAGTATGCATTAATGGTTGGTAGGACTTGGGAGGCAATTACTATATACGTAAAACAACATTTTTAGTCCTTACATGTTATGTGCCATTTCTGTTTGGATTTTATATTTTAAAGTGATGTTTTTTTTTTTAAAATTTTTTTGTCACTCTAATAATGCTTAATTTTAATTTATAAAACAATAAAACCGCTAGTTACGTAATAAAATATTGTTCAAGGGTGATAATTAACTTAATTTTAAATTCAAATATATTGATAAATGAATTATTTTAACATTTACATTAAATTAATTTTGAAAAGAAAATAAGTAATTAAAAATAAGTTCTTTATATAATTAGCCAAATCATTATAAAATATTAATAATTTAATCAAATTACAAAAAAAAAAAATAGTAAAAAATATTCAGACATTTACAAATTCAAAAAGTGCTAATTACATTAATATCCTTACAATTATAAAGAGCATATTTTGTTATTAAGACAAAAATTGGTAAAATAATTAATATTCATTAACTCATCATTTTCCTAAATACTCTTCCACCTCTCCCAAAATTTTCTCAATTCATTTTCTTTCTCCAAAATCTTCCCTCTTATCCAACGGTTCCTTTTTTTTCATTTTTTCATTTTTTTTTTAAATTTTAATTTTCTTTCTCCAACAACCGTTGAAAATTAGCAAGAAAAAACAAAAGCACTCGAAAACAACTACCATCACTTTGATTTTTGTTGCCATTTTCTATTTATTCTTTCAATTTCTTTTTTATTAGATTTAGATATTTTACTATGAACCGAGAAAAAAAATAGAGGAAACCAATTTTTATTTATTTATTTTTTTTAATATTTTCAACAAAATGTGACGGCTACAATTTTAACCATGAACGAAGCGAAGTAGTTTTGAAAATAGAAATAAGGAATTTTGAAATTGCAAAGATGTGAATAATTAAAAGGTATTTAGCATAAATATTCCTATAATTATTACATTTTCATCCCAAATTGATTTTAATTGCAATGATATTCAAATAGATTTTTATACTTAAATGAATTTTATTCTAATCACGATTTTGCCCTTGATTACCTAATATGAAATTATTTTTTTCATATTTGACAAGTTGTAGTTTTTCCTTTTCTTCACATTAATTTTTTCCTTATGTATGTTAAACAATTTCCTTTTGAGGATAAGTCCTAATTTTCTTTTAATTTCTTTTTCTTGAATCTTTCTGTTTCAAAACTGCACCAAAATTCAAATAGATTATGAAACTTCAAAACTGAAGAAAACGACTGATGAAACTCTAAGTTGAATCCAAAATGTCATGAATGATGTGTTATAATTTAGGTATTATATAGTATACATGTATTTGTGTTAATATTGTATTCATTAATCCACCAACTAGATACTATGTTAATATATTATAAACGTTAATAAATTTAATTAACACAACCCCAGTTGGTATTACTGATATATTATAATGTTTACCATCCAATCTGAATTATATTACTATTGTTTTTATATGAATTAACGTATTATTTTGAAAATCATCCAAATATTATTATTGTTAGCATGTTAGAGGTTTATAACATATAGAATATTAAATTGGTATTTTTATCATTGGTTTTGATATAACATAATACAATAATATATGACCTATTGTAATACAATATCAACTATGAGTATTATATATGTACAAAGTATTAATACAGTATTGTATATGTATTGGTATTATATAAATATTTTTCATCTTCTGCATAATAGAAACTTGCAGATTAATATTAGGATTTGTTTCCAGCCGCCTTCATCAACAATTTGGGAGAAATTTAAGCATCAAATTAAGTAGATTAAACATTGAACATTGATGGATGGAGCATTGAACAACATGTCAATCTCCAGTCGTCCGTCTTCTTCGGCTGTCCATGTCCATCTCCAGTCGTCCGTCTTCTTCGGTTGTCCATGTCCATCTCCGGTCATCTTCTCCGCATCGACGGTGAAGATTTTGACGGTCAACATGTGGCTTTAATGTTTTTCCCAACAATAAAACCCTGACAACGCTAAATTAGTGGGAATTGTGTGTGATTTAAGATAAAACGTCATGTAAGTTTCAACAATTTTAGGAAAGTATTTTTTTTTTTAAAGTCTAAAACCGTAGGAAAGGAAACTGTATATACAAGGGTATTTATGTAACTCCCAATATACTAATAAATCCATAAAATTACAAAATAAATATGCTTGCAATAATTTAGGTTTTTGGTAGATATGTAAAAATTATATGCTAGTTGGCTATATATATAAAGATCCCTAATTAAAATGAAAATAGGAAAATAGTTTATTTTGGTATATAATTAAAATAGGAAAGTGGCATTTCTCGGAATTATAAAAAAAAGAAGAAAAATACGTATTTATTAAAAGATTGAATATTTATGCAAATTAAAAAAAAAAAAAAAGTGTAAATATTATATAAATTTTGAATATCCATACTAAATTCTCTTAAAAAAACACACAATGATGAAAAATTACCATTATTGAAAAGTCAAGAATAGAAATATTTTATTTTGAAGTATTGAGGGAAAGTACCATAAAAAAATTGCAGACTAGTAAAAATGCCTTTTTTTTTCTTTTCTTTTTTTAAGAAAGATGATCTATTAAGGTTCATTCTAGAAGCCGTGGCCACAATTTAGAGAGGTTTATCCTCGAGAGTTGGAGGCTTGCCCTTAGTGTCAAAAAGACTACTCTTTAAATTAAGTGTGGGAATGGCAAGGGATTTTTCTTAGGCAGTGAAACATCTCTAGCAACTCACACTACACTCTCAATTTAGTGAAACAATGGTAGCAACTTATCATGCACCCTCAAACGTGTGGAATTTTTTTATCAACTCACCTTGCACTCTCAAATGAGTAAAATATCACTAGCACCTCATATTACACTCTCAATGGTGAAACATTGCTAGTAACACACTATACCTTTACAAGAGTGAAACATCACTAACAACTCATACGTCTCTCAAAAAAATGACAAAGTGTCTTTAACAACTCATACATCACTCTAAAAGAGCGTAACCTAACTAGTAACTCACACTAGTTTCCTGAACATTCATGCAACAAATAAAAATTTACACAACATAGAAACATAGCTACTTACCTCGAAGTGGAGGTAGATTGTACACATCACCACACTTCAAGCTTTGAGCTCTCATAACCTGCAGATGATCACCTACTCAGAAATGGTATCAACGACATGAGTCAAAAATAAGAGAAGAGTGAGACTACGTCATTTCTTTAAAAAAGAACAAAACATCGCACCACTTAAGCATGATTCAGCGGCCACTCGTCGCACACCCAACAATGTCGCCTTGTTCCAAGTAAAAGACATGACTCAAATTGGTCAATATTTAACCTTGACCATTATTTTCTTTGAGTTCTTACAAATTTTTAAGAGTGCTCAAGGTTATCAAGATGGTTGGAATGAAGACATTATCAATAAGGGGAGTATTTTAGCAAGTGGAGATTCTAAATAAGGTGAAAGTTCTTGTTTTGCTGGCAATGAAATTTTGAACTAGGATGCAAAGCTGAGTATCTTGCTAGAATATCGAATGAAATTTTGAATTAGGACGCGAAGCTGAGTATCTTGCTAGAATACCTTTTATTTATAGCATCTGCATGAATATAGACTTTTTTTTCCTTGTACCTTTTAATGGTGGAATTGTACAAGACAAGTAGTCATTCAAGTTTGGAGGTTTGATAACTCTTAATTAGAGAGTTTATTAACCTATTAATTCAATAAAATTCTAAGTATTTATGTAGAAGAATAAGGACTTTTTAGAACTAGAATAACAATAAGGAAATTTCTGTAGAATGCGATGTTAACAACATCAGAGTTGGATTAAAGAAGAAATAGCTAAATGCCACATTTTTAGGCTAATAGTTTGAGTGTTGAAGCTTTTAGAGGAAACCAAGTTCTAAAAACTGACGCCTTGACATTACTTATCACTTTCTTAGCTCAGATTTATATTATTGTGGGTTTCTATTGTGTCTTTTAAGTTTTCAATTTCAAACTTAGATTGTATGTTTGCTCTTTGATTGCAATTCTGGTTTGTACTATTTTTTTAATAAAGCGTTTTTGCATTGCACAATTAATCTATTCTCTGCCAATGTTCACTTATGCTAAATAGCTTCATTGAAAATATTAAAAAAGTTATCTAGTTAGTATTAATTCGGGTAAAGAAAGATGCGTTGTAATTATGATGGTTGCGTTCGTATTGGTTGACTTACAATCAACTAAATACGTCCTCGAGGTTTTCCTCAAGAAAAAAAGCATTGAGAGAACCATTAATCATAATCATTGGGTCAACCAAGATTTCTTAGTTGTATAGGTAGAGGTTAGAGATAATCATCCCAATAGTGCACATGCATTACTGAGTTCATATATATGAAGGCATTTTGAGAAAAAACCTTAGTAATGTGAAACATCCTTCTTACAAAGATTTTATCCTAAATGCAATCCTAATTGCATTCTTGAACTTAACCCAAGTAATATTTATTTACAGTAAAGAATTAAAACCAAAATTAACTAACATTCCCTTTACTTTCGGTTAATTCTTGAATTGATACTCTTACTTGTCGATTAATAATATTTTGCCTATGGAGAACGATATAAATATACTTATAACTTGCTATTGTTGACTATGTATACTTGTGTAATATGACTAATAATGTGTGCAACACTGTATTGAGCCATTTATATGGAATTAGTTTAGCTAGAGTTTAGTACACGCTCAGAAGACGTCAACAATTCTCAATGTGGGAGGCATCTTAACCCAGCGCTATTTGAATGGTCTCACCCATTCATATCAAAGGACGTTTTTTCATAAAGTAGGAGTTCAAACCCAATGAAGATTAAGATCACATCGACATACGATCATCCTTGTAAAGTAATTGATCCAAGTCTATAATGAAATTATTAGAATGATTACAATACTTCTTGTTCGATCTTATGCAAAAACTTCTTTATTCATAAACACCCCCACTCATATGTCTCAACATTAATAACCCGAATCAGATCGTTTGCAACCATTAAAAAGTGGGTTGTACCAACAGTTTCACTAGGACTTGGGCACCTGCCTTAGTCTATATACTTTAGACGTAATAGTATATTTACTTGGAACCGAACCCACTTGTCTACCCTACATACTTGTTCAAATGTACATCTAAATAACAATAGTCATATTTCCATGAATTCAATTGATGCGACAAGGTTGAATGATGTTTATATATTAAATGCGTAATTAATGAAAATAATAACTATTATTAATAACCGAATTATTACATTAAATATATAACATTAAATACTTGTTCTTTAAATTCAATCTACTACGTCTTTAAGTCACAACCCCTAACAGACAAATGATTCAAGTTTGAACGTTTGATAACTCTATATCAAAGAGTTATTTAGGACATTATCTTAATGAAATTCTAAGTTATTTTGCTTAAATATAATGTTTCTTTGAGTCAAAATAACATTAAGTGGGGAAAATTCATATAATTGCGATTTCGACTGCTTTAGAAGCTCAATTATGAATTTTTAAGAAAATACTGGAACTATGAAGTTGAAATTAAATGTTGAATCCATTTGTAGTTTAAAGATGAAATTCTAAAGTTTCGCTAATGTTTTATATGAATGCAAGAAATGGGAATGTGTAGAGCCATCACATTCAAATGAACAACTGAATAATTAGTGCGATGCAAATGCCATCGCATTGCAAAATCCAAAAAAATCGAATCTTGCAGAAATCTAGAAACTCGCCGCAATTGAAGGAAAGTAAGGAGATTGGATATTTTCTTGTTTACACCCTCCATTTGTAACCTTAATATGAAGTTCTCTATACATATACAAAGAAGAGGAAAGAGAAAGTCATTGCTTCGAGAGAGTTTAGAGATATTCATATTCATTAGTTCATGCAAAATCTCTTTTATTTCAGGGGAGAGTTTAGGGATAATCATCCCACATATAATTAAATTTAAAACCCATAAAAAAATAGCTAACAAAAAGAAAAAAGAAAGAGGCACGACATGTTAAATCTTCTCATCATCAATTTGTTTTTTGTTTTTTTTCGAAATTATTTGATAGGTTTTGTTAAAGATGAAGATTTTAGAATTAAAAAACTAGAACTTCAAGAATTGAGGTTTCTTGAAAAAAAAGGATAAATATATGATTTTTTTTTTTTTTTTTTTTTTTTGTATAGCAATGATGCTGAAGCTGGGTTGCTCAAAGGAGAAAGAAGACAAAGCGACGGCGGCGGGGACATTTTTGTCTCCAAAGAGTACGCGTTTACAAATGGAATTTGGAGTAAGATCAAATAGAAGGAAGAGATCATCGACATCAGAAAATGAAGTAATGAAGAATGAAAGAGGTAATGCATTGGTTGAATGTTGTTGACTTTGAGCGAGAGCTTCAGTCACCGTGAATGAGTGCAAGAGCAAACGTGAAAAATAGTGAAGCGCAAAACTTTTTCTTTACCAAATAGTTACCCCGATGCGATGTTCACTACATCCCCAAAATCCTTAACCCGAGCCTTAATTTTCTCATTAAAATTTCAACGATGTCTTACTATTATTTTTAATTAGCTTACTATTTTAGCATCACATTTTATTATTCTGCTAATAACATTTTCAACCAACACCGATTTTTCTTTATTTTTCATGTTCAACTCTTAAGTTTACATCACTAGTTGCTTATTAATCAATCCTTTTTAAGTGCAATAAAAATACTTATTACTTGCTACTTTTGATAACATGCACTTGTGTAATACGCATTTAAATGTGCGCAACATTATCAATATATGTACCAATCATTTAAAGTTAATTAAAGTTTTATCTACCAATCAGCTAGTATGCAGTGTATATGCGACTAGAATGGGGACATGTTGTAACATATGATTCGTGTTTAGGTACTTGCCAGCCACAGGTTGAGGGTGCAAGAATGATGTTTGATATGGCAACAAAGAAATGGTCGACACGAAGATTGGGGTTATACGCTGGCAGCTTCTAGGGTTTAGGAAGGGTGCGTAGTTTGAGAGTAATTATGAGAGAATGATTCCAGAATTTAATGCATATTGTTGATGCCAAAATATGGTCAACGGATCAATGGTAAAAATTTACTTTTACCGAAGATGAGAAGCTTGCAAAAAAGAACAAATTAGACACACTGGTGTGGTGTAAACCATAGAACCTTTAATGCCTAAGTCAATAAGTGTTTAGGAGAGTAATTTAGAGGTAGCTTTTAGAACTTAGAACGACTTACAAGGGTTATTAGCAAACTTCAACTTGGCTTTAAATGTAGAATGACCTGGCTTCTTATAGCAGCCAGACTTGTAATCATTGCAGCTCACTTAATAAAGGCTTAATGGTCAGCCGTTTAAAATGTCCGCTCTTAAGCCGAGAATAAATACTGGCATAACTCTTGATTGTTACCCTTAGAGGTGTAACGGTCTTGACATGGAAGTTAGTTGGACTCGACCTTTGCAGGTTCTCACCTCCACGGTCGACTCCTTGTGGTGTGGCCTTCTCGATATAGTTCTAGGACGCTACACCTAATAGATGCAACGTTCCCAGATGTTACTAGGGCTTGGTCGACTCGTCCTCAAGAGAGTTCTAACATCCATAGCCGAGCCTATTAAGGTTGGCCCACTCCACCAATCTCCTTGGAGGTCAGCTTTGGTCTCGATTAACCCTTATGGGTCCTCACCTCTATAGCTCGCCCGTAAAGGGGGTCATTGCCCTCTCGACGTGGCTACTGGCCATTATCAGCAGATCTAGTCGTCACTTTGGACTCGGTCGACTCCTAGGGGTGAGTCCTAACCTCCACGGCCTATTCTTGGGGGATCAAGGCCTTCTCAACGTAACTTCTAGTCACTGCTAACTTACGGCACAATGGTCCTATGGTTACTTGGATTTGGTTACTCGTCCACGGGAGAATCCTAACCTTAATGGGCAACCCAATGTGTTTTCTCCTACTCGACCGATCTCTTTAGAGGTCGAATTTGGTTTGGGTCAACCCTTATGGGTTGTCACTTGGACTCGATCGACTCCTAAAGAGAGTTCTGACCTCCATGGTTATCCCTCGGCGGGCCAAACCTACTCTGGCTGGCCCCCCGAAAGGAATAAATTATATTAAAAAGACCATATTCTTATTTCTAAGAATATCTTTTCCTAAATAATACTTCCATATTCTAAAAGTCACTTTCTCTTTTAAGGAATATATTTTATCCTTAGAGAATTTTCCATAGCTTATTTTTTCCATAAAACTTCTCATCCAAAAATTCATCGGGCTAAAATTTTGATTTTTCTAAGTGTTTGTGAGATGAGACTTGTTTTGTGCTTTGAACTTTTGAAAAGAATGAGTTGAAATCCAACTTTTTGGTATGTACCCTCTTTTTTTCCGACTTTATGCTAGTAGGTAGGTGAATTTTTGAAAGTCTTATCCCTTCTTTAGGCACTTTTCGATTTTTGACCTCCCATGCATGTATGTCTTAATTTCTTAGGTGCCAAATTGGACCTTTTTGGTGTTTTGGTACCTTATTTTAATTTTTTGTACTTAGTAGGCTCACTCGTTGGATTCTTATCACATTTCTAGGTACTTTTTCAAATTTTTACCGAATAGCTTGTTAGGTTCTTTTCGTAGAGATTCGCCCGCCCTTGGCTATGTCCTTGAATTTTTAGGCTAAATATGCTCTCTCTATCGAGACTTGCCCTTTTTAGCACTTTTTGGATTAAAGAACCTTTAGGCCCTCCATGTGGAGATTTGCCCTAAGCACTTTTTTCGGGTTTTTAAGCTACTTAGGCTCTCTTTGTAGAGACTTTCCCATTTAAGCACCCTTTCAAACTTTTAGGCTACTTAGGCTCTCATTGAAGAGACTTGCCCGTTTCGGCACCCTTTCAAACTTTAAGGCTACTTAGGCTCTCTTTGCAGAGATTTTCCCGTTTAAGCACATTTTCAAACTTTTTAAGCTACATAGGCTCTATTTGCAGAGACTTGCCCATTTTTAAGCACTTTTCGAATTTGTGCTTGTTTACACGTACTTTCTTGCTTTTCTTACCCATGGATCCTTCTTACGAGAATGAGTTGCATCACACCTTAGCCTCCTCTTCTCACTAGAGGACTCGATGCTAGGCTCTAGTGGTAAGGTCTGGATCCCATCCAGTTGCTTCCACTTTAACTCAAACAAACTTAGATCAGCTTAGGGTCTAATATCTTATTCCTTAGGAGATTACTTTTAGGCTCTCAAAGGCAAGAAAACATACGATAGACGGCGTTTTCCTAGCGAGATAGCGTTTTACAACATTATGTTTGACAAAAAGGTCTAATTGTCTTTGATACCCTATCTTCAAGAATTATTTAGCATGGCTGGGTTAGCTCCGGCTCAGGTGGCTTCTAACATCTAGAACGTATTTTTTGGAGTTCATAGCCTCTGGGTTTACACCGACTTTGAGGGTCTCCTTAGCCCAAGGGACTTTCTTTTTTGTATCGTTTCTGCCAGCATCCTAATGTGACAGTGGGATGCTACCTCACGCCTCAGAGTAAAATTTCTCCCCTTGTAGCCTTCCCCAACTTTCAGAAGGAAGGAAAGAAATGTGATTTTTTGCTGAGGGGCCTTGAACAGCCCTGGGCCGAGGCCTCAGCAGCGGTTCCCACTGCCTTTGAAACATAAGATACCTCTTTTTTTCATTGTCTTTGTATATATACATTTTTCATTGTACTTATGTTTTGACATTGACTCCACTGCACAAGAAGTTGAGTCCCTACTCCCAGGTATTAAAGTTTTACGACCTCATGATGACCTATCTGACGAGGTCACCAGCAATGCGTAGTACTGACCACTAAGTCCTTGGCGCTCTACAACCTTCTTATAGAGTCAGTTGTGTGTGATGATTTAGACTCGGATTTACCCATCCCGTAGAAAGGATCAATTCCAAGTATGCTGCTCACCACTTAGATTTGTGTACTTTGAGTGGTGTGAGTTCGCCTAACATCATTTTACTTATGCTCAGTGGCCATGGACTATGAACCTTTGTTAAGGTGTGCCTTTGACGATGTGACCCGACAATCCTCCTACCCAGTTTTTAGGCCTCCCACCAATGACACGGTGGACCTTACTTCTAGGGTTTGCTGCTTCCGGTTAGAGAGGATGAAGACTTTCCCCTTCCTGAGGTTCTGGATGATTTAGACGTCGGATCAGATATCGAATTTGATGCACTAAGGCTTACATTCGATCATACTACTTCTTCAGCTGGAGCAAGCTCTTGTGCGCCTCGAACGCTTCTATGTGGCATTCCTTCTGGATTTGACTCTTATTTACTATCAGGACCGTGCCATCTAAGTTTGAACCATTAGAAGAAAGGACCCTTTTTTTCGCACCCTTTCCGCTAGGAGACGCCTCCTAAGTTTAAATTAGAAGAAAGGACCCTAAACCCTATAGATTCACCAGTCTCTTGGCTAACTCATATTTGTTAGTACAACATTTAAATTAGAAAGTGAGTTTGAAGAGTTCAAATTTACTAATTAATTACGTCAGACATAATTAATTGAAGCTCTAGTTTAATTTATTAAACTAAGTTATTATTTAATATATTAGATGTATTAATAAGTTAATATTTATTAGATAAATATTAAAGATGAATAATTAATATTTGGATATATTAATTAAGTAAATAATTATTGGATTATTATATAACTAAAGAAAATTAATCAATCTATTAGATATATTAATTGAATTAATAATTATTAGAGAATGTTAATTAATATATTTGATATATTAGTTAGACATTCATTTATTGAAAAAATAATAGATGGTAGAAATTATGTAATTGACATTTATTGGATAAATACCAATTAAAAATAAATAAATAGATGAGATATATTGATATTTTTGAAATTCTCTTCCTAAAAATGGGGAAGGAAATTGTGTCCAGTCTAGAGGTGATTTTCGAAATTGCTTAGTAAGGAATAAAGAAACTTTCTCGAAAAAAAAAAAAAAAATCTCATCTTAAGTTGAGAATTCTCTTTCTTAAAAATTTTCAAAACTGACAAAATTTTCACAATTTCTTTATTCTCTAAATAGCTTCCCACAAGGCAGTCGGTGTTAGCAAGGAGGATATAGCCTAGAATATTTGAGGGAACCATACAAGTGGTCTAAGGAATTGCCAATCCTACATAACATAAAGACCTGCCATACTAGATCAGAGTCATCATTCAATGTCAGTAATCTTATTTTATAATAAGTTTATCACCTACAATAACTCATATGTAGATTAATTAAGAATTTAATGTAACCCACACGCTTTTTTCGCATTATTTATAGGCTTTACCCTTAATTTCCAACAACTAGTATTAGAGCTAAGACTCAAGTGACAATTGTTACAAATCTTTTTATTATTGGGTAATTACAAATTTTCATTAGATGAATTAGTTTTTGTATTAACTAGAGCCTTTGCGTTTGACATTAGGATATTTATAGTTTTCTAAATCTTTTGTAAACCCAAATGAAAAGGGTGTTTTCTAAATCTTTTGTAAACCCAAATGAAAAGGGTATAATAGCTTTTGTTTTGGAATTTTATCAATTGTTTGAAAGGGTATAATGGCTTTTGTTTTGGAATTTTATCAATTGTTTGAAGGGGTATAATAGCTTTTGTTTTTGAATTTTATCAATTGTTTGAAAACAAAAAATGACTAATAAAGAATGATGAACATTTAGGAGAGAAAATAAAGGTACCCAGCAAGGGCTTAAGGTCATCGCACTGCACCACAACAACGAGTGTAGTAATAGTTGTAGCCATCGCGGCTTAGAGTTGCCCACCTACTAACACTAGAACCTAATAAAGCACGAAATGTCCGTGAGGCACATGATCTTTGGCAAAAATCCAACGATAAGGAAATGGTCTATATGCTAGCAAGTCTCTTAAGTATTCTAGCAAAGAAAATGGAGAGCATTGGAACTGCTTTAGAGATGATGAAATCTCTTCCTGAGATGTTTAGATAGTCATTGTCTCAAGCAAAGAATGATGCTCTCAAGGTTATTCATAATGCAAAGATAAAGACATTGTTAAGGGTTGTGCCATAAATGCCTACTAGTTTGTATTTAAAAAACGAGCATTTAATGTTACACTTTGATTATTAATAATAGTGATTAGTTTTGATAAATGCACATTTATTATTCAAACGTCATTTAACCTTATTGCATTGCTTAGATTAATGTCGATATACTCATGGTTATTTCGATGTACATTTGGACAAGTATATGAGACATACAACTAGATCTAGTTCCAAGTCAATAACTTAAAACATCTACAATATATGGACTAATGTTAGGGCGTTTAAGTTTTGGTAACACTATTGGTGCAACCCACATTGCTAAAGTTGAAAACGAACTGATCCTAGTCGTACATGTGGAGACATGTAAGTTGGAGCGCCGATGCAAAAATGATTCTTTTTGCACAAGATGGTACCAGAGGTTTTATGATCAAGCTAATAACTTCATTATAGACTCACATTAACTACTTTGCTAAGGATGATCGTATGTCGGTTGATCTGAATCATGAGTAGGTTATGAACTCCTACTTTATGAAAGCGTCATTTGATGTGCATGGGTGAGACCAGTCAAACAACGCTGGGTCACTAAGTCTTCCACGTTGAGAATTACCGTAGTGAGTGGCTGGGGATGCAACGACACAAGAAGAAACTCACACCTTCTCTAATATTGAGGAAGAAGTAGAGTTGTTTTCTTAAAAACTGATTTTGGGGCTTGAACAAATGGATCACACTTCTCATTGGCCCGGGAGAACACTCGCTTATAGTGGAACTATAAATAACTTAATCATTAGAGGAATAAGTAGCGGTTAAGGAGAAAGATGTAATTACAGGGGTAGAACGAACATTTTGACCCACTTGTGAATGATGAACAAACTTGTGAAAGTATCTTATGATATACGACTGGTTATATTCATGAACACTAACTTGTTCTATAGTGCGACAGAGCTCCGCACATTCATTTAGTGGAATAAGCCTACTGTTAAGACGTATTAGATCTCGGGTCGTTGTAGCTTTCAATCTATTGGTCAACCAGTCCTTAGGTTAGTTTATAATTGTTAGTTTCGTGTTTAATTTGAGAATGAATTTGAAGAGTTAAAATTCATGGATTAATTATGAGGAACATAATTAATAGGAGCGAAAAGAATTAAGTTTAATAGTTAAATTTAATTAATTAATATATTGGATATATTTATTGGACAAATATTAAAGAGAGAAAAATATTTTAAGAATTATAATTTATACGATGAATATATTAATTAATTTAATAACTATTAAATAGCGAATATTAATTAGTATGTTGGACATACTAATTAATTTAATAATTATTAGTTAATTATCAAATAGAGAATATTAATTAATATGTTGAATATATTAATTAGTTATAATTATAATTATTGAAATATCTTGAATATTTTGAATCTCACCCAAAAATATTTTGTCTTTGCAAATCCTAATATTTTTGAAATATATAAGAGGTTAATTATGGTTAATATTTCTAGGAAATATGAGAAGCCATAAATTTAAAAGATAATCAAATAAAGATTTTAAAATTAAATCAATTATCTTTGGAAGATTTTTTATGGGTAATTTTAGGCAATCTTTAAAACTTGGAGTTAATTTTAATATTAAAATATTTTTAGAAAATATTTGGAAATATTTAAGGGTTTAGTTATTGCCTAGTCAAAGATTCTGGAAGACCAAGAAGATGAAGACCCAAGATATATCTTCGAGTATCAATATGTAATTGAATTGTATTTTAAATTTCCTAGAAATATGTCAAACATTAAATTTGTCAATTACTTATTTAAATTATATGTTATTTGTTTGCATGTTAGTTGTTGCATAAAGTATGTCCTATATATTTAAAATCTACTTGTACGTTAAAAAGGTTCATGCATTCTAAGTATGTATTAAATATATTAGATATATTTTAGAAATTAGATTTCATATTTAGGATTGTTTAGCATGTAGATCTTGCAAATAAATATTGGATTTTGCTGAATTTATGGATTATATACTATTTTTGAAAAATGATTTTTCAAAATAGAACAAAAAAAAAAAAACATTTTCAATATTCTACAAAAATGAATATAATCTTTTAAAATTGTTTTAAAATGAGTAGAGCCTAAAAATCCATAAAATTGATTCAAATTAATAGAATTAATCATTATCACTTGATTATTCTAGTTAATGATATTAATTAAAGAGCAATTTGATTTTGTAAGTATTGATTAGAAATGAACCTTGTGTAAGGAAGGTTTTGTTTAGGATTGAGGTACTTAGGATGACGGTTTATAGAACACTTCTATCTGAAAAATGTGACCTAGGGGTTGAAATGACCATTAATTATACACTTTGCGCATGCTCTAATAATGCGATTAGGTTTTTAGAGTAAAAACTCGATAATTCACATTAAAATCAATATAACCAACATAGATATAAGATTGAAAATTTGATGAACAAGATTAGGCTAGTTCATCTTAGTGGGAGGGAACTCCATTTCATAATAGATAATGGGAGAAGGATTGGTGTCAACTAATCCTACAATCTCCATAAAAAATTGCATCGTAAAATCCTAATGGGGCTACGTGTCGACAGTTTTGAGTTAACCCCATTTTATATGCGTTCATTAGGATCAATACTAGTGTGTTTCCCAAAAGGGATAGAATTGTGATTTCAATCGGTATTTGATCTATCTTTCGACGACACTTACTAAGAGAGATTGACTGGTTCGAATTGATGGGCTACACTTTTAAGGGATTGGTTAAGGTGTTAGTCAAATCTTAGATAAAAAAAAAATGGTGTCTGAAACCTTAGGGATTAGAGTTATACTAGCAATAAGTTTCTGGTTGAGAAAAGTTTCACTCTAAAGAGGAGCATTTAACCTATCCTTTGACGGCACTTGCTCAAAACCTTTGTAGTTGTACCGTGACATTAATTAATATTAGTAGGATTTCCTATGATTTTAAGCTGAGACGTTTTAAATCTACTTTTATGCGAAAATCATGAATGTCGTTTTTAAATGGCGATAAAACTGAAATGTTCTTTTAACTTATAATCTAGCAACATGGCTAAATTACTGATCTTGATATTGTTAGTGAAAAATTAACCGAAGTTCTACATAACCTGGAAAAATAAAATCAACTCAATTGTTGTCGTTGAACGACAAGAAGCTTGTGCTATCGAACGATGATCTTCTAGAACCTGTCGTCTACGCAACCTGAAATGTTCATGAGATGCATGTTCATTGGCATGGTGTCAATAAAAAGGTTGAGTTTATATATTGGCATACGTCTCGCACATCTCGACCAAAAAGCCTAAGAGCATGGTCATAGCTTATGACAAGATGGAATCCCTACATCAGATGTGTGGATAGTCATTGAGCCAAGTAAAAAGTGGTGCCTCGGATAGTAATTTATAATGCAAAAAAGAAGGTGAGGACGTCAATTAGGGAGAATGTTCCTTAGATGATGACACTCTTCAATACTGCATAAATGAATAAGGCTATAAGCTTTAATAGACAAGTCTAGTTGTGTAAAGTTTGGTTCTTGAGACATTACTTTTATATACAAATGATAAGGTGGAGACAAGTGTTGTTTCCAAGAAGCTTAGTTTAGAAGCTTAGAGTTTAAGAATAAAGCCTAGAGGTTAAACCTCGAAGGTTAAACATAAGAAGAGATGTTTCAGTAACCGCAATGAACCTAAAAGTAAAATTAGTCAAGACAAAAAAGGATGAAAAGTGTTTTCATTGTTAAAAGCTTGGTCATTGGAAATTGAATTGTCCTAGGTACAAAGAAATGAAGAAAATGACATGGAAGCTAAACTAGATTTACCTGTACTTGAGTCTTGTTTAGTGGGAGAATATTCTAACTCCTAGATAGTTGATTTAGGAGCCATTGAACATGTGTGTTCTTCATTTAAAAGAAATGACTATTGGGTGCATTAGATAGATAGTCTTAATAGTTAGGACTGGAAAAGTTGTTTCAAGCATAGTAGTCAGAAACAACAATGGGTAATAATAGAACAAGTGACAAAGAATTTCTCCAAGAATCAATACATATTTTTGGCATGTAAGGTTGGGTCACATAAACTTCAATATGATTGAAATGTTAGTAAAATGTGGTTCTCTAACTGGATTAGAGATGGACACTTTACCTATATGTGTATCTTGCATAAAAAGCAAAATGACCAAAGAACCCTTTTACAACAGAGCTAGAGCCAATCAAACCTTAAAGCTTATACATCAGACTTTGCGGTTCGATGAATGTTAAAAGTCGGGAGGGTATGAGTACTTTGTATCCTGTATGGATAACCACTCAATATATAGGTATAATTTATCTAATGCCATATAAATTTGAGTCTCTTGAAAAATTTAAGGAGTTTAAAGCTGAGGTTGTGGACCAATTAGATTAAAGGATTAAGATGATGCGATCAGATCTCGGTGGAGAGTATATGAACTTGGAAATCTAAAACTACGTGGTGCATAAGGGTATTTTAAAAAGGATCAATATAACCTTTTTAAAAATGGTTCGATCATTAATGATTGTTGCTGAACTGTTGATATCATTTTGAGGATACGCGTTAAAGACTGCGTTATACATTTTGAACATGGTACCAAAAAAGAGTGTCTTAGAGACACCTTATGATTTGTGAAGATGACGTAAATGAAGTATACGCCACTTTAGGTTTGGAAATGTCCAATCTATGTGTCGACTACAAAGTCAAAGAAGTCAAAGCCATATTCAAAGTTATTCCTATTTGTATGTTACCCCAAGGAAACAAGAAGAGGTTATTTTTATGACCCAAATGAGAATAAAGTGTTTGTGTCGACAAGCGCAACATTCTTGAAAATGATTATGTTAGAGACCATAAACCTCGATCGATAGCAGTATCAAAAGAATTAAATTCTGATAATGCTACAAATCCTACAACAATGTTTGTTACAGGAAGGTCAACAAGGGTTGCTGACAACTCACCAACGTTGGATGCTCAGAACTTATCAGCAATGATAGTTGATGAATCCTTGGATTTTGATAGTCAAAATCCCACCCAGTTAGGAAAGTCGTCTGTCTCGACGTAGTGGGAGGATTAGGAGTAATCTGGCTTTCTATAGAGATGTCTTGGAGACACTAAATGTTATCGAGGATAATGTTGTATATCCTCTATTTTTTAGATAGGAAATAAAGGATAATGACCAGGAAGAATGGATAAAATCCATGAACCTCATAATGAAGTTGATGTACTTCAGTTTAATTTGGTTAGTTATAGATGCAAAAAAAGATGTAAGGCCTATTGGGTGCAAATGGATCTACAAGAAAAAAAAAAGGGTGCAGATGGGAACGTGAAAACCTTCAAGGCCAAACTTGTAGCGAAGGGCTTATCACAAAGATAAAAGGTGGATTATAAAGAGACATTCTCCCTTGTTGCTATGTTAAAATTTATAAAGATCATCTTATCCATTGCCTCATATTATGACTATGAGATGTAACAAATGAATGTCAAGATTACATTTTTGAATTGCAATATTGAAAAGGAAATCTACATGAACCATTCAGAGGGGTTTGTATCCAAAGGGCAAGAGCAAAAGGTATACAAACTTGTTAAATCTATTTACGGATTGAACAAGCATCTAGGTCTTGGAATAAAAGATTTGATGATGTCATCAAATCATATGGTTTTGAGCAAAATATTGATGACCTTGTGTTTATAAGAAGATCATTGACAAGAAAGTAGCATTTATATTGTTATATGTAGATGATATCTTATCATTAGAAATGATGCAAGTTTGTTGACTTATATCAAGTCGTGGCTAGCTAACTAATTTCATATGAAGGATTTGAGTGACGCTTCGTACGTTATTAGGATCCATGTAGTATGAAATCTGTTCAAGAGAACGCTAGCCTTGTCTCAGACATCCTATCTTGACAAGATGTTTGTCAAGTATGCGAATAGAGATTTCAAGAAGGGCTAACTACCTTTTAGACATGGAATCTTATTGTCAAGGAAAATAGTCCTAAGACACCTCAAGGGGTTGAGGAAATGAGACAAATACTCTATGCATATGTCATAGGAAGCTTAATATATGTAATGTTATATATGAGGTCTAACATTTGCTACTCGGTAGGTATTGTCAGCAGATACCAGTTAAATCCAGGATTGGGTCACTAGACAACAGTTCAGAATATACTTAAATATCTTAGGAGAAAAAAGAACTATATATTTATGTACGGTTCTAAGGATTTGATCCTTACTGAGTACGCAAACTATGATTTTTAGACTAATAAGAACTCTAGGAAGTCCACATCAGGATCTCGTTCACCCCTAATGGCACAATTGTAGTTTGGAGAAGCATGAAGCAAGGATGCATCGCAGAATCCACTATGGAAGCTGAGTATGTAGCTGCTTGTGAAGTAACAAAGAGGCAGTATGATTGAGGAACTTCCAAGTAGATTTGGAAGTGGTTAAGAATATGAATAATCCAATCACTTTGTATTGTGATAACACCGGGGCTGTGGCCAATTCTAAGGAATTTAGAAGCAATAGAAAGGGAAACCTATAGAGAGGACATATCACCTCATCATAGAGATAGTGCATAAGGCGAAGTTGTTGTCATGAAAATTGATACAATTGTTGTTGTTGGTGATTCTTTTACAAAGGTTCTCCCGGCTAAAGTGTTCGAGGGTCACCTAAGGAGTATGGGTCTACATGATGCATGTTTTACGGTCTAGAGTAAGTGTGGGACTTGGTGTTTGGCTAAACATGGAACAATCTTACTACGACTTTAGTGCAAGTGGGAGATTGTCAGGGATTGTGCTCCAAAGACCAAGTAGCTTGTATTTAAGGAACGAACATTTAATATTAGACATTTAATGTTAAATTTTGGTTATTAATAATAGTTATTATTATGAGCATTTAATATTCAAACGTCATTCAACCTTATCACATTAATATGATTAATGTCGATATGTTCATGGTTAGTTGAATGTACACTTGGACACATATGTGAGACATACAAGTGAATATAATTCCAAGTTAATAACCTAAAACATCTAGAGTATATGGACTAAGTCTAGGGCGCCTACATCTTAGTAGCATCGTTGGTGCCACCCACTTTGCTAAAGTTGCAAACGACTTGATCCTTTGCATAAGACAGGAGCAGAATTTTTATGATCGAGCTATTAATTTAGTTAAAGACTGGCATGAACTACTTTAAGAATGATTGTATGTCGATGTGATCTAAATCTTGTGTCAGTTGCAAACTCCTACTTTATGAAAGCGTCTTTTGATGTGCATTGGTGAGATCAACCAAACAACGTTGGGTTAATAAGCCTTCCATGTTGAGGATTATCATACTGAGTGGCTGAGACTGCAACGTTACAAGAATAAATTCACGCCTTCCCTAGTATTGAGGAGGAGAACGTTTGTTTATAGTGGATTATAAACAACTTGTGAATTAGAAGCTCAGTGACATTTAAGGAGAAATATGTAATGACATGGGTAGAATAGACATTATGATCCAGTTGTGAATTACGAACAAGCTCGTGAACAATCATATGACATAACACTAACTTGTCCTATCGAGCAAGAGAGTTCAACACATGTCTTTAGTGGAATAAGGCTGATGTTAACGAGGAGGAATTAAATCCCGAGTCGTTGTAGCTTTCAACCTATAGGTTCACCAGTCCTCGGGCTAACTCATAATTGCTGGTACAATGTTTAATTTGAGAATGAATTTGAAGAGTGGATTAGTTATGTGGGACATAATTAATAGAAGCTTTACGTTTAATAGTTAAATTTAATTAATTAAGATATTAGATATATAAACTTAATATTTATTGGATAAATATTAAAGAGAAAAAAATTTTATTGGATAAATTAATTATAAACAATCATTCGATAACTATTATTAAGTTTGAGAAATATAATTAATATGTTCGATAGTTATTAAATAATGAATATTAATTAATGTGTTAGACATATTAATTAATTTAATAATTATTGGTTAATTATCAAATAGAGAATATTAATTAATATGTTGTATATATTAAATGATTAATTAATTATTGGATAAATATTAAATTGAGAATATTAATTAATATGTTGGACGTATTAATTGAACTAATAATTATTGAATAATTATTAAAGTAGAGAATTAATATATTTGATATATTAATTGTAGGTTTTATTTATTTAATAATATGTTGGATATATTATGGAATTAAAATTTATTAGATAAATATCTATTAAAAATAAATAAAACTATTAGCCAAATTCAAAAATCCTTCCTTGTTTAGGGAAGGAAAATTCGTTGCAACCTATAGGAGAAAGTGGAATTCAAAATTTTCATTTAAAATAAAAATGAGAAAATCTTTGATTTTTCCTTTCTAATTTAAATATCCATTCATCTACTACAAATAGAAAGCTTGGGAGGTCTTCATTCTTATCTCACCGAGTTTAAGAGCAGTCAAATTCTCAAGAAATCCATCTTAAAACTTTGTTTTCGTTTTTCCTTCTAACTAAAAATTTCAAGTTCCCTTCTCTAAAAGGTTTCCCACCAAGCACTTAGTGCAACATTGCAGATATATCTTGAAAGATTGAAGAATTCAATCAAGAAAGGTTTTAAAGGATTTGTTCGTGATTTTCTCAACATAACGGCCCACCAGACTAATTTAGAGGTGTAAATCAATGTAAGTCTTTATGTTTTTATCAACAACGATTAATCACCTAGGGGTTGCATGTAGATTAATTAACTAAAAATTAATTGGATTAATTACGTAAAAATTTATTAATTACACTCGCGCTTCGCTCTATTAATTTCATGCTCCTATCCTACAATTCTCAAAAGATGGGGATGTCAGTGACGATGCATGTTCTTCAGATGATGACACACTTGACGACTACTAAAATGAATGAAATTATTATGGACAAAGTCTATCAGGTGAGCTTCTTTCTTGAAACATTATTAAGTAGCTTTCTGCAATTTAAAAGCAATATTTTTATGAATAATATTTTTTTAACCCCACTACTCTTCTAAATGAACTTCAAACCTTTGAGCCATTGATGAAAGTCTAGGGCAAAGAGGTAGAGCCGAATGCAATCCAAAAAAATAGTCTTAAAACTTTAAGTTCTGGAACCACTACAACAATTTTGGGTATAGATGACGGGTTAAGAAAATAAATTTTTCAGAAACACGGATGTTTTTTGGAGTACACTTTGCTCATTTCCATTTTCAACCTTCTATTCAAGAAAGCTCAAGTTGATAAGGTATTGTAATTAACTTTGCTTGGTTAATTGATTTCAAGTTTTTTAGTTTGTAATTTGTCTCTTATGAAATTTGATGACAAGTTTAGTAGAAATTAGCTTTAGAAGTCTTAGGTAAGACTAATAGTAGGATTAGTTTTGAAGTCTTAAGTAAGACTAATAGTAGAAATTATTGAGAGTGCATACTTAGGTAATAATATTTTTGTATGAGAATAGATGTTTGGTGATTTAGAGGTCTTAATGTTGTTTGAGAATAGATTTTTGGGAAATAATTTAATATGTTTAGTGTCTAACTTTTTTGATTTTTTGAATTCTAATACCATATTAGATCATTTAACTTTTTTTGTTTTCTAATTTTTGGTGGCTAAAATGAGTTTTGACTGTTACGTCAAGTACTCTTGCGACATTTTGATTCATAATATTTCACTATGATGAATTTGTAGGTAGTTTTTAATTAAGTTGGTTATGGATAAGTTGTGGATGTCTAAGGATCAAATGTCACCCGAATACAGTTTAGAAGTCAAATTTTTTATTGAGAATGCATTATGACATTCGAAAGGGACGGATGCCATTTTTTGTCCATGTTTGAAATACGTGATGTCAAGTCTCAAAATTTTAATATAGTAAGAGATTATTTATTTTTTTAATGGTATCGAGGGAAGTTATAGCACGTGGATTTGACACAGAGAATCAGTTTCGAGTAAAAGAAACATTAAAAATATTTCGAATGAAGTTAAAGATGAAGATGACGATGTTGATGACCCTGTAGGGATGTTTGAGGCTGCCAAGATTATTTTACTGACAAATCTCAAATATTTGAGGAATCACTGGAAGATGTGAAGAAACCATTATACGTAAATTGTAAACATTTTACCAAGATAAAAACATTGGTTAAACTTTATAATTTGAAGGTAAAGTTTGGATGGAGCAATAAAAGTTTTAGAGAGTTGTTGGAATTGTTATGCATTTCATTGCCTAGTCCTAATAAAATTCAAGCATCCACATATTATGCCAAAAGAACTTTAAGTACATATGAATGAAGTACATAAAGATTCATACATGTACTAACGACTGTTGTTTGTATCAAAAAGAATTGGCTGATGCTGAACAATCTCATACTTGTAGAGTATCGAGATGGAAGGTCAAGAAGAATATGAAAGAAGATGAGATAAAAAGATTCCAACAAAAGTCATGTGGTATTTCTCTCCCACTCCTAGATTTGAATGAATGTTTCAGAGTAAAGAAATTTCTAAGCTCTTGACGTGACATGCTTCTAGTCGTCAGGTCAATCAATATATACAACACCAAGCCAACATACTATCTTGGAAAGAAATATACACAAGGTGGCCATACTTTAGTTGTGAAACCAGAAATCTTTGCTTAGCTGTATCAACCGATGGAGTAAATCCCATGATGATCAAAGTACTAGATGTAGTTATTGGCTAGTGATGTTGGTGACATACAATCTACCTTCATGGTTGTGCATGAAGCGCAAATACATGATGTTACATGCATTGTTCTCTAAACCAAAACAACCGAGAAATGACATAAATGTTTACCTAGTTTCATTAGTTGATGATTTTAAATTGCTATGAAACAATGAAATCGATGTTTTGATGCACATCGACAAGTAATTTGTGTGGGTGTACTGTTAAAGGATATATGACTTGTCCGATTTGTGAAGATAAAACAACATCTATTTATTTACCAAAAGGTAAAAGGATGTTGTATCTCGAACATCAAAAATATTTACCAATGGGGCATCCATATAGAAGACAAAAAAAAAAAAAAAAAAAAATCATTGGAGAACAAGAATTTGAAGTATCCCCTAAACTCTTGAATGGTGAAGACGTTCTTGCACAAATAAGTTCTACTGAATTTATGTATGGTTAGAGAAAACTCCGAAAAGACTCCAATTGTGATAACTTTTATTTGAAGAAAAAAAATCAAAATTTTTTGAATTGGAGTATTTGAAACATCTTCGTCTGTGACACTGCTTAGATGTCATGCATATTGTGAAGAATGTATGTTCAAATATCATTGAAACTCTTTTTGATATTCTAGGGAAAAGAAAGAATGGATTAAAAACAAGCCAGGATTTGGTTGAATTAAACATCAAAACTTAATTAGCCCCAGAAATGATAGGAAAAAGAATATTTTTACCTCCAACATGTTACACACTTACTTGAAATGAGAAACATAATACATGTATAACATTAGCTGATATTAATGTGCATGAGGGTTATTCATCAATTATAAGCAAATTAGTGTCCCTTACGGATTTGAAACTTTATGACCTTAAATCGTACGATCATCACGTCTTGATGCAATAACTTCTACCTGAAGCAATTGCGGTGTTCTACCTAAACATGTTAGATATGCTATTATTCATCTTTGTTTCTTCTTTAATGTCATATGTAGTAAGACGATTGATTCAACCAAATTGAAGATATTGCAAGAAAATGTAGTGGTCACTTTATGTTTATTAGAAAAATATTTTCCACCTTCGTTTTTTACAATAATAGTACACCTTATGGTCCATCTCTTCTACATACATTAAAAGTGATTGTGAGGGTATGTGGCTTAATAAATATGTTTGTGTTATGTAGTTTTAATTACTTAAATTCTTTTTTATATTATCATAATTTTAAAATATATTATTTCTTATGCAGATTGACATTATGTTTAACTGAGAGAATGATGATCTCCACGACGAGAACACTTTTGTTCGTCGGAACCAATCTACTAGGGGTATCACAGTAATGCGTGCGCTTGTATAAGCTAGGTTGTCTGGTTAATGCCTCGTTGTTCAATATAATAACGAGGGTTAAGAAATTGGTGAGAATGGTACTAAATTACAAAGTTTCATCGTGACTCTTGTTAGACAATCTATACCTCTAACATGTAGTGATTAGAAGAAAGATGTCTCTAACGATCTGAAAGAAAAAATATAGGACTGTCTAGAGGTAAAACTTGATTATTATAATAGTCATATAGTCATATAAGATATGTATAAGATATAGTGTATTACTAATCTACACTTTTATTGTCTTTCAGATGTTATTTCCGATGGATTCTAGATCCAAACACAAGGTTATGTTGTCGGTGTTGAAGAAATTCAGTACGTTTAGATACAATCTTACAAAAAACATCAAGACATTTAAAGATAAAAGCGCCGAGCTTCTTGCATCACCACCTTCTTTGTACGAGTACATCCTATAAGATCAATGAGATTATTTTATTAAGGGTCGATTCTATAACATTTAAGCTGACACTTACGCATGGTTTCTATTTTTATAGTAATGAAAAAAAACATTTGCAATTACATCATATTTACAGAAAAAAGTGAAGAATGATCAAAGAAGCAATCCCATCTTAAATGTCCTCGCTGTATATCAAGGAAGGGATATGCATCAGTTTCTATTTTTATAGTACTCGTTTCATATACTCTAACGTGATGTGAATTTTATCATATAGGCCCTAAATGATACTACTGATCCATCATACTGTTCAACGCTATTGGTGGAAGCTTGTAAAAATAAAAACAAAGAGATTATAGACTCAAACATTATTGAAAGGAGTAAACGAGTTATAAGTGTTATATTCATGACTATTATTGTACTTAAAGTTTTTCACATATACTATACATTTTAATAAAATATTGTTTGGTTACACGATAATCTTCATAAGTTACAAGAGGTGTAGATGTTTTAATTGATGCATTGGGCACGCTGGAGCATTGAGGGCGTGTTAGGAAAATGGGAGACTTTATTGTCTCATCCCTATACTTCAAATACAACCATCAAAGTACTACAGATGTCGACGATGAAACTGCTTGACGATTCAAAACTGCAAGTGTTACAGTAATATTTCTACGATGCATGAACATGATGTCCAAGTAATGGGAGAAGTTGACGTCAGAGATGATTGTTGGGAACTGAGAGTAGGAGCATGAATTTAAACGCGGCGGAAGCGTGTGAATAAAAAAAAAATCACATTAATTAATCTAATTAATTAACTTTAGATTAATGCAATTAATCTACATGCAATTTATCCTAGGTGAGTGACATCTTGTAATAAAAGCTCATCTTGGTTGACACCTCTGATCAATTCTGGCCGGTCTTTATGTTGAGTGGATCACGATCGTTTCCCTGAACCTACTGAGTCTGATCAAGATCTCTTTCTTGATTAGTCTCCTCCAATCTTCCATGTTGTAGTGAGTTCTTGGTGGGAAGCTTTTTAGAGAAGGGAGCTTGGAAGTATTTTTCTTTAGAGGAAAAAGAAAACTCAATTGGAGAGAGGTTTAGGTTACCTAATTGAGTGGGATGAGAATGAAGACCTCGTAGAAATGTGATTATTTAAATTACAAAAATATAATGTCTTTTAATATCAATAATAAAAGAAATTAGGAAAAATCAAAGATTTTCCCATCCCAATTTAAAATTAGTTTTATTTATTTTTAATTGATATTTATCCAATAAATCTCAGCTCCATAATATATCTAATATATTATAATAAATAAATCTTTACAACTAATATATCCAATATATTAATTTTTCTACAAATAATAATAATTATTTGAATTAATAAGTCCAACATATTTAATTAATATTCTTCATTTAATAATGATCAAATAATTATTAAACCAATATGTTTAACATATTTATTAATTCTGCTTTAAATAATTATCCAATAATTATTTAAACTTTAAATATGTCTAACATGAGTTCTCTCAATAATTATCCAATAATTATTTGTAATTAATTTATCCAATAACCTTATTAATATTTATCATAAATATTTAATTAATATATCAAATATATTAATTAGTTAAGCTTATCCATTAAATTTAATACTCCTACAAATTATGTCCAACATAATTAATTTGTGAATTTGAACTCTTCAAATTCATTCTCTAATAAAACAAGGTACCAACAATTGAGCTAGGCCGAGGACCGGTGAACCTATAGATTGGAAGCTACAACGACTTAGGATCTAATCTCTGCTCGTTAACATTAGGCTTATTCCACTAAAGGCTTGTGCTGAACTCTCTCGCACTATAGGACAAGTTAACGTCTACAGATATAATCGGTCATCTGTCATTTGATCCTTCACGAGCTTGTTCATAATTCACAAGTGGGATAAGAAATCCATTCTACTCCTATGATTACATCTTTCTCCTTAAGAGTCACTGATTCCTCTAATGAAAAAGCAGTTTATAGTAAGACTATAAATCAGTGTCCTCTCGGGCAAATGAGAGGCAGGTACCCTTTGTTCAAGTCCTAGAATCAGTTCTTAAGGAAACAACTCTACATCTTTCACAATATTAGGGAAAGTGTGAATTCCATCTCGTGACGTTACATTCCTAGGTACTCACTACGACAATCTCTAACGTTGAAGGCTTATTGACCAGTGTTGTTTGACTTGTCTCACCCATGCACATCAAAGGACGCTTTCATAAAGCAGAAGTTCACAACCCATTCAGGATTAAGATCACATCGACATTCGATCATCCTTAGCGAAGTAGTTGATACGAGTCTATAATGGAACTACCAGCTCGATCATAAAACTTCAGGTCCAGTCATATGCAAAAACTCATTTTTGCATAGGCGCCCCTACTCAATGTCTCCACATGAACAACCAGGACCAGGTTGTTTGTAACTATTGCAAAGCGGGCCGCACCCACAATGTTACCAGGACTTAGGCACCCTTGCCTTAGTCCATATACTGTAGACAATTTAGGTTATAAACTTGGAGCTAGATGCACTTGTATGTCCCACATACTTGTCCAAGTGTCCAATTAATGTGATAAGGTTGAATGACGTTTAAATATTAAATAAGGAAATTTATGAAAAATAATAACTTTTATTAATAACTGAAAAAGACATTGAATGCCTAACATTATATGCTCGTTCTTAAATATACAAACTACTAGGTCTTTAGGGCATAAATGATGGCGTAGTAGAGTCGGTGATGATGGCGTAGTTAGAGTCAGTGATGATGCCAAAGTTAGAGTCGACAAAGATTCTGAAGCCAGAGAGGACGTGAGAGGGCCCGTTCAAGAGCCCATCACTCATTTAGGATAGATACGTTTTATATATTATCCAATTTAAGTGTATGTATTAATATGTAAGTAATTAATTAGTGTCTTTTTTAAATGGCATGACATGCCAGCTTGACATTGAATCCATAGATAACATTGTTGCCATTGGCACAATGTAAAAATCAAGAAGTACATTTAGCAAAATATATGACATGCCTCTTTGGAAGTACAACATGCGGGTGATGATTGATATGATTGTACATGGCAATGAAAATTTGGACATGTCTATTCCTTTGAGTGAAAAATTGCAATTCCTCGAACAAGCCATCAACACATTCGTTTCATGGCCTCATGTGTGGGTGATAACCTCGATTACACCAAAAAAGGTATAGATGTGTATTTTAGAATTATATGATTTTAGAATTATATGGTTTTATCTCTCATATTTATTACAACATTCTAAGTCTGATAATTAGAAGAAGAACCAGTTGAAGAAGAACCATTCAAAGAATGATTTATCACAACCTTTTGTATCGAATACAGGTAAGAATGTTTTTTCAGCAGAGTCCCAATATTCACAATAATCATACGGAACAATGCTTCACGTATTGTTGAAATCAGTGTATGGTTATGCACGAAGGAACATGGACGCAAAATAGATAATACAAATTCCCACGCCGCAAACTTGTTCGAATCTGAAAAATTTTACATTCTTGATTGCGACGACATCATCCAATATATAGAGATGATTGAAATTGGCTATTATGTCATTTTGACATACGTAGTGTAAGTAACACAATTTATTTAATAGTTATTTATTTTTTATTTATTAATAACATTTAATAAATTACCTTTCTGGTTTATACGAAAATCATATGATGAGGCTATACTGAGTAATTAACTCGTATGTGACCATGCTTGTTTTGCCTATTTTCAAGCGTAACTAAAGAAAGTTGTTTGAATTTGGCAAATAGGCTGAGCATGATGAATGACATGAATCAGAAAGTAATATTTCCTTACAACATCGGGTATGATTTGTTAGTTTAGTTTTTGTAAAAATATAGTTTCTTTTTAATTTACCCAAATGGTTGATAAAATGTTTGTTTATTATCGCAGGTGAAACTAGATTTTGGTAGTCATACTCCCGTTGGAGAATACAGTTTATATCCTAAACTCTCTAAATCATAAGGAGATAGATAAAGATTTGCAAGAACTTGTAAATATATGTTTTTATATAAAGAGTTATAATATAATATTCATTGAAGTTAATTAGCTTATTTTTACAAAAATTTCATGTGCTTTAGAAGTTAATATGATAAGAATTGCATGATTTCATATGGGAAATAGGCTAAAAACATTACTTTGTCAACATAGGCACGTTAAATATAAAATGTGTGGAAAATGCTCTAAGACATGTTTTTTAATGTTTCTAGCATTTTATTACTTAAAAATCAATAATGTTGCGAGCATTCATTATTAGCACATGGAAGGGAAGCTAGAGACATCGGTGTAGCCAAAATGTTGTTGATGCTGACTGCATTCCCACATAGGTGCAAAAGTGCAGAAGTACATATGCTGAGAGCCGTGACAAAGTACAGTGCATTCCCAATGCTGGCTACATTCTACTCGCATCAGATTAACTACTGAGAAAACAAAAAATATATTTTGACATGGATCAAGGATGGATTGAACGACTCGAATCTATTGTTGCTTTCTTAATTAAGGACACTTTGGTAGCAAGTCAAAGACCTCCCAAATTAGCATCCTAAAACATTGGAAGTGGTGTAGTGTAGAGAAAAAAAAAGAGGGAATTCTTTATATAAATGAGCATGATTCAACAAATAAGTGTTGTCAAATTTTTGAGTTAGTGTGAAAGGAAATTGTTTTATTGACTTCTAGTAAAACACAGAGAGAGGGAAGTTTCCATTGTTATGAACATTGACATTGCACAGGACATTGTAACCAATTTATATGGCAAGAAATTAAAGTGCAGGGTAGTTGCCTTAAAGTCCTCTGCATTACTATGAGTCACACATATGCAAGAGATTTCTCTTACAGTTGCTTTTCTAACTTTAATTTGATGTCAAACATTTATTGTAACATATTTTATTTTTATGAACCTTTAGTTTGAATGCAAGTTATATTATTTTATTTATGTAGGGTTTCTGATCGTACTATTTATGGCAATGTCACTCACATTCTGATCGCTTAGTATAAATATATTGTTGCATGCATTCATTGTGTGAAGCGTCTGGTTGAACTATTTTCGGTAATGTTCTCCGCATTCTTCAGGTTAAGTATTTGTATGTTCATTTTGTAATGAGGTAAGCAAATAACTAGTTAAGGCAAGGTACATGTTAATATTTATAAAGTAAGTTAATTAACAAGGGTCAACCAGCCATCCACTTATTGTTTGCGTTTTGCTTTGCTTCAGAAGAAGAAAGTGAATTGAAAGGTACTTACTGATTGTTATTAGATTCACTGCTATGAAATTAGTAGGTTTAGGAAGGGTTGTCCATAGCTAGCCTACAAATAAATATGTACCACTCCTTTATGCGGTAGCATCAAGAGAGAGTGTGCTTCGAGAAAAGGCACTGATGTGCAATATATACTTAGTTTTCTACCATGGAAATTGTCTTAATTAATGACCTTTGTATTTTTATAATTAATGAGTGCATAATACTTAGCATTCATTTATTTACTACGTATGTTTCAAAATAGTGAGTATCTCTTGATGTTGTTTGATATATTTACTATGCATATTACTTAGCTCTTAATGTAGTCTGATTAATCCATCCAAACTAAAATATGTAGATACTTCAAAGATTAGTCCTTGAAGAAATTACTTCGATATACTTATTACTTGATATAAATGATAACATACACTTGCATTTTCAAGGTGCCAGACTGATGTTTAGGACATATCCAATGCGTACTTGCATCCTAAATAGATTTAACATCAGCCTTACCTCGGTTTCCCATCAAGTTTTTTGCGTCGTTGCTAGAGGTTAAATTAGATTTTAGTTATTTTATATTCTTTTTTGGAAGAGTTAACCGAGTCAATCATTTTGTGCAGGTGCATGAGTGAGCGTTTTAGCACTATTTTCAAATTTAATCCTGAAATCGAGAGAACTTATCTCCATAGATGTCAATAGGGGCGAAGGAATAGAAGAATTAGAATGGCTCAAGAAAGAGGTAACAATTTACCTAAGGTGCCAATTGTACGTAACATTGATAATGTTATAAATCGCAGTGTTAATGCTGACCCCAGTTCGATAGTGGATGACAGGGATAGTACTATTATGGTTCCAAACCCTATAACCTATGTTTAATCTGCGGCATTGTAAGACCTAAGATTAAAGCAAGATCGTTTGAGTTGAAGCCTATGATGTTTCAAATGTCACAAACCATTGACCAATTCCATGGTTTTGCATATGAAGATCCGCATTAACACTTAAGATCATTGCTAGGATTCAGTGATTCATTTAAAATTCCTGATGTAACACAAGATGGCCTAAGGCTTACATTGTTTTCTTATTTCTTAAGGGACAACACTAAATTCTGAGTTGACACTTTACCTCATGAAACTATCACATCTTGGGAAGCATTAGTTGAGAAATATATTACGAAATATTATCCTCCTTCTAGAAATGTAGAAGTAAGAAATGAAGTCATAGAATTTCAACAGTATGAGGATGAAACAGTTAGTAAAGTCTGGGAGCGATTCAAGAAGCTATTGAGGAAGTGTTCTAACCATGGTTTACGTTATTCCATTCAAATAAAACAGCTTTACAATGGGTTAGAACTAGCTATGAGAGTGATGCTTGACGCATCTGCTAATGGATTTTTACTTAGGCAGACTTATAATGAAGCCGATAAGATCTTAGAAACTGTATCTATGGATAAGTGCTAATGGGCCAAAATACTCAAATCCATTGCCAAGAAAAGTGAGAACTTATTTTTATGCACTCACTTCAATTCAATTGCAAATGACTACAATGGCGAATGTGATGAAGAATCTTTAATTGTAAATAATGCAATTGCAAAATACAACAAATTAGCCAATCACCTGAGGAGGTCTGTGCGATTTGTAATGATTTAGAAAGTTCTTGTAGTTGTCCTCAAAATCCAACTCTTGGAAGGAAGAATCATCCTAGTTTCTCTTGGTCAAATCTAGGGGTGCACTTAACAACCCCTTAACACAACCAAAAGACAACAATTCTTCCAACTATGGAAATCACAATCAGGGATATGGGAACCCAAAACTTCAACAACCAAAACATTCAAAAGTTTTCCCCTCAACACAAAGTTTTTGGAACTTTGCTGGAAACCATATTCAAAGAGTATATCATCGAGACTAATGTAGCTATCAATAGTTAACAAAAAAAAGAAAGAGAAATCTAGAGTTACAAATTGGGCAGCTGGTCACAGTACAGATATTCAAAGAGTATTCATAAGCTGGTCACAGTAAAAATATAAATAAATAAAATATATTACCTAAACCTTTTGGTATGAGGCTATGCTTTAACTTGCACACCGACAAAAGAGCTAATACGTCAAATTCATCTGTGACAGACAAGGAAACTGAAGGAGTTGTTAAAGAACAAACTTGGATGGAAATTCCAAAAGAACGTTGCTATTGATGGAATTTCTTTTTGTTTGAATCTTCAGAAATGGTGGTTGTAGGGCAGAAAAGTGTACGAGTTATGGCCGGAGTTGGTGAACAATTGAAGCAACTGGCTGAGATGAAGAGCCAGCAAAAGCATTACTATGCTCAAGCTCGAGCATAGTAAGAATATGCTAAGTGGCAGGATGCATTACTAAGGCAAGTGATCGAGCGAAATGCAGGGGACATCCAGTTCCCGAAATTCTCTAATGAAGTCACTCCACCTTGGGAACCTTCATCACCACTTCGAGAAAATAGATAGTTTTTCTAGCAAGAGTCATGTTTTCTAGAAGACATCTTCCCATTTTTAATTTGTTTTCATTACTTGTAAAAAAATATTTTTTTGCTCATTTATGTAAATAATGCAAGTAATTAATCATGTTTATGTTATCTCTCACTCTTTGTTCTTGCAAACTTTTGAGTTTTATTGTTGTTGCTAACCACTTTACAAATGTCTCACGCATTGCAATGTACAATATTTTTTTAGAGTAAGTTAAGAAATTAAAATTTGTTGTTTATCTGTGAAGATCCTTTAATCTTAATTACTTATTTCCAAGATTATTTAATTGTTTTGTGCATTAACTTTCTTGTTATTTAATGTTTACATCATTACTCTTAAACATTGAGTCTATTCTTGAAAATTTCTTAGCAAACCAAAAATAGTTAGCCTAGCTTATATACTTTTAGTTTTAGGAAATTTCTAGAATACTCATAATCTTCAACTGGCTTAAACCTTTCGCAGAGTAATTGGCTGAGGATGCACCCAATATTGACACACATTCTTAATCATAATTTCTTCAATAGAAAACTCTAAGTTTGGGGATGGCACCCATCTTTTTTTAGGACAATGAAGACTTCAAGCTTTGGGGTCAGGAAAACCCTAGTTCTCTATTTGACATAAATTCTACTTGGGACAGTTAATACGATAGGCATTGTCGAAAAAAAAAATCAAGGCTAAAAGTCATGGTTTCTCAAAGTATTTCTTTACTTAGTCAATGCTTAAACTCTAAGATTGTTTCAAATCCCTTTACGATTTTTTTTTTTTTTTTAACTTAGGTGGATCACTCCGATCAAGTGTGTCATTCCCAAAACTATAGAAGGTGAGAAGATAAAGTATAAATGCCAGTGATAAGTGCCAACTTTGCTCAATTTTTACAAAGCTAGAAGTTCTCTTAGGATCCTAGCAAAAACTCACAAATATGGAAAACTTAACAACTGATCACAACTAAGAGTTAAGTTAGAATGGTAAATGACTCTTAGATCACACTTAGAATCTATGATGGTCATTCTTAGATTCTAAGATAACTCAATTCACAATTAGTTTGATCAAGACTAATCCAATTAATTGATTTAACTTCAAACCTAAAACAAGATTTGAAAGAAAGACAACACTAAATGGGAGGAAACACAAGTTTTGATATTTCCAATTATGTTTTTCCTTTTACAAAATAACAATCATATATATACTAATTGAATAGTCATCAATAAAGAACACAAACCCTTCAATACTGACCTAATTCAACCCCTATCCCTTTAAATTCATACATGAACCATATTAAATATGAATACATGAACTTAATTTGGTATATAATTCATAAATGAGCTAAATGAATCTAGATTTTTTGATTCATTATGTCTTTTGGATGAATGAGTGCATTCAACGTTTGAAAGGTTGTAACTTTTCACAATTTGTAGATAGCTTTGCCTGATGTTTTTGAAATCTTCTTTGCGTTGCTTTATGTAATAGCTAATTAATGTGAATCCAATAACTTGGTTGTTGGATTCATGTTAGCTAGCCTAAAAGGGATGTGAATAAAAGCATGGAAACTCCTAAAAGGTTTTGATACCAAAAGTGTGTGTGAAAATAAAAGTTCTAAAGCAATTAGTTGATCAAACTCATGAAATTCTAAGTCTAAGGAAGAATGGATATAAGCAGAAGGTATACCAATAAAAGCACTTGGAAATACTATTCTTATTTGGAATAAGTAACTAGAAGGGATAAAGGATAGTCATGAGGTTCCCTATCACTAAGGGTGTGTTTGTTTTTGGTAGAGAGGAGTGGTTAATTACCAATTCTCAAAGAACCACTTGTTTGTATTTGATAGTAAACAACTCCTTTTAACCACTCATCAAATGCTTTATCAAACTAATCAATCAAATTTCACATCAAACATATCACTCAACTACTATTAACACCAATCCCCAAACAAGTAATTCATTACCCAACCACTACTAACGCCAATCCTCAAACAAGTAATTAACAACTCCAAACTACCATTAACTCTTCCACTCCACTCCATTTCACTATTTTCTACAAAAAATAAACACACCTTAAAGTTTAAAAGCCAAGACTAGAAATTTTTCGTTTATGACGATATTCTTAATTATAGACTCTGATATTGAGATTATTATGTACAACATTAAAATATCAGATTTGATGAACATTAACAATTAATTTCTAAAGTTAGAAGAGAGTATTGCTTAAGACAAGCAATATTCAAGTTTGAGGGTGTGATAAATCTCCATTTAAAGAGTTATTTAGCTTACTTTTACTAAGATTCCATATGCTTTGGAAGTTAATATCATAAGAATTGCATGATTTGATACGGGAAATACGCTAAAAACATTACTTTGCCAATATAGGCACATTCAATATGAAATATGTGGAAAATGCACTTTTATAGGATGTTTATTAATGTTTCTCTCATTTTATTGCTTAATACTCGTCAATATTGTGATCATTCATGATTAGCACAAAAAAAGGAAGCTAAGGACATCGGTGTAGCCAAAATGTTACCAATGCTGCCTGCATTCCCATATAGATGCAGAAGTGCATAAGTACAAGTCCTAAGAGCATTGAAAAAGTACAATTCATTCCCAATGTTGGTCACATTCTACCTGCATCAGATGAAATGCTGAGAAAACAAAAAATATCTTTTGACCTATATCAAGGATGGATTGAACTGCTCAGATCTGTTGCTGCTTTCCCAAGTAAAGACACTTTGGCAACAAGTCTTAGACCTCCCAAATTAGCATCCTAAAATCTTGGAAGTGGTGTAGTAGGAAGAAAAACAATGAAATTCTTGGCATATATAAAGAAGCATCATTCAACAAATCAGGGTGGTCAAATTTTGGAGTTAGTGTGAAAGGCAACTTTTTTTTTATTGACTTCTAAAAAAATGGAGAGAAAGGGAAACATTGTTGAGGATATTGTAACAAACTTACCTGGCAAGAAGTTGAATTCCAGCCTTAAAGTCCTCAGCAATGCTATGGGTGACAAATATGCAAGGAATTTTTCTTACTATTCATTTTCTAACTTTAATTTTATGTTCAACATTTATCGTAACATGTTTTATTTTTATGAACCTTTAATTTGAATGCATGCAAGTTATATTCTTTTTTTTATGCTATTTATGTTATTTATTTTATTGCCTTTTACTTTATGCTTAGGAGTAGTATGCTTTCATTCTGTAAAGGTTCGGGTCATATTATTCATGGTGATGTCTCTTGCATTCTGATCGCTTAATATAAATAGATTGTTACATGCATTCATCGTTTGAATCGTCTGGTTGTATTATTTTTTACAATGTCCTCCGTATTCTGAATGTAGTCGCATTCTTCAGGTTAAATATTTATTTTGTAATGAGGTAAGCAAGTAACTAGTTAAGACAAGGTAAAGGTTAATGTTTACAAAGTAAGCAAGTTAATTAACAACGGTAGATCGGTCGTCCGCTTATTGTTTGCATTTTGCTTTGCTTTGGGAGAAGGAAGTGAATTAGAAGGTCCTTACTGATTGTTATTAGGTTCACTGCTATGAATTTAGTAAGTTTACGTAGGGTCCTCCACAGCCAGCTCATTAATGAATATGTACCACATCCTTTATGCGGTAGCATCAAGAGAGAGTGTGCTTCGAGGTAAGGCACTGATGTGCAGTATAAACTTAGTTTTCTACCATGCCAATTGTCTTAATTAACGACCTTTGTATTTTTATTATTAATGAGTTGCATATTACTTAGCATGTATTTATTTCCTATGCATATTTCAATATAGGGAGTGATAAGTTCACATTAATTATCTTTATTAAATCTTATTTTCCTATATTTGATTGAATATTGTAATTAATTGCGAATATTTTTCCATATTTAATTTATAATTTGAATTGCCAAAAAACTAGTGAAATATGTTTTAAATTAGATTTTAGTTTGAGTTTGGGAAAAAATAAAATAAGGAAAGAAAATAAAAAAAAAAAAAGAAAAAAGAAAAAGAGTGGAAGTGTCGTCTACCACTTCCACATAAAAAAAAATGAAATGAGTAGAAAAGGAAGTAGTGGGCGCCACTCCCATAAAAATAGAGAGAAAAAGAGAGAAAATATATTTTTTAATTATATGTGTGGGTGGTTTTTGCAAAAAAAAAAAAAAAAAAGATTTTGATCGAAGAATTGTTTTTTTGCTTCGTAGAGCAAAATAAGAAGAGAAAAATAGTTTTTATCATTTTTCCTAGAAGAGCAGTAGCGACCAAGATCAACACAAAATCAACAACTTTACCTTCAACGATCGAAATTAGGTTTTATTTCAACTCTGTTGTTTTGCTAAATTTTTATTTTCTGATTCAAGGATGTTTTTAGTTTCAATTGTGATTTTGTGAGGTTTTAGCCCAAATGAAATTTGTTACAATTCAAGAATTAATTGTTTATGTTCTTATTCTCATGATTAATTGTTGGTAAATTAAATTGACTACTTAGTTTATCATTAATTGATTAGTGCTATATATGATTTTGTGATATGTATAAATGTTTCAAATGATAATACCTAGAAATGGTTGGCTTATGTGTGTATAATTGTGGCTGTTCCAATTTATACAGCTTGCATAATAGACCTTAAGGAATTAATTAAACAAAATTAATTGATTTACAACTATCTCGATTAGTTAACTTTGGTTTAGTCGTTCTCATTAATTTAAATGTTATTGTTTAATTGTTTATTGATGGGCCATGGTCAATTAAATAGGAGAACAACTGCTTATTCTGGTTTTTCCAAATAGGTAGATTAATTTCTTGAATGTCATATATTTATCATTATATTTTTAGTCAATGATCAAAAATTACAATAGTGTTAATCAAATCCTTGAATTAGATTTTCTTTCGTATAATTGTTTGATTTATTAAACTTTACTGTTCATTTATAATTTTGTTCAAGCACCAAAATCCCATTTTTATTTGTTTTTAACATTGAGAAATTAATTCATAGTTTCTTTGGGACTCGACCTGATTCCACTGTTTCTACCAGTTTGATTTAGAAATCAGTAACTTATTTTGGCGGGCTTCGACAACCCGACCAGTGAGATCTTGATGTTGTTTGACTAAAGACAATGCTTGTCGCTTGCTGCATTCCAACTTATTTCACCCTAACTTTTTGTTTGATTAATCAACCCAAACCCAAAATATGAAATTACTACAAAGAATCAGTCTTTGAGGAAATGACTTGGATATACTTATTACTTGATACAATTGACAGTATACACTTGCATTTTCAAGGTGCTAGAGTGATGTTTATGACAAATCTAATACAAACCTGCATCCTAAATAGATTTAACATCAGTATCAACCTTGTTTCTCTTCAATTGCAATTGATTATTGAATAACTAGAAGGTGTCCTAGTGCAAATAGTACGACAACCACTATGAGATTGATCGTTCAAGTAGTTGAAAGATGTGTTAAAAAGTACATTCTTCTGTGAGTATCTCTTAGTATATAGGTTATGGTAACCATGGATGCAGAATGATAATCAGGGTCAAGAGAGTGGCCAAGTGTGAGTGCTGTTGTACCGGTTTGCCCTAGGTGGTAAGAGTTTATGGTGGAATTCCTTAGAATGGTTTGAAGTTAACGGGATCATCATTCTCTAGTTTGGTTTGGGGCTCTCATCTAGTTGTAAAATGTGTTGCTAGCTAACTATCAATTGTGATATACTTTTAAGTCGCATGTGTAGATGAGTTTCACACTCTAGTGAGGAAGTTCAGTGAGTAGAGAGTTGCACTCTAGATTTTAGTACAATGAAGATGGTCGATCCATGTTCATAATTTACTAGTGTGACCTTTTAACTTCTACTGGCGAATGATGGTTTATCACATAGAAAGCTACTTACTTTGTATGTATACACTCACTTTGTGTTTATTGACAAGTTTCTATATGGTTTTGGTGGCGGGACTTGATTGGGATTGGTGAGCTATGCTAGGTGGTAGTTAGATTAGAGACTCATATTTGGAATTCATGTTGTTATCTTGCTGTAGTTGTTTATAGAATGTTACTACTTATAGTTTTTGAGGTATTACATTGTTAAATGCATTTATAGATTAAAGCAAGCATTTAGGTCTTTGAACAAGAGATTTGATGATGTTATCGAATCAGATGGCTTTGAGCAGAACGTCGATGAACCTTGTGTTTAAAAGATAATCATTGACTAGAAGGTAGTATAAATGAGGAAGGAAATTTCTTCCCCAAAGATGTGATTTTTGAAATTGTCCAATAAGAAAGGAAGGGGAAAAATATTTATTATATAAATATTTTGAAAGATTATTCTTTACTAGTTTGAGGGTCAAACTACCACTATAAATAAGGGTCTTGGCGCTCTCTGTTCTCATCCCTTATTCCTTAGAAGAAACCTTCTCAAATAGAGAAATATCATCTCAAGTTTAGAATTATCTTCCTCTAAAATTGTCAAACCTCAGCTTTTCACAAGGTATTCGATGTTAGCAAGGGAGATATAGCCTAAAAGATTAGAGGGAACCATTCATGTGGTATAGGGAATTATCGATCCTACTCAACATAATGATTTGCCACACTAGATTACAGACATAATTCAATGTTAGTCATCTAAGTTTATAAGAAGTAAATCACCTAGGGTAACTCGCATGTAGGTTCTGCCCCGTTATTTGTGTGCTTCTATCCTCAATTCTCTCTAAAAGCGATGTTGTATGAAGGCTTATTGTGACACGTGGTGGATGCTCCAAGAGTTAGCGTGACTCTTGAACAAAATAACTAAGATTCAAGTTTATGGTGTGCTATTCAAACATGTAAGTGGCCTACACATGCTACTTTGGTTTAGAATTCAATGGCTTAAACAACTAGCTTGATGTGTGCAAGATGCGACGCACGTAGCTATTGAGGTACACAAAAAACAAGGCTTGTCATTTGATAACTCTCAAAATAGAGCCAGGTTACTTTTACCTCTTACTCATGTATTATAAGACTTTATATTATAGAAAAGCATGATACTAGGAAGTAATTAGGCTAAAAACACTACTTTGTCATTTCAGGTATGTTAAATATGGAAAATATGGAAATTGCACTTTTATCATGCTAAATTGGATATTTTTATCAATTTATTGCCAAAATCTAATCAAAGTTAGAATCATCCATATTATATAGGAATATAGATTGCTGAGGGCATTGACCAAGTCAAAACAAACCCAATGTTGGCCGCATTCCTAAAGATAATGCAGATTTTCAAAAGTGACAAAGCGCAGTACAACCCTATTGCTGGTTGCAATCTACCCGCATCTGAATTAAAGGTCGAAGAAACATAAATGATCTTTTCACGTCGATCAATGTTAGATTGCACGACCATGATTTGTTGTTGCTTACCCAAGAAATAGTAATTTGGCAACAAGTCAAATACCACAAAAATAGTACCTAAATTCGAGGAAGTGGTGGATTGGTGAGAAAGACAAGGAATTCCAAGGCTTATATAATGGGATCATCATCATCAATGAGCAGTCGTCAAATTTTGAGTAAGTGTGCAAATCATTGTTTGTTTGATTTCTAGTAAAAGAAGGTAGAGAGTGAATTGCCAACTACTGAAGACATTGTCATTGCACATGACATTCTAACCAACTTAATTGGGAAGAAGTTAAACTGCAAGGTAGCTGCCTTTTCTGACTTATCTTTCTTACCATAGTTGTAAGAAATTTTATTTTAATGCAATTTATTTTATCTAGTGCTTTATATTTACTTAATGCTTTTATTTTCTGTGTTAATGATGTTGTAGTCTTGCATAGAGGTTATCTTCTATTTAATAGCAGCAAAATCAATTTCTGTTGCGCCATTAATGCTACACGCATTCTCGTCGAGTATTTGCAAGTTATATTTTGAATAAGATTTTGAGTAGATTAGTGACTAGGTAGAGTTTCTGTTTACAAAGTAATTATGTTATGTAACGAAGTCAACCAGTCATCCACTTATCATTTACACTTTACTTAGTTATCAGGATCGAATGAAGTAAAATGAAAGGTCCTCAGATTTTATTACTTGATATATGTGACAGCGTACACTTACATTTTCATAGAAGTGTTGTGTAGTTTTATGCCTTCCGCATTCTGATTTATTCTTGCACTACTCTAGCATTTGCGACATTAAGCTCTTAGCACCGTTGTAGAGAAAATGAAATAAATTGAACAGTTACGTCGCTCTAGAAACTTGACATCAAGTTTTTTGCACCATTTCCATAGACTAATTTAAATTTTAGTTCTTTTATATTATGTTTTAGAAGGGTAGAGTCAATCGTTTTATGCAAGTGCATGAGCAAACGTTTTCAAACTCTTTTTGAACTTATCCTCAAATCGAGAGAACATATCTCTGTAGACGTTAATAGGAGCGAAGGAGCAGAAGAATCAGAATGGCTCAACAACCAGGAAACAATTTATCTAATGTGCCCAATGCCCCAGACATCGACAATGTTAACCATAACCAAAATGTTGACCCTAATCCCATTGTTGATGATATGGATAAGACTCTCAGGGTTCCAAACCCTAGAGCCAATTTTCTGACCCCATACATTGTAAGGCCTAAGATTAGAGTAAGATTGTTTGAGTTGAAACCTGTGATGTTTCAAATGTTTCAAACCATTGGTCAATTTCATGGTTTTTCATCTGATAATGCACATCAACCCTTTAAGATCATTCTTATGAGTCAGAGATTCATTAAAACTAGCCGATGTAACCCAATATGACTTGAGACTTGCATTGTTTCCTTATTCCCTAAGAGACATTATTCTCTAAGGGACACCACTAAAGTTTGGGTGGATACTTTGCCTCCTGGCACTATCTCATCTTGGGAATCTGATAAGGCAACCCTAATTCTTAGCCTAAAGATTCAAGCTTATAATGAAGCAAGAACCCTTGAATCTAAGAGAATAACACCTCCTTATGGATTTGGAACAACCAAGAGGAAAATGCTATAATTTTGATTATCTCTTTGATCAAAGATATAGAAGCAAGATATGGAAGATCTTGTTCTAGATTGAGTCACTCCACAATCAAACTTGATCAAAGGTAAATTGAATGGCTCATATGAATTCTATCACAAGAATTGCAAAGGAACTTAGAAACAAATGACAAAGAATATGCTTTAAATCTCTAGGAAAGGATCTCTTGTAGAGAACTACTTTTCATTCATCCGAATCTCTCCCTTTTACAACTAAATTTATGGATTTTTATAGCATAAACAAATTAACTCTAAAATGTAACATATGGTCATTTGAATAGTCATATCCTCTTTATCCATCAATGCCATATTGACCACTTAACAAATTGTAACCTAAAACATTTTAAAATTGAAAAATTACAAAAAATATTCAAAAATCCAAAAATTATTGTTTATTTTTCCAAATTCAAATGTTCCAACTCTTTTTGAGTAGTTGAAGACCTAGTGGGTATGATTAAGCCACTTGAATCTATACCAGAATCACTAGCTGAGAAATTCATAACTAAGTATTTATCCTCTGACTAGGAACGTAGAAGTATATAATGAGATAGTTGGATTTAAGCAATATGAAGATGAAACGGTGAGTGAGGTATGGGAAAGATTCAATGAGTTATTGAGGAACTGTCCAAACTATGGTCTCCTTACTTCATCTAAATGTAGCAATTTTACAATGGGTTAGAACTAGCTACTAGATGCTAGACGCATCGGCTAATGGTTCTCTACTTCGAAAAACCTATAAAGAAGCTTGCATATCTTAGAAACTATGTACTTGGATAGCTGTTAGTGGACTAAAACTTGCAAGGCAACGACCAAGAAAAGTGAGAAAGCTGATTATGATGCACTCACTTCGATTCAAGCGCAAAAAAACCACAATGGCCAATGTGATGAAGAATCTACAATTGCAATCTTTGCAATTGCATAATGCATCAGCAATTAGTCAATCACCTGAATATGTCATTTGTGTGTTTTGGGCTGATTTAGAAAGTTCATGTATATGTCCACAGAATCCAGCCTATGTCATGTCACCAATATCATAATCATTATACAGCTAAAAAGAGGAATCATCATGGTTTCTCTTGGTCCAATCCAGCAGGTGCACTCAACAATCCTTTATGTCAACCAAAAGCACATAATTCTTCCAATTTTGGAAACCAAAACCAAGGGTACGGGAACCATCAGAATTACAATAACCAAAATTTTCAAAAGCCAATTTCTCAACAGCAAGTTCCTGGAACTTCATCTGAAAATATGTTCAAATAGAACATCATTAAAATTGATGCAGCTATAAACAACCAATAAAGAGCCATGAGAAATCTTGAGTTGCAAATTTGCTAGTTAGCATCGGAATTAAGAATGAGATCCTTAGGAAAACTTCCTTCGAATACTAAACATGCTAAGAAGGATGGAAAGAAGCAAGTTCAGGCTATTAACCTTAGAAGTGGGAAGTCTTTGAGAGGAGAGGAAAAGAAACCAAGAAAGAAGTTGAAGCCTAAAGTTACGGTGAAAGCGAGCAGAAATGGCTGAGGACATCACTAGTGTAGAAAACGCCATAGGAGAAATTTTGGGTGTAACGACCCTAGCTTTCGTTAGTGTAAATAAAGTTACGGTGAAAGAGTTAATTTGAAGGAATTTTCACTTAATTAATTTAAATGAACCTTCCCCGAGAAGGATAGAATGATAAATTTTAAGTTAAATAGGGATAAATTGGTCAATTTAGCCCAAGGGGCATGTCAGTAATTTTGCATTTTTTCTAGCCCTTAGATAAGACAAAAAAGAGTTTTTCCTCATTATTAACGTAATCATCGCAACCATCATAAGCATCCTCTCAATTTCTACTAAGGCACAGTTCCCTAGTGCATTTTTTCAAAAACCTACAACTGTCATGTGGATTTCAGAGCAGCCGCCGCCGCAAACCAAAGTCGCCAACTCGTGCGTGCCATGTGTTGCACCAAGAGTCATTTTCGCCTCATTCTCCAATCAGTACATGTTAATCTCTGGCCCAATCAGCGTTCACTTGCAGCGTCAGCACAGTCAGTCTGCACCAATCACATCGTCGTCAGCTTCAGCATATTAGTGTTACTAAGGTTGTTTTCCAGCGAGACAAGGACACATGTCGCATTCACACTAAACCTTATGCCTTTGTGTCAGCTTTGCATTAGGCTTGACCTGCCAAACCTGTAGCGCCATTCAAACCTGGCTAAGTGTGCTAGCCGAGCCTGTGTTAGCCAATGCGCCCTCTCAGCATGTTTCCGAGCCTATTTGACGCACCCAAGCATGATTTTGAGCCTTTTGAGCCACTGTTTCACACGTTGCTGACCACTGATTCATGCATCACCGTGCTTCGGTAAGGGAAAATCTTGATTTTGCTCTTAAGGTAAACCGTGTGCCCCGAGTCCATTTTTGAAGGTTTTAGGTGCATATTTGACTCGTTTGACCTGTATAGGCATTTTTTCTTGAGCTTCTTTAGGGGATTGTAGGAAATCGTTCTCAAGATTAAACCAAGCGGATTTTGGCCAAGGTAACGAAGTGTTACTTAGTCACAAATTGTTATGGGTATTATGAGCATGTATTAGGGTAGTTAGCTATTAGATTTCATTATCTGTTCATATGTTGTGATGATGTGAACTTGACTGATAGCACGTTATATTTTGTTATGAAATTAGAAACGAGTATGCTCCTCTTTATATTTCCAAATTATGAAAGCATGTTTATTGATAGTTCTATAAGATACCTAATGTATGTTATGAAAACATGTTTAGTGATCGTCCTATAGTGGACATGTTTGATGATTAATGTATATAGTCCCAAAGGGGACCATATTGTTACAATATTTTAGCACGAGCTCTTGCCAAGACAGACGTGGACTAGTCTAGAGACTCATATAGGGGGTTTGATCAGGTGCTAGACGAGGGGAATATATTCCTACTATTAGTAGTGTCAGAGACCGGGAGGCCACCCGATTAGCCATACCTACTAGAGTGTACCTAACTTTCCCAGGTGCTATGTTCAAGAGTGGGGATGTAGGTGATATCCCACCGGGTATGATGCTTGTACTACCATCAAGCAGCGAGTGTTTGAGGCTTTAGAGCCACTTGGTAGCTCAGCTCGCTCAGAGGCTCTCATACTATCATAGGTTACCTATATTGCACAAAGTCCAAGGACTTGACGAGAGGCATTTTAGTCATTTGACATTGGTCAATAGATAGCTCATAAGAGCTTGGATCAAGGGATCCTTTCTATGCTTACTTTGATATTCAGGTTATCTGCTTTTGTATGTGTTCATATAGGTCATGTGCTAGGGCACTTATTGAGTTTAACGACTCACCCTTTCCTTCTATGGATTGCCACAGGTACTCGCGAGTAGGACTGGATGGCGGAGCTGAAGTTGATGTGGCCATAGGATAATTTTAATAAATTGTATTAGACTAGAGAGTTGTAAATTCTTGTATGATTTCTATTTCGCACGAAGAATTTATTGAGACATCTGTTTATTTATTGTTGATGTTTTCTATTTTAAGGGTACCCTAGAGTTGGATTAACGATTTTGAACTTTTTATGTTTTATAATAAATGATGTATTATTCAGTAATGTCTATGTTGTCATTTGACCATGCATTTAAGGGTAAGGTCCTAGGTCAGGCCCTAAGTTGGGTCGGGTCCTTACATTGGGAGACTTAGCTTTTGACAAAAGGGAAACTAGCAAAGTCAAAAGTCATTACCAAACTATTCAAGTAATGATAGTGAGAAAGAATAGGAAAATATTTGTGTTTACTCCACCTCCTCCACCTTATCCACAAAGTTTGAATAAAAAGAAGAGGGATAAAAAACAATTTGAAAATCTTTAGACATTCTTAATGAGATCCACATAAATATTCCATTAGTGGATGCATTAAAGCAAATGCTTAATTACACAATTTTTTTGAAAGATGTTCTTTGTGAGAAGAGTAAATTTGAAGAATTTAAAATCATTTATTTGTCTAAAGAGTGTAGTGCTATAGTCAAAAGTAAGATTCCGAGGAAAGAGGGAGATCCATGAGCTTTTACTATACCAGTTTCGATTGGAGTAAATCTCTTGGGACATCCTTATGTGATTTGGAAGCAAGCATTAACTTAATTCCCTTGTCTATTTACAAGGAATTTGGCATTGGTAAGGCTAGGCCTTCCACGGTTACATTTCAACTCGAGAACAGATCCGCTAAATATCCAGACGAAAAAATTAAAGATATACTAGTACAAGTAGAAAAGTTCATATTTCTTATGGACTTCATAGTCTTAGATTATGAGGCTGATGAGAATGTCTCCATCATCGTAGGACGTTTTTTTTGAAATTATGAAGGACTTTAGTGGATGATTACGAGGCCAGTATCACTATGAGAATGAATAATCAGCAGGTGCAGTTAATATTTTGATTCATTGAAGTAACCTGTTGAGTTTGAAAGTTGTTTAATGTTGAATTAAAGTGAACAAAAAGTTAAAGAAGTTGTAGATGAGAAATTGGCTGAATGCTCTTTGAAGCAATGTCCTTCGCATTCAAAGAGGACAAAGTAGAAAGTTGTGAAGTACTTTCTAGTTTCAGTCGTTTTCATGCTTTAAGTTTACGAGAGAGAAAGAGTCCTCCCATGAAAGTATCTATAATAGAACCACCTATTCTGGGGTTGAAACCATTCCTTGAGCAATTAAAATATGCTTACTTGGTAGAGAAGGAAACTCTACCAGTTATCATTTCCTTTGCTTTAGAACCTGAAAATGAGAAATTGTCGTTAGACCTATTGTAACAGCCCAAGAAAGCAATAGAATGGACGCTTGTAAAATTTAAAGGCATTAGCCCATCTTTAAGCATGCATAAGATAAACCTGAAAGATGAAGTACGTAGGCTAGTGGAGCAACAACGAAGATTAAATCCTGCAATAAAAAAGTTGTAATGAAAGAAATTATTAAGTGGTTGGATGCGGGATTCATTTATCCAATTGTGACATCAATTGGGTTAGCTCTATCCAATGCGTTCCAAAAAAGGTGGAATGAAAGTTGTTTGGAATGAAAAGAGCAAGTTGATCCCTACGAGGACAGTCACTAGATGGCGCGCTGTATGGATTACAAAAAGTTGAACAAAGCCACCAAGAAAGACCACTTACCTCTACCATATATTGATAAAATATAAGATCACATTGCTGGTCATGAATACTAATGCTTTCTTGACTAGTACTAAGGGTAGAATCAAATTACGATAGATCCTAAAGATCAGGAGAAGACAACCTTCACCTATCTTTATGGAATCTTTACTTTTAGAAGAATGCCCTTTGGACTTTGCAACGCTCCTGCCACATTTGAACGAGATATGATGGTGATATTCTTTAACATGATAGGAAATATAATGGAAGTTTTTATGGAAAATTTTACAGTATTTAGGAATTCCTTCAACAATTGCTCGAAAAATCTAGGACAAGTGCTACAAATGTGTGAAGAAACTCCACTAATTCTAAACTGGAAAAAATGTCAATTTATGGTGATGAAGGTATTGTCCTAGGGCATCAAATTTCTAAACTAGGAATGAAGGTTGAAAAAGCTAAAGTTGAATATATCGAAAAGTTACAACTTCTTTAGTACAGTTAAAGGAATTCGTAGTTTTCTAGGAAACGTTGAGTTTTATAGATGTTTTATAAAGGATTTTTTTCTAAAATTTCTAAATCTTTATGTGAACTTCTTCTAGTCATCCAAACTTTTGTCTTTTTTAAAGAATTCTTAAGGGCGTTCAATATCTTGAAAAGAGCTCTTATAATTGTACCCATCATAATTACACCCGGTTGGACAAAGCCTTTAAGCTTATGTGAGATGACGTGATTATGCAGTAGGCAAATTTTAGGGCAAAGAAAGAAAAGGTTGATTCAACCAATCTACTATACGAGCAAGACATTGAACGATGCTCAAACTTATTACACCACCACGGAGAAGGAACTGTTGGCAGTGGTGTTCACTTGGTTTGAGTCAGAACTAAGCGATCAGGCGAACGCGAGACAACTCTCTCTAAGGAACTCGGCAAAATAGCCCCGTAACTTCGATCGAAAAGAATGCATAGCATTCCAAGTGAGATGCCCAAGATAAAAGGAAGGGAAGAATCGACGAGGAATCCATAACATCAAATCGTGAACTACGAAATAGGCTAGCTGACCTAGCAGTGAAAGACGAGAGAGCTGACCATAAAATGAAAGATGAAATAGCTGGTCCAGCGATGACATTTCTGAGGTCTGGCACCACATTGCTTTCTAGTAAAGAAAGATTAGGAACAGAGCGGCCTGTGATAGATTGATCGACGAGAGGTCCTCTCTGAGGGGACAAAGGACTTTCTTTAAAATCCTAAGACGTTGGGTCTACGATTGGTTATATTTTTATAAGTGGTATGCTGCTCGCAGCCCGGATGGGTTTTCATGAGCGTTGGCGGGTCCTGGAGTGCCTGTCAAGGGCTCCCGCGCATACCCCGGGGTGATCATCACCACCTGCACCTCACATCTCGGCACAGTGGAACGTGTAACCCGCCTGCTGTCTCATTCAACTACATTTGTTCCTATAATCCATAGCCTAAGAGAACGCAGCAGCGAGGGGCAACCTGCCCATACAGCCAGCGGGGAGGATGGCACGAGAGCTAACTAGCCAAAGGGAGAGGGGGAAGGAGCCTTATTGCAGTTGTAGAGGTGCAAAGAAGCTCTAAAGAGGTTACGATACGAGGTTAGGTTAGAATATGCTCGACTGTAAAGGAGGTGCACCATATTTTCTCCCCTCTCCCTCTCCCTATCGGTCGAGGTCCTTCTCCCTTTGGTCGAGCAGCTCCGCACCTTCTACACCTTACGGTCGAGGTCCTTCTCCCGTCGAGCAGCTCCGCACCTGTAATAGAAGAAAGAAAGAAGGAAACTCTGTCTTCGCACCTCTCCCGAAGCTTCTAACACACCTTCGGATCCTTAACAGTCGTGAGTCATCAAGAGCCTACAGTGTCAAGCCGAGCGGAAATGCCAAACATAGAATAAATAGACTATTATATTCCATAAAAGAGCCTATTCGTCGTAAGCCCTTATAGAGTCATAACCTAATCTAATCCATAATCAGGCTTAAGACATGCAACCAACCTCTTCTTAGATTCAGAAAGGGGCAGCCAGGACTTAGATACTAGCATCAGATTCTGGAAATTTAGATCTTATTTAGTTAGATCTAAAATAATTATTTTTACATGTAGTAGGTAGATATCTTATGACCAAATCGGATGCCAAACTAAGGTTAATTCGATGGATTTTATTGCTACAGGAATTTGACATTGAAATTAAGTATAACAAAGGATGTGAAAATTTGATCGCAGATCATTTGTCAAGTCTTAAGCAATTAGAATGTGATGCCCCACGTATTGACATTCACGAAGGCTTTCCAGATGAACAATTGTTCAAGCTCAATGTCATTGAAACACCATGGTGTAAAGACATAGCAAATTATGTGTTGTAGTGGTATAAAACCATCTGATTCACAAAGGAATTAAGTTCAACACTTTTATCATGAATCTAAGGATTATTTTTTGGATGAAACGTATTTTTTTAAGTTATGCAATTCTGGGATAATACGAATATGCATAAAGAAGATGAAATACTAGATATACTCATAGCATGTCATACTTCACCTTACAGAGATCATTTTGATGGAGCAAGACGACGACAAAAATTTCCAATTATGATTATTTTGGCCAACTGTTTTCAAATATGCTCAAAGATGTAATGAGTGTCAGAGAATGAGGAATATTGGTAATTGAAATGAAATGCCAATGAATTACATACTCGAGGTTGAACTGTTCGATGTATGGGGTATTGATTTCAGGGGTTCATTTCTTCTTTCTATAGCAACAAAATGAAATTCCAATGAATTATGTTGATGCCGAAAAATGGTCAACGGTCTCTCCACAGTATAATTTATTTGGTAGAGGACGAAAGGGCCTGTAAAACAGATAGGTTTAGGGCACACTGGTGTGGTGTGAGCCACAGAGCCTCTAATGCCTAAGTCAGAGACGGATTAAGAAGAAATAAGTAAGAATAACAAGGAATAGCTTAGGGTACATAGCTTAGGAATCCCCTTCAAAGGGAGAAATGAACTGACTCTTATAGCAGCCGGCTTTGTAACCGCTGCGGCTCACTTATGGCGATGTAACGGTCGGCCGTTTAGAAACGTCCGCCATTAAGTCGGGTATGAATACCGGTCAT